>JARHVA010004915.1:542500-1092500 GCA_037957365.1 Torreya grandis | reverse complement strand
GATGATCACTCTAAGGTAGGTTAGTGTCTACTAATTGAGAACAATGATATCAAGGTGTTTGATAGGTAGGGTGTATATGTGATAAATTACAAGAAAACTACCACTGATATGGATTGGGATGATCGAGAGTGCCAAAAAAGGATGGATCCATACGTGAGGGTAGTACATCCTAGGTATACTATACCAACAACTAGATAGTTTATGAATAGTAGGGTATGAGGGGATGATATTGACTCCACTAATCCTAGTTTGGGCCTATAAGTGCATAACACCATTATGACCTAGGGCCTACCTAGGTGAAATATAGTATCCATACATACCATTAGATGTCTCATAGGAATTGAGGTTCATGGGGAGAGGGCCTAAATAATACCATGGCCTCAAAGTAGATGTGCATACATCCTACATATAAGACCCATATGTGGAATTAGTATGGGTAGAGGATGTATTATTATAGGTATTCCTAGAATATGATGATTTTTATGGTCTATAGGACCATATATACATCTAGGGCTATAGGCTTGGCCCAAATAGGTAGTTAATCACAATCAATAGGGGGAATAGGACTATCACTAGTGATAACCACCACAACGTAGGTCTAGGGTTAAGTTTAGGTACCAACTGAGGCAGGAGGGTAAAAGAATGCCAAGATTCACTCTAAATACTTTGAAAATAGATTAAACTTAGACTTATAGATGTAATCATATAAAAAAGTAGCTCAGGGTAGGCATGGGCACCTATGATGGAAATCTAACCACCATTAGGAAAAACACCACAAATAAGGATACCATGAGGATTAGGTATAAATCGTAAAGTTTTTAAGAAAGTTTATACTTTATTTTTATATATTTGATATATCTGACTAATTCATTTTGTGCATGTGTGAAGAAAGCCATATGAGTTGGTTGGGACCTCAACTATATTATTTGCTATGCGATATCTTTATAGAGTTTTTTGAATCACCTATAGGATATCACTTACCACCTAACATGCATATTCACATGCACTACTATAGGTTAGGTGCATGGGTAAATGTGGAACTCATGGGGAGTGTTAAGGTGTGGAGCTAAAAGCTTCAACTGTTTGCAAACACAAGGAAGGATGCTGAAGAACCAGAGCCACCAACGTCGGCAGTATGATCGACGTCAGTCAGATGTAGTGGAGAAGGAGACTGGCGATGGCAGACAGTCAGCCGACATCGGCAGCACTAGACAAGCAGGGATCGGCGTCGGTCGCCTGTGTATTTTTGGAACTATTGTTGACGAACAGTCAGTTAAGTGAAGCAAGTGTTTGCATGCCAAGCGACTAATTATAGTCACAAGTTGCGTGTCTAATTATTATAACTTGAGTTCTATTTTTTGTAAGCATGGGATCCTATTTATAGACCCATAAGGCATGTATTGTAATAGAATCTAAGAAGGCAAGTAAAAGCATTGAAGCAAGCAAGGTCAAGGAGATCTACAGGTGTAAGGTCAAGGAGATCAGCTGAAGCATTCAAGGAGGAATAGTAACTCAGGCTTTAGAGTTGTTGTGTTGAGCAAGAGAGAGAGGGAAGAAGGTCTTGAGGTGTGGCAAGCCTTTGAGGTGGAGGAAGAAGTGGCATCTTCCTTATTGTATTTTCTTCTAGTAGTATTAAATACAAGTGTGTGTATTGTCTCTCAAATTCTTTGTTGTCTCAAGTTTCTAGCTACTTTATCATTCTAGTATAATTCCATGTTTAATTGCATATAATAAAGTAATCAATTGTGCTCTAATTGGTAGAGCTAGAGATCCCCTGACAAGTGGTATCAGAGCTACGGTCTGCAGGAAGCAGGGTATTGTTTTTTGATTACAGGTCATTCATAGGGTTTTTTGATTGAGTGGGAGTTCAGCAATGGCAGAAGAAAGTAGGCTACGAATGGAGAAGTTTAACGGCAAGAATTATCAACATTGGAGGATGCAGATTGAGGACTATCTATATCAGAAGGATTTGTACTTACCATTGGGTGGGGTTGCATGCAAGCCCACAGATATGAAGGATGAAGAATGGAACGTTCTTGATCAGAAGGTTCTCAATTTTATAAGGTTGAGCCTTGCATCATCTGTGATTTCCAGCTTATCACAGTGCAAGACAATGGAAGAGTTGATAAAGTCCTTGGCAAATTTATACGAAAAACCCTCGGCTTCTAATAAGGTATATCTTATGAAGCAACTATTTACTTTGCAAATGCAGGAAAGTTGATCAGTACATACTCATCTCAGTGATTTCCATGGTTTGGTAAACCAATTAGCTTCAGTCAATATTGTTTTTGATGATGAGGTAAAGGCTCTCTTGATTTTATGTTCTTTGCCTGAAAGTTGGGATGGTTTGGTTATGGCAGTAAGTAATTTTGCATCTGCTTCTAAAATCTTAAAAGTTGATGATGTTATGAGTGTGATCTTGAATGAAGAAATACGCAGGAGAAGCATAGGTGAATCATCAGGGAATGTTCTAAGTGCAAAAAGCAGGGGAAGGCAAGGGGAGAAGGTTGAGCAAGGGAAATCAAGGTCGGGAAGGAGATTCGAGTCCAAAGGTATTACCTACTGGTTTTGTGGAAAGAAAGGACATACAAAAAAGGAGTGTTGGTTGAGAGATAAAGAGAATCAACATGCAGGTATTGAAGAAGCAAAGGATGCAAATTTTGTGATGCAAGATGCTCTCATACTTTCTTCGAATAGTCAGGTAGGATCATGGATTTTAGATTCTGGTTCATCTTTTCATGCATCTCCAAACAGAGATTTGTTCTATGAGTATGAACAGGGAGATTTTGGATTACTCTATTTAGGAGATGGTACGCCTTATCAGATAGTTGGCAAAGGGAAAGTACAACTGAGATTGCAAATTGACAACACATGGGTGTTGAAAGAGGTCATGTATGTTCCAATTCTGAAGCAGAGTCTGATTTCTATAGGAAGGTTGGGAGATGAGGGATGCACAATAACCCTCACAGCGGCCTCTTGGAAGGTTACCAAGGAAGCACTTGTTCTAGCAAGAGGTAAGAAAGTAGATACTCTTTATCTGTCTACTTGTATTACTGATTCTACTTCTAGTGTAGATTCGAAGATGTGGCCTAATAGGCTTGGTCACAAGAATAGGAAGGGAATGGAAGTTCTTAATTCAAAAGGTATGTGTTCAAATTTGGAAAGCACAGATACAGTTCATTACAGAAAGAGGAAATTTGATGCTTTTGACAGGAACAAAGAAGCCTTGGTGTTTATGGAGGAGATGAAGGACAGAGATCAGTCACAGGGGCTGAATAAATCTAAGCAGGGCAGCATGGATAGAGGTTTTATCCAAGAAGAGCTCACGGATGAAAATTTCATCACTTACAGGAACACACAGACACCAATGTCGGTCGCTTGGCACCGACGTCAGTCATCTAGATACCGACATCGATCATGTGCAGACCAGCAAGGTCGGTAGGTCGGACTGGAGAAGTCTGATGTTGGTCATAAGGACCGATGTTAGCAGGAGGGACACCGGTGTCAGCCAGGGAAATGACGTCGGTAGTCAGGGTGAGTGCAGGGAACCGACATCGGTCAGGAGCAGACTGGGAGATGGCCTAGATCGGTCACTGGAATGGATGTTGGGTGAATTAATAAGTCTCAAACACCCATGTGGAGGTCAAGAAAGGTATGTGAACCTCATATTCATTGTTCACCTTCTTTATATTGCTTACTGATAGTCATGAACTAGGAAGATGAAAGAAGCAATGCAGGTAGAATCCAGAAATAGTGGGAGCTTGGCATGGATGAGGAGTGTGAGTCCTTAGAGAACCAAACAGGTATTTGTTGGTAGTGTTGTTAGCTGGAAGGAAGCACTGGATAGAGGGATGGGTTCCCATTTTAGAGAAGAGAGTGGATGGACACATGAGACAGAAGGCTATGGTATATGGTCTTGATTATGCTGCAGAACAATGGAGGTTTGACCATTGTATTTTATCTTTACCAGGTTGGATAATATTAGCTACATTATCCTGTTACTGTATTGTGTTACTTGTTACAGGGTTTCATATACAGGGAGTTTTCTGAGCTAAGGGTAGAGTTGGTTCAAAAGTGTGTCATGGAGAATTTGGGAGCAGCAAAATTCTTGTGTCATAAGATACAGGTATTGCATCACAGGTTTACGTGGTGGTTGGTCTTTAAGAGTGACATTGAAGAGGGATACAGAGCCTAAGGAACAAAATAGATGGTGTACAAGTACAAGTTGCAGTTGTTTATCTCCAAGTGGGAGATTGTTAAGGTGTGGATTTAAAAGCTTCAACTATTTGCAGACACAAGGAAGGATGCTGAAGAACTAGAGCCACCGACATCAGTAGTATGACCGACGTCGGTCAGATGCAGTGGAGAAGGAGATTGGCGACGACAGACAGTCGGCCGACGTCGGCAGCACCAGACAAGCAGGGACCGGCATCGGTCGCCTATTTATTTTCAGAACTGCTATTGATGAACAGTCAGTTAAGCAAAGCAAGTGTTTGCATGCCAAGCGACTAATTATAGTCATGAGCTGCGTGTCTAATTATTGTAACTTGAGTTCTATTTTATGTAAGCATGGGATCCTATTTATAGACCCATAAGGCATGTATTGTAATAAAATCTAAGAAGGCAAGTAAAAGCATTGAAGCAAGCAAGGTCAAGGAGATCTACAGGTGTAAGGTCAAGGAGATCAGCTGAAGCATTCAAGGAGGAATAGCAACTCAGGCTTTAGAGTTGTTGTGTTGAGCAAGAGAGAGAGGGAAGAAGGTCTTGAGGTGTGGCAAGCCTTTGAGGTGGAGGAAGAAGTGGCATCTTCCTTATTGTATTTTCTTCTAGTAGTATTTAATACAAGTGTGTGTATTGTCTCTCAAATTCTTTGTTGTCTCAAGTTTCTAGCTACTTTATCATTCTAGTATAATTCTATGTTTAATTGCATATAAGAAAGTAATCAATTGTGCTCTAATTGGTAGAGCTAGAGATCCCCTGTCAGGGAGGTAGTTGTAGATCAAGTTATAAGTGTCTAATATCACACAGTTAGTAAGAAATGATTTATTAGGAGCACTGACACTAGAAGATCTATAAGTGAGGGTGAAGGCCCTAGACAATATCATAATGCATAAAGGCTAGATGGATATGTCAATATCTCTTCTAGAGGGGAAGCAATACCACTGAGCTAAGGGTTGAGCTAGATATAGGACCAAGTCATAGGTTGACTTGGGTTGTTGTGTATCTACCCACATGTGTGGTAGTTTTGGGGCCTCTAAGTTGAGGCTCATCTAAATACATATGGTGTACCTAGAAAACATGTATATTTTTAGAGATATACATGTACAATGTTTCATTATTGGCACATGTGTATATGATTGGTGTGAGATATGTATATTTCATGTTTAGCAGACTACTAAATAGATGTGATTGATAATATAGTACCTATTGAACATATATATACATGTGACATAGGGGTTATTGGTGAGATAAGAGAGGAAATATCCATTATACCATTATAGGTAGGTTTATTAGGAGAGCTATGTGGAATCTCATAAGTAAAACATGTTAAGGTAGAACCCATTAATTTAGTGTCATAGGGATTCACCCTCAAGGGTGGAAAGGAGATAAGCATCATTATCTAGAGAGGAAGTAATCAAAAAAGGGTTGAACCACTTGTGATCTAGTTTCCCCTTCTTACTGTACTCCTTATAAAAAATGTACCATATCACTAACTTTGAAAGGATGTGGTTGTACTAGTTTCTCAAACTAGTGGCATTGGTGATGTTGTTAAGCAAGATTATGCTCAAGGGTGTCACTGTACTGCTCATCCAACTAGTTGAGCTTGGAAAATTAAGTGACATGTTCCTCCTCATTAGGAAGCTACATATATTTCTTAACTTACAATGATGGGATTAATACCTAAAGAGAGAGAATGGCCTTGAACTTGTAGACTAATGCATATGGGGTCACCCCTATGGTCATCTGGGAACTAATTCGATAAGATAAAAGGATAGGATAGAGCATGAGGTTCCAATATTTCCTAAACTCAATAATAGTATAGTGGATAATATTATTCAACATCTTATTAGAAGACTTAGGCTACCCATTAGTTTGCAATTAATAGGTGGAGAAGAAATGTAGCTTGAAATTGAAATGTTCTATTAGCTCATACATCTAAGGGATTTATAATCTTGAGCCATTGTCATCCATGATTACAGTAGGAACTCATACTAATAAATGATTTGGTTCAAAATAAATTTACTGGCAATCTTCCCACTATACTACAAAGGGGCATGGAATCAACCCACTTTGTAAATTAATATGTGGTAGTGATGAACCAATGATGGCCATCAGATGAATTAAGTTTGAACTCTCTTACAAATTTGAGATCCCAAATAGAGAATGAAAAGGTTTATGAATTGTAATGAAAAAATCCAATAGGGGAATTGATAGCATCACTAGTGAGCTGAAAAACATTGCAAGTTTTAGCATATTAGATGGCATCCTTAAGAAGAGTGGGATAATATTTTCCCATTCTAATAATACATTGAGTAGTGGCATTCCCTCCTTGGTGGCCACCACAATTACTCCCATGATATTCCTCTAACACAAGAGGATTACCATTGGGGGTGAGGCATTGAATCAACATGTCATCAATACCTCTCTTGAAGCATCTACTACCAATAATTAAATAATAGATAGAGAGCTTATGAATATAATAATTTTCCTTTAAGGAAGACTTAATAGGATAAGTTTGGTCTTATAGGTAGTAGATGATGTCTCAGTACCACTCAAAATCATATATTTCCCTCTTGTATACCAAGTAAACCATCTCATCAAGAAAGTCATAATAAACCAACCCATCAATAGGGTTAAGAAATGGGTACTTAGTGAGTTTTTTGTAAAAAATTAATCCTTTGGTGTGTTTCCCATTAATGATTTAGAGATTAAGCTCTTAGAGAATCATGATCCATATTATGGTCCTACCTATTAGGTATTTCTTTTTTATCAATTAGTTAAGTGGATATGATTGGATGATTACATTGTTGGTCTATCCCAGCATGTAATTTTGTATGTTTTTTGTAGTGAAGACAAGGGTAATGCATTACCTCTCCATGGTAGTGTAGTTGAGCTTAGAACCAACTAACATGTGAGTGATGTAATAAAATTTTCTCTAAGTATTTAATAGTAATTATGGACCAATAATGGCCATCAAATGAAGTGGGTTTGAAATTTTTGATGAAGTCAAGATCCAAAATAGAATACAAACTTATATCAAGGGCATTGATAACATCCTCAATCATTTGGAAAAGTTATAAACATTTGGAATATCAGATGGCATCCTTAATAAGAGTGGATAGTATATTTTCATCTTGATAATACATTGGATAGTGGCCTTCCCTCATGGATGGCTGCCATAAATTCTCCCATTAGACTCTTCTAATGTAAGAGGAGTATCTTTGATAGTGAGGAATTGCATCAACACTCCTTCAATACCTCTATTGAATGAGCTCCCACCAATAATTACATAATAGATAGTGACCTCCATAGTATAATTTCATATTAAATATAAATGTGAGGCATTGCCTCTCCATGTTAGTGTATTTGAGTAAAATGCCAACTAGCATGCAAGATATGTAATAAACCACTCTCTACCATTTTTATCCTTTTGTAAGAACATGCCCCTAATGGAAATATCAATGACAAAAGTGTACAATATGAACTTATAACCCTCAGTGGGTGCCATAAGGAGAGTATGATTTTGAATCATGTGCTTAAATTCCTCAAAGGCCACCTAGACATTAGGGGCACATATAACAAAG
This sequence comes from Torreya grandis, assembly GCA_037957365.1. Lineage (NCBI taxonomy): Eukaryota > Viridiplantae > Streptophyta > Pinopsida > Cupressales > Taxaceae > Torreya > Torreya grandis. The sequence goes on along the minus strand of JARHVA010004915.1, from coordinate 1,084,695 downwards.
TATTCTTGCACAAGATACATGTGATGGATATCAACTTGTGTAGATAATCCTCAATAAATTATCTAAGAAAGTTAAACCTTTTGAGGAAGGACTATAATTTTACCAATTTTTGTAATGGAGGCATCTTGACAATTTCCTTGACCTTATCTAGATCTACTTCAATGTTTCACTATGAGATGAGTAATCCAAGAAGCATATCATTAGAAACATATAATCTTCAAATTTAGCTGACTTGATTCATGGGATAACTCATATGAAACTTGTCCATCTCATAGCCCATGAGCTCTAGGCATGAAAAATGAGTCAAATAAATTGACCTCATGTGTAATCTTCCCCCCCCCTAAATTTGTCTTTTTTAACTTATCAATTTTGTCCCCATCAAACATGCAAGGTTATAGTATATTTCCACTAAAGCATACTACTCTGACACATGTGATACTTAATGGGTGTTAATCATGGTGTGGTTATAAATAATTACCTTATTAATTTACTTTTACCATTTGTGTCTAACCTCCTTTGTTGTCTCCATTTTCACACTCACCTGAACCTTGACTTATTGTTTTTCCTCTAATCTGCTTGTGATTAGGGCACAATTTTTTCTTCCTCAGTGAATGTTGAGTGAGTTTCATCATTTTCCTTCTACTTGGTTTTATTGTTTACTTTATTTCTTTTTGTTTCTCTTTCCATAGTTGTTGCATCATTTCATTTTTATAACCTTTTGTGTATTTTTGAAACCACTTTGTGTATTTATAAAACCCTCAACAAGTTCCAAGTGTACTATGTTCCTCAGAGAAAGATTTTTGAGCAACAAAATCCCTTCCCATGATGTGCTTTGAAGAATTTCCATTGAAGTACACTACCTGAGTTTTGTTGTAGGGTAGATAATTTTCTTTGACATACACCCAAGAGTTTTACCCAGATGTAGGATAAAGAATTTTCTCTAACCTACATCAAAATGTCATGTAATATGGAGAATTTTCCCTGAACTACACCCCAGAGACCTACCAATGTGTAGTGCAAAGAATTTTCTCTAGATTACATGAGGTTTTTGCTATCCCCATGCAGTTTGGATAATTTTCTTTGAACTACATAAAATTTATAATCAGATGCACAAATACATATTTTCTCTACCTTTACATATTTCTTTCCAATTGAAAAGTATGCTAACTCTAGAGATTTTCAACACTCTCATGTAGTTTCTTAACCAATGATAGAGGTTTCTCCTACAAAAGAGTCATGAAGTATAAGTTTAAACAAGTAGTTCCTTCATCTTTGGTTGATTTAAATGTTAACCAAATCATAAATACTAATATTGGACACATAAATATGAAATAATTCCTATATATATTAAACAAGGACCTAGTTTCACCTCACATGCAAGCTGTTCTAGATAGTAGGATTCACATTATAGTCGCATTTCTATTTCAGCAAAGGATTCAAAATTTGTCCTAGTAGTAGATACCAATTTTGATTAAAAAATCATGTTATTAAAAGATGTAAATGACAAAGTTGTGATCCAAATTGATGAATAATATTTTGACAAGATCTTTCATCTTCCTAATATAGAAGAATACTCAGATATAACCATGAGATCAGCGCAAGATCATTATGATAAAGACCCTGATCGATGCAAGAATAATATCAATACCTACTAGCTTAAGGCTCCTCAACCTTCCATTGTTAGATGGCCAAATAACATCTATCATAAAAGAATCCTTGAATAATTAGGATATTTGATCACTCTTCTAAGTAGAGTTAAGGGACTTCCTACATCCAACATATTCCAAGAGTGGATGTATCAATACATCTTAATCATCAAGAGGAACAAGTAACAAATCTTCTAGGGGAAGAAAATCAATGATGCCATTTGTCACCAAATTTTTGAGGTGAATTATTTCCTTAAGTTCTACATGACTTCTTATTTAATGTATGCTACAACAAGCATAAAATCCTTCCCAGGTCTAACTTCCATTGATGATAGAAGGCAAGTTTAAGTCTATGAATATTATCCTTAATTGACCTTAAAGGGCAGCCTAAATCATTATATAATGGTCAATTATGACTTCTTATATAAGTATATCTATATTTTTGACAAGGAACTTGAAAATAAAAGGGTTTCAAATGCATCATTGGAACATGTAAATAAATCTAATTTTGTATTCTTGCAATTCCTAACCTTGACCTACATCAGAGTAGGAGGGTTCAGTTAGAAACCATATATACTACAAAGATATCTAGGTGATAGACTGATATTAATTGAAATGTGTTGACAAATGATGAATGTTCATAAAAATCAATCAGAGGCTCATAAGTCTGGATTTAGGTTTCTAATCAATATTGGCTGATACATAGTATTTACCACTCCTAAGGCTAAGATGATGGAAACTAAGTTGAAATGGATTACTCTCAATAAATTTAAGAGCCAAAATGATTTTCATTATAGGAAAATTAAGGATAATCTCAAAGGAAACTACACTCATGTGCATAGAATAGAAGATATTTGGGCCGAGTATAGAACAAATGATACTAAAATTTATTAAAAGAATAAAATATTGATTACATGAATATGAGTATAGAAGGTTAGGGATTCATCTAAAATTTTAAATGGAGAGGATGATTTATGTATTTCTTGACCTTCATTTTAAATATCATTTGATGATACTACACTCATCTCGAAGGTCAAAGGAAACTACATTTGAATATCATGAAGCTCACAAGAAACTACACTCATGTGCATTGAATAGAAGATATGAAGCCTTCTAATATTTTAGATGAATATGAATATGAAAATATATTAGATATTCTATATGAGAATAGTCAGGTGGATTTAACACCTCTTTCACCAATACAATGGTCAATAAAGGAATCTACTTCTATAAAAGATAGATTCTAACTCATTCTTACTAATACCAACACCTAGTTAGAAGGAAAGGGCATTAGGCTAAAACCCTTCAAGATTGGATTTGATGAGGATTATGATGAAGAAAATTCCAAAAAATGAGAGGAGATTAGAATAAAAAATAAGGAAGATAATTCTACCTCTACACAAAAGGTGAAATTTATTTTCAAAATCAAAGGTAAAGGTACAAAAACTGAAGGGAAAGATATTCAGGCTAATGTAGAAGAAAATCCTACCATAGGTGAAGCATTAGTGTATCTAATAACTTCTCAAATAGAGGTTTTCTAGGTATTATGTTCTACTCTCCCCCTAGTCACTCCTACTATATATCTTACCCCTACTATACCCATATAGACTATTTATTCATCTCCTTCTTCACCCACCAGTGACTCATTCTTTTAAGTCCTTTCTCATGACACTTTGGATCAGGTATTTGGATCACTTTCTACCTTACCCAGTCCCATAAGATTTGTCAGGTACACCTTCTAATATGTATATTACCTAGTTGGACATTGATAAGTTCATGTCTGCTTCATCATCTAAATTATCAACTAAATTCTTATCCACTCTTATGCCTAATATGGTAGTGAAAATTAGAACTACTACCATATTGACCCAAACACCACCTATCATTACCACCACTCCATTGGTATCTACTCCATTATTGGATACCTCCATTACACCTTCCATTCTACCCACCTCACAAACCATTGATCCTATCCCATCATCCCAATCCTTGGTGTCACCAACACAAGAAGATTCATCCACCCTTCCCCCTTGGATAATTTATCAAATGCTAAAGAGAAAAAAGAAAGCAATATCACTAGATGAGTTTGAATTTGGTCAACTAGTTCCAGTGTAGCCTAAGTCATCAAAGAAGGCCAAAATAATATCAAGGGTGATTTTTGATCCATCTAATAACAAGTATGTTGAGGTTGTAGTGCTCCAAAGGATAAAAATATTGAATATATTCAATCATCTGACTATACAATTGGACGAGTATAACTTGGGAGATAAATGCATAAAGGTGCTAAAGAAGACCTATAAGAGGCAATGTCATATTTGATCAAAAGTTATGATAAGGATAAATTGAATAAGGATCAACTTAAAGTTTAGGTAGAATAGTTGACCTCAGTTCTATTAAAAATTACACAATCTTCTGAACTAATAGAGCCTATTGGAAGCAAGGTTACTAAAAAGGCTATTCAACAAGTAGAGAAGATTGGATCACAAGTTTGGGTAGTTAGTTCCTAGATAGAAATTTTGTTGACATAAGGTCCTAAATAGATACATTATACCATTGACATTATTAACAACTTGAGTGAAGTGAATACAAATATGAAATAAACACTTGATCCAATTTCTCAATACTTGAAACTAACTTATAATGACATCCATACATGGATCCATCTATGTCAATTCAAGTTGGAACTTCTGGTTGAAAAAAAGGTGATTCCAAATAGGAATATGTTTTTGGAATACAGGGAGGCAATGAAGAACAAAAAAGAAGTCCTCCAAAATATTATCAAGGATCTTGAAGAATCCCTAGATATGTGCATAAATAAGGAGTTTTATTTTATAGATAATATTGGGGAACTTCCATGCCAAATAATGGATGACACTCAAAAAATCCTTCCTGTAGAAATAATTATCCAAGAATTCACTTCCTTGGTTCATACTAAAGCTGAAATAGGAGTATTCACATTGGAATCCATTGATAAAATAGTTAAGTTATAAATGATTATGGATAAGTTATAGATAATTTTGGATAGACACAAAGGCATACCTATCAATATAGTGGACTCCATCACAAGAGTCCTCACGATCTCCACAAACACATTAGGGCCAAAAAATAATGAAGTTCAAGCAGCCTTGAAGAGATATGAAGCTTACATGGATAAGAATAAAAAGGAATAAATTTATGTGCCTTCAGACACTTAGATTATTTTCAAAGCTTTTTGTATTTAGTTTTTTTATATGTAAATTACATGTAGGAAAAGTATAGAGTCCCAAGCAAAATTGAACTTTATCTAGAATAAGTCAAGGTAGTTAGGATTTGCCTATTTTTTTCATGGTTCCTCTCTATAAATAAGAGGATGCTCTTTTATAATGGTATATTTTTATCAATTCAAGTGAAATGTTGTTGTAATGAGAAGTAACTTTTAAACTTTGTGTTCAAATTGTAAATCTTCATTCAATCAATATAAGAAAATCAAGTGTCCATTCAATCTTTGTGTTGGAATAAACTTTTGGTGTATAGGGAATGTTCTTACATCTTTTCCATTACATTTTCTTATGCATTTGATCTAATTGTGGTGTGAATATACATAAACTAGAAGGTGCCAAAATTTTGATTTTAAAGTCTTTGAGCTGTAATATCATTTTTGAATTTGTGTCTTGTTTTCATGATTGGAAGTGAATTTGGAGACTTTGGGCTGAGTTATTTTTATTGATTATTTAATCTTCATTGGAAATAAGGTGGAGACTTTGGGATGCACTTTGTTCCATCCATTTTTTTTTCCAATTAATGTAAGAAGCAACAAAGGTATTTGAGCCTTTTTGGGTTTCTTGTGATACACACTCGTCGGTGTTATTTTAGTTATTCTTATGTCTAGCTAATTTGGATGTTAGTTATTATTTCTCCAATAAGTAGTTTTAAATTTTAATGATACATTGTGAGAATCAAAAGGGCTTATAGTATAATTTTACAAGTGAACATCAATTCTAAAAAAAGAGAATTAGATGATATATAAACACCCACATGATATAGTTAGTGTAAATAATTGTAATTAATTACTTGTTGATTTTAGTTAGCAATAAGAAGGGTGCCTCCCCTTTCCTCGAGGAGAGATTTAATCCCATCATACTATGGATGAAAGTACCATTTTTTTACCATTTCATTGGTGATAAAATATTCACCCAATAGTTTTTGGTGACTCCACTGGGGAATGAACATGCAAGTGAGAGTTACACTCATTTGGTTGAAATAGAACTAGTACCTTAATGTTCATGATTGTTGTATTGATTCTGATCTCTTTATTTTTCTTGATAAGTCTACAATTAGTAGAATAAAATTCCACCCATAGTGGAAGGTTAGTAGGACACATTAATCTTATATTTGTGTTATTACAAAATCATAACTTCTATCTTTTGATAGCACGTACACAATCACCTCTTTGGCATACAAGAAGTTTTCCTCAAACTTACACAAGATCTCCAATATCAGAAGAAGCTTTCAATTTTGATTTGGTTTTTCCTATTTTACCTCTACAAATATTTTCTATTCCTCTATACAACCCACATAGAATGGCCACTCAAGGTTCATGGGGAACTACTTTTCATCCATTGAATTTGACACCACCATCACATGAACTACCTCATGGTTCAAAACAAATTTGACCAAGTTCTATGGTGATGGAAAGCAACATCTAGATGAACATATTTCCATTTTATACATTGTATGAATATTTCTAGGGGTGGAACATGTTGATGGTTTTACCATCTTGCAGTAGGAACCATCACAAGTTGGGCAACACTTCAAACTAGGTTTGAGGCAAGATTCAAGCTGATAAAAGATTCTCATGACTTATTACCCCAAATAAAATAAATGAAGAAATAACCACATGATCCCATGTATGAGTTCATGACTAAGTTCAATAACCTGAGGAATAGGATCCCAATTGTTTCACAACCTACACCTAAGAACTTAAAGTAATTTTTCATCAATTCTCAATTGCCAAAGGTTATCTTTTTTATGAAGAATATACACAAGTGATCTTGAAGATGCTCAAAAAAATTCTACTAAAGTAGAATATGATTTTATCTTGGTGGTAAAATTGAGAAGGGATTCAATCAAGCCTAAAGGGTAGCCCCCTTTGGCTTTACCTTCTACTAGCACCATAGATCCTATTGTATAGAAGATAGAAAATAACTTTCTAGCACTTAAGAAGTAAATGTATCAAGGTATGTCCATTTCTTCATAAAATAATATTCTAATAATAACATACCCAAATACTTCTAATTACCCTAACAAGGTTTCAAGGAGCCAAAATTAGAACAAGCTTCCTCTATCACAAGTAAGGCTTGTGTTGGAGGTGCCACCTATTAATATAGTAGTGAACTTGTTTGAACTAAAACATGATAATATTTTGGAGTTAGAATATGTTTAAGAGGATGACACTAATCCCTTCATAGGAGATCAACAAGGAGTAGTTGGCAACTCAGATATCAAGTTTCTAAACTATGAAGAAGTTAAAGAAGATGGAGATACATATAGTGAGTCTTATGCCATCTTCACCCATTCTCAAAACTAGTTAAATCAACAATATAAGGTTGATAAAACTAATTCCAAAGATGAACCATGTCAAAAGGATACAATTTCCAAAAGAGGAAATCATTTACTAGTTTAACCAAAGGATATGGCAGGGGATAAACAAGTACACCTCACCATTCCACTTCTTCTCCTTCTACATTTAGACCTAGTGCCCAAAACCTAAAAATGAAAATTCTCCACATTCCTCAGTTGTACTATACCTAGATGTTAATATCATATACCATGATATGAAGACAAAAAATTAAATGTTTGAGGTTGAATACTTACAATCCAACCCTAAATAATTCAAAAGATTGGCTACGTTTGTAAAAAGCAAGGGAGCTAATTATGATCAAATTTTATCTAAAATTACACCTATTAACCCTAGAATAAAACCTAAACAAAATAATTTGGTTGTAACTCCCTCACCCATCTCTATAAAAATAAATCCTTTCTATATTTCCCTATTTGTCAATGGTTGTAATTTCAGTAATTGCATCATTGATTCAGGTACCTCCAACAGCGTGATGTCAGCCAAAGTAGCTACTACCTTAGGGTTAACTCTAAAAAATACTTTTGGCTATTGATTTTAAATTTAAACTAAGAAAGTACCCCTCATAATTCAAATCAAAGATGTATAATTTGCATTTGCTACTTTTCTAGAGAAAAAGATAAAGATGACGGTTCTTGTAGTCGATGTTTTAGCTTTGTATGGAGTTTTGTTGGGACAAAAATTTTAAAAATATGTTGGTGGTGAAATCAGCATGGATTGGTCTAAGGATAAAATACCTATCAAAGGTGTTATGTAGAAACCTTATCCAAATAAGCAAGAAAAATATACTATGATAAAGACTGAGGATCTAAAATCTCATATTCTCTTTGAAACCTCTAGAATGGGTACTTATTTCTTGACCACATATGAGGATCTAGTATAATCAAATGATATTTCAAATTAAGGTTAGGAAATATATGAATATTAAGGATTCATAGGAAATAGATGAAGAGATTTTAGATTTTGAGATTGTCAAAGTAGAAAGTTCAAATGATGTTTGGACTTTAGAATTTGATGGCCATTGCTCTTCAACTAGATCTGGAACTGGGATAATTCTTATATCTCTAGAAGGAAAGATCTTCCCTTTTTATTTCAAGTTGAAATTTGATAATACTAAAAATAATATAGAATATGAAGCCTTATTGTTAGGGATGGATGTTACACAAAAGAAATGAATTAAAATCTCCATGCTCAAGTGATGCTGAGTTAGTCATATGTCAAGTAAGAAATCTGTATCAAACAAAAAATGAAAGGCTAAGGCATTATTTAAATCATGTTTGGGATTTAATTTAGGATTTTTATGCCTTTTATATAACAATAGTACCAAGATAATACAATGATAAGGCATATTCTTTGGCCATTTTAGCCACCCTTCTGATTCCCCACAAATATTTCTAGGGAAATAAGTATACCATTGAATTGGTATTCTGACCTAGTGTTCTTGATAATGACAATAATTGGAAAGTTTTCAATAATGATGAGTAATTAATTATCTTTTCAGATAATTTATAAAATTTTAGTGAATTATACTTTGAGGGGAGTGACTCTAATCCTTGAGAATCAATCTCTAAGGTAAAAGAGGAAACTAGTGAAGAAATTTTGTAGCTAAAAGGGAATAAGATTCCCAAAGTATTGGTTTCTCTAAAAATACTATTTGATAAACATGATCAATTTATCAAATGAAAATAACTTGAATTAGATTCATCAACATAAGTTGAGCAATTTAATCTAGGAATATAAGATGATCCCAAAATGGTAAATATTAGGAAATGTTACTCATTAAAGGAAAGAAAGAAGCTTGTGACACTTCTATGGTAGTACATTGATGTGTTAGCATAATCATATGCTAATTTGAAATCTTTCTGACCCAAAGAATTTCAACATGATATTCTTCTCAAATTTGGGTCTCTACCTCACAACCAGAAATAATGACAATACGATCCTAAAATCTTGGGTACCATCCTTGTCGAGATCCAAAAGATGTTAAATTCTATCATCATTTTTCCTATACATCACTCAAAATGGATAGATAACATCATTCATGTGAGGAAAAATAATGGAGAAATTTGTATCTATGTTAATTTTTATAATCTAAACCAATAATCACTAAAGGATAATTACCCATTGTTGGTAATAGATCAAGTACTAAAAATAGTAATAGGTTCATAAATGTTTATGTTATATGGTTTCTCAAGATACAACCAAGTGGATGTGTGTGATTAATATCAACACAAAATGGACTTTACTACTCTATGGGACACCTTCACATATCACATAATACCTTTTGGGTTGATCAATGTTGGTGCCACCTTTTAGAGGCTGATGGACCTGGCTTTATGGGATGATAAGGGTAAGTTAATTATGGTCTATCTTAATGATTTAACTATTTTCTAAAAGAAACATCAAGATCATTGTGATCGTTTACAATAAGTACTTAAAATTTTCCATCAACATGGGATATCCCTTAATCCCAATAAATCCATTTTTGGGGTTACTGAAGGTAAACTCCTACAACATATTATGTCCAAGGAAGGAACCAAGATTGATCTTGAATGGGTCAAGTCTATTTAGAATCTTACTCTACCATCCAATAAAAAAGTAGTGCATTCTTTCTTTGGGAAGGTTAACTTCTTACAAATATTTGTACCTAATTTTGATGAAAAGACACATCATATTGTTGATATGATGAAAGGGAAGCCAATTTTATGTTGGAATGCAGAAAGGAAAGATTCTTCTCATGAAATAAATGAAGTAATTACTCATGCTCTAGTCTTAGTTTGTCTCAATTATACCAAGGACTTCATCATGTATAGTTATGTTTCTACACACACTTTATCTACCATTTTGGTGCAGTTGAATAAAGAGGGGATTATATCTCCTATATATTTTATGAGATAACCTATAAAGGATCATGAGCTCAAACACTCACCCATGGATAAATGTTCGTACGCTAAGGTAAAAATGATTAAGCACTTCAGGTATTACATCCTCAATTCTCATACCATAGCACTGGTACCAGATTCTACAGTTAATTCCATCTTGACTCATCAAGAATTTGGATGTAAAATAGGTAATTGGATCACCAAGATTTCAGAATATGATATGGAAATTAAACCTACAAAGCTAGTACATGGAAAAGGTTTGTGTTAGCTTATTAAAAAAAACTAGAAGAGCTATCTAGTGATAAGGGAGATACATAATAACTTCCAATAGTCTTATTCATAAGCAAAACAAATGAATAGTACTCTAAAATTGATCATTCCCTCACATATGGATAATGTCTAGAATATTTAACTTACAAATAAAAGAGGATAATCAAGCTTAAAGACACAAATTTTATTCTTTGGGACAATAGTTTGTACAAGTAAAGCATTGATGAAATTTTTATATGGTGTGTAGATAAAGCACAAAAAGGCAAATTGTTGGAATCCTTTCACAACTTGGTATGCGGAAGAAATTTCTCAGATCCAATCATAGCTCAAAATTTTTTGTGAGAAAGGTACTACTAGCTGACACTTTTTTAAGGCACGTACACCTAGGTGTGTAAATGTGAGTTGTGCTAACAATTTGTGGAGAAACCTAAGTTGGCATCCATACCCCTCAAGCCAGTAGTTATTGAAGAACCTTTATAGTAATGGGGTATTAACTTCATTAATATAATGAACCCATTATTAAGTGTAGGTCATAGTTGTGTTCTCATGGCTACTGACTAATTCACCAAGTGGGTGGAGGCAATCCTAGCCAAACATGCCACTTTAGAAGTTGTTTGTAACTTCCTCAAGGAAAACATCATTTCAAGGTTTGGAATACCTAACAAGATAGTAATAGACAATGCTACTTGTTTCTCATCCCATGAGATAACTAAATTCTATTTTGAATATGGGATCACTCTATCTCACTCCTCTGACTATTACCCCTAAGGAAATGGTTAGGATGAGTCAAGTAACAAGAACTTGGTCACTATTATTAAGAAGTTGGAAGAAGAAAATTAGAGATCCTAGAACAAGACATTGTATGATGCATTGTGGATTGATTGCATCACTCCCAAGCAAGCAATTGATTTGTTAAAGCAATTGAGGATGGGACATTTTAAATTTCCATAGATAAATGTATTATGTTCATTGATGAACTAGAAGATAAATGTACAAAGGTAGTGGACCTCATTGTTGAACACCAAAGCTAAGTCAAGATGTTTTTTGACAAAAAATCTAAGTCATGAGATTTCCAAATTATGGATCTAGTTATTTTTTGGTACAAGAGAAGAGAGTCAAAAGGAATGCATGAAAATTTTGAATCCTTTTGGAGGGGCCCTTTCTTTATTCATAAAATTTATGGAAAGAATAGTTTCATTTTGGCATACCAAGATAGAACACCATTCCTAATACCCTAAAATAGACGACATATAAAGCTTTTCACTCAATGAAGTTCCAGATAAGTTTGTACATTTTTTATATATCGATATAGTCTCTTTATTTTATCTTTAGTCTAGTTTGTCATCTAAATCTGTGTCCCAATGGATGAAGGCACTTAGAGTTTTAGGATTCTTTTTCCTTCAAGAATTTCAAAGAATGAATAAATGAAATTCCCCAATCAGAGCCAACTATTATCCTTGAATTTATCTAACTCAATTCATGGGATAACCCCTACAAAACTTATCCATCTCATAGCCCATGAGATTTAAGCAAGAAAAATTATGCAAATAAATTGGCCTCATGCATAATCTTCCATCCCAAATTTGTCTTTTTTGACTTATTAATTTTTTCCCCTTTAAACATGCAAGGTCAGAGAAAAAACCTGACATTGTACATGCAAGGTCAAAGAATTTTTTTGTTAAAGCATAATACTCTGACACGTGTAGTACTTGATGGGTATTAATTATGGTATAGTTATATATAATTACCTTGTTAATTTAATTTTACAATTTTTGTTCAACCTCCTTTATTATTGTCATTTTCATGATCACTTGTACCTCAACTTATTGTTTTTCCTTCGATCTTCTTGTGACTAAGGCATGGGGTTTTCTTCCTCAATGAATCTCAGGTGAGTTTCATCATTTTCCTTTTACTTTTTTTTTATTTTTTTATGATTTGTCTTTCTCTTTCCCTCATTATTGAGTCATTTTTTATAACCTTTATGTATTTTTGAAACCCCTTTTTGTATTTTCCAAAGAATTTTCCCTGAACTACACCCTAGAGACCTACCAATGTGTAGTATGGAGAATTTTCTCTAGATTACATGAGTTTTTTCTTATCCGTATGTGGTTCAAAGAATTTTCTCTGAACTACATAAAATTTATAATTAGATGCATAGGTGTAGATTTCCTTCACCTTTACATATCTCTTACCAAATGAAAAATATGTTAAATATAGAGATTTTCAATGCTCTCATGCAATTTCTCAACCAATGACAAAGGTTTATCCTATAAAAAGAGTCATGAAGTACAAGTTCTAAAGAGTGGTTCCTTCATCCTTGATTGATTCAAATGTTGACCAAATTAGAGATACTAAGATCTGACATGTGGACATGACATAATTCCTACAAAGATTAAATAAGGACCCAGTTATACCTCACATGCAAGATATTCTATATAGTAGGATTCACTTGGAAAATGCATTTCTAGTTTTAGCATAGGATTCAAAATTCATCCTAGCAGTAGATACTCATTTTGATAAAAAAAAGTAGGTCAGTAAAATATGTAGATGGTAAATTTGTGATCTAACTTGATGAATAATATTTTGACAAGATATTTCATCTTCTTGATATAGAAGAATACTCAGATATAACCTTGAGATTAGTATAAGAGCATTATGACAAAGACCCTAACCAATGCAAGAAGAATATCAATACTTTTTGGATCAAGACTCCTTGACCTTCCTTTACTAGATGGCCAAAGAACATCTATTGTAGTGAATTACTTGAATAATTAGGAGATTCGATCACTTTTTTGATTAGATTCAAGAGAATTCCAACATCTAACATATTCTAAGAGTAGATGTATTAATAAATCTTAATCATCAAGAAGAACAAGTAGTAGATCTTCTAGGGGAAGAAAATAAATGATGTCCTTTGTCACTAACTTTTTGAGTTGACTTCTTCCCTTAAGTTATACATGACTTCTTATTTAATGTGTGTTATAGCAATCATGAAATCCTTCCCAGGTCTAACTTCCATTGGTGATAGAAGGAAAGTTCCAATCTATGAATATTATCCTCAATTGACCTTGTAAGAGAGCCCAAAACATTATAGAAGGGTCAATGATGTCTTTTATAAGTATATTTGTATTTTTGATAAGGACCTTGAAAAGAAAAAGGTTTTAGATGCAATATGGGAATAGGTAAATAAAGCTGACTGTGTATTCTTGAAATTATCAACCTTCACCTACATTAGAGTAAGAGGGTTCAATGAGAAACCATATATGTTGCCAAGATATCCAAGTGATATACTAATATTAATGTAAATATGTCAATAAATGATGAGTGTCCATAAGAAACAATAAGAGGCTCATAAGTCTAGATTTAATTTTCCAATCAATATTGGTTGATACATGACATCTACCAATCCTAAGGCCAAGATGATGGAAATTGATTTGTAATGGATTACCTTCAAGAAATTTAAGAGTCAAAATTATTTTGATTATAGGAAAATGAAGGATAAGCTCAAAGGAAACTACACTCATGTGCATAGAATAGAAGATATTTGGGTTGAGTGCAGAAAAAATGAAGTGGGGAATCTTGATTACAACTACCTCACTCTAGATCAAATCATAAATTTTAAGCTAGTTGATGTTCCCAAAGGTATGAAAGATGATGAAAATATATTGGATCCTCTATATGACAATAGTCAAGTAGCTTCCACACCTCTTCCACCAATATAATGGTCAATAAAAAAATCTACTTCTATAAGGGATATATTCCAACTCATTCTTGCTAATACCAACACCTGGTTGGAAGGAAAGGGCATTAGGATAAAATGCTTCATGACTAAATTTCAAGAGGAATATGATGAAGAAACTTTCATGAAGTGAGAGGAGCTTAGAAAAAAATAAGATACTTCTACATCTGCACAAATGGTGAAATTTATTTTAAAAAGCAGAGGTAAAGGTACAGACACTAAAGGGAAAGATATCCAAGCTAATGTAGAATAAAATCCTACTATGGGTGAAGCATCAGTGCATCTGATAACTTCTCAAATAGAGGTTTCCTAGGTATTATATTCTAATCTCCCCCCAGTCACTCCTATTGTATCTATTGCCCCTACTTTACCCATATAGACTATTTATTCATCTCCTTCTTCACCCACTAGTGACTCATTCTTTCAAGTCCTTCTCATAACACTTTAAATCAAGTATTTGGATCACTTTCTACCTTACCCAGTCCCACAAGATTTTTAGGTTCACCTTCCAATCCATATATTACCCAATTGGACATTGATAAGTTTATGTCTATTTTATCATCTAAATTGTCAACTAAAGTCTTATCCCCTCTTATGCCTAATATTCTAGTGAAAATCAAAACTACTATCATTTGACCCAAACAACACCTATCATTACCACCACTTTATTGTTATATACTCTATTATTGAATACCTCTATTCTATGTTCCATTCTACCCACCTCACAAACCACTGATCCTATACCATCATCCCAATCCTTGGAGTCACCAACATAAGAAGATTCATCCACCATTCCCCCTTGGCTAATTTCTCAAATGCAAAAGAGAAAAAATCAAGTAGTATGACCAAATGAGTTTGACTTTGGTTAACTAGTTCTAGTAAATCCTAAGTCAACAAAGAAGGCTAAAATAATATCAAGGGTGATTTTTGATCCATCTAATAAAAAGTATGTTGTGGTTTCAGTGCCTCCAAAAGATAAAAATATTGAAGATATCCAAGTGTCTAACTATGCAATTAGATGAATAGAATTTGGGAGACAAACACATGAAGGTGATAAAGAAGACCTGAATGTGGTAATGACATCATTGCTCAAAAGGTAAGAAGAAAAAATAAAAATAAGGTGGAGGCTTTGGGATGCACTTTTTTCCATCCATTTTTTTTCCAATTAATGTAAGAAGAAAAAAAGGTCTTTGAGACTTTGTGGTCTTTTTGTGATACACATTTGCTAGTATTATTTTAGTTATTCTTATGTCTAGCTAATATGGATATCAGTTATTATTGATCCATTAAGTAGTTTTACATTTTTATAATGCATTGTGAGAATCAAAATGGATTCTAGTATAAGTTTGTAAGTGAACATCAATTCTAAAAAAATAGAAGTGGATGATATGGAAACACCCACATGATAAAGTTAGTGTAAATAAGTATAATTAATTTCTTGTTGATTTTAGTTAGCAATAAGAAGGGTATCTCCCCTTTCTTCTAGGAGAGATTTAATCTCATAATATTGTGGATAAAAGTACCATTATATTACCATTTCATCACTGATAAAATATTCACCTAACAAAGTGCACTTCTCAAAGTTGAAACTAATGTGAAACTTCCTAAGACGATCAAAGATTATTATAATCTCTCACACATGTTCCTCCTATTTTTAGGATTTACTAAGGAGGTAATCAAAATAACTCTTAATGATATTATGGATGAGGTCATGAAAAAATTGGGGCATAACATGTTTATAAGTTGCACACATGATCTTTAGATTGAAATTCATGATGGTGTAATATAAATTTAATAAAGGGTTAGTAAAAATCATCTTATGTTAATCCTCAAGTGAAATACAAACCTGATTCTATCTCAATAATGTATCCATGAGGGACACCATCTCAAAACCAGTCATGGAATCAAAAATTTGGTTGATCAAAGGAGTAGGGAAGTTGTCCTTTGAGTAAGCCAAATTGATATCACATAACTAAATTTAAATACATATTGATTCATTCTTATTGATAACAAGAAATATGTTAGAAACCCACCAAGGATAATCAATGGATTTGATAAATATGACACAAATGTGTTTCTTGATTGCTACCTTGACTAATTTTGAGACTTTTATAGCCATAGGTCATTATTTTTATGGGATTATATGTGCCTCATCCTCTATCATAATGTTATGAAGGATTACATCAGTGTCCATGCCATGTATTTCTAGGAATTCACAAGAGAATACATCCAAAAACTCTTGAAAGAATGTGACTAATATGTCAGGTTCTTCTATAAAGAGACTAGCACTAATATTAAAAAAAATTGGCCATGTAGAGTTTTTGAGGTTGACATAAATGGACTCTTTAATTTTCATGGAATTTCCTTCTTTTAAAAAATCAAGAGCATGGGGGTGTTCTTGATCCAACTCCTTAAGCTCAATGGTCATGACTTGAACCATAAGAACACCATGGGTGGGACCATTATCAGTGAGCAAGATCTCTAAACCCATATGATTGAGGTGGTGGTAGTGTTTGAAACATACCATCATGATATTTTTTTAATCTTTCTTATATTTTAAGAATGTTCATGTTGTGACATGGATAAAATGGCACTTGAGATTTGAGTTGGAAACTTTAAAGGCTCCACTATAGATATATTAAGAGTGTTATTATCATGATGTAAATTTTGTGGCAAGGGAAGAGGGTCAATAATCATGAGGTCATATTGAAAGATATTTCCTAATATTTAAGAGCCACCTTTATATCCAAAATAGGAAAAAGGTAATGAAGAGTGTGCAACTAGCATATTAGGAGTGAACGTCAATCAATAGTCAGTAAGATCAAACTATTCATCCTTAAGAAAATAAGATTCATCAATAAGTACATTTTGCAAAAAAATAAGGCACCATGAGGAGATGGCCAAATAATAATCATATGGATTTATCTTAGCATATAGTAATGCCCATGGATTTGCATTAGTGTCCAAGGTATGAACCTCACCTTCATACTTGAACTTGACCAAACAAAACTTTTACAATGTAATAACTTGCATGGTATAAATATAAGGATGATCTAGGATCATATTTTATGAGAGATATAAATATAATTCATATAACTCTATCCTAATTAGCTTGGCTCTGAACTTGACTTAAATCTTCACATTACCCACTAATGTAATGTTTTCATTAATGAAACCAACATAGTTGTGTTGAGATTCATGTAACTTCTTATAGTTACTTCCCAATTCATTAAACACTCATAAAGGCATAATGTTAAATGTTACACCCTCATTTATAATTCATCACTTGATGTAGTAATCATTGAATAAGGTCTCAAAATAGAGTGGGAATATAACTCTCTTTGGGAGAATGATGGATCTAGTAAATGGATGGGATAAAAGGACAATGTATGCATGCAAGGGTGATCAAGAATATCTAATTTAAATAAAACCTTAGTGGCATCCCATAGTGTGGCATCATCCTATAGAAAAATCTCATTAACTATGATACCCCTTTACTCAGTTCAAAGGTGGAAAAGGTCCTAGATGGAGAACGCAATAGAGAGAGATTTCAACTCTTCTATGATAGAGTAAGGGTATTTCATATCATGGGAAAGGATATTATTCTAAAATTTAAACTTTAATTTTAGATTCCCTACTCTGATAACATATCTAATGGGGTCAATCACCTAACCCATGTGCATGTTGATAAATAACTCATAACTAGTAGGGGATATGTAAATAGTAACAATAAACTTGCTACTTTCACAATCAACCTTCAATTTTGAGTAATATGAGGAAGAGGAACCATAAGAGTTAGAATAATAAGGGGAGTGATGGGACCTAGTCTTGTATCTATTATTTTTCTTATTTTTATTATTTTCCTTGTCATGGTCAAGAAGAAGATCAATGAACATGTCCAACTTATGGTTGGGTTAAGAAAGTGGAGAGCTCTAGGGAACATATAATATCTTAGCACCATATTGTTGGGAAACATAATCTTTATCAAAATTTCCCTTAATCTTGTGAAATTTATAGAACTTAGTAGGATATTAAGGATATGACACTCATTTCCCTCCTACACACTTTTTAGGGACCTTATCTTTAGTTGGACTATTTATAAAAATATTAACCTCATGGCCATCCTTTTTTCCCCCTTTTCTAATGAAGAATTAGTGAAACCATTTTCAATTTTATTATGGTTATTATTGTCTGAAGAGGATAACTTTTGATCAGGTATGAGCCTAATGTCTACATTCCCATCAAATACTTTAATCTTCAGACAATCATTGATAGATTTATCATAAGATGTGGCCTCATGATTAAGGATTAAAGGTTAACCTCATACTTCAATGCTTGTATGAACATATCATAAATTTAATCATCTAAAACCCTCATTCTGCACATATGAATGACTAAACTTCATTAATGCATGAAATCAAAGTTTGACTCAACCTTATCCTAACCCATGGAAGTGATAAATTGGATTTTGATGTTAAATGGTTTGTAAATATTGAATTACTTGAGTAAATAATCCATCAAAGTAGATTAAATAAACAAAGAATCTAGAAGCAAATTCTAGAACCACACCAAAGCTTTAGCTCATAGGGTGTGAGTGAAGAGCTTCAACATCATGCCTTTGTCATAATACAAATCCATACACATCTTTATGAATGTCATGATATGTAATTTAAGACTAGTGTTCCATATTCTATTAAACTTGGGTAGATTACAGATCAGAGTAGGAAGTGGAATGACATGCACCAAAGGTGTTAGAGGATTTTTATAGATGTCCTCATAAGTATAGATGATGGTTGGTTGGTGATGAGCTCCCTACAAAGTCTCATAAAAATGAGGATGATGCCTACATAGGTTGGGATCATCATGACCTTTGGCATATGTGAGTTTATGTCAAGGTGGATCATGAGTTTATGGATGCATGCAATGGCGGTCCTCTAAAACATGTAGTGTCAAATGATCATAAGAAGGGAATTATTCCACTTGAGGATGATTATTCAATGCAACATGACTTGGGAGAGATCATAGTGACCCAAATCCACATAATTTTATCCAAATGTGGCAATATGAGGGTTGACACAAGGGTGTTGAGACTCTAAATAGGAATCCTATTCATGCCTATGTTGTAGATGGTAATCAAAATTAATGTGATTATCTAAGACCCTAAAATAAGGACTAGGAGGATGGGAATGTTAAAGTTGACAAGGATTTAAAACCACATCCAAATTTTTATAGATAGAGGTTTCTTATTTTAGAGTCTCTTATCGAGAAGGAGGTGGGAAACTCAAATAGGAACTAGATGAGTCACTCAAATTGGAATGGGTGTTGACAATATCTCTAAAGGTATCATGTCACCTACTCTTATGGGAGGAACAATGCTCTACAATTACATAAAGATGTATATAATAATACTCAATAGTCACATGCAACTATTCAGGTGTCAAATGTGAAATGGTGTTCTCTTCACCCCTTTAAAATGAGTGTAGAGTGGTATGCAGATGCATGGAGGCATTTTTTTATGTGTAAATCTCATACTATTAAAAATGGGAGTGATCCCATTGGTTATACACTTTCCAATCTTATTTTATGTAGAACATGAGAGGGTCATGGTCACTAGGATATTACATGGATACCTATTAGATCCTATAGGCTCTATGTCATTCCATTTTGGTCTTAATTTTATCAAGAGTGAGGTCAAGGCTTTCCCCTAAATACAATGAGAAGCATCTTAGAGGTAGGAGATTAACCATGGATGTAATGAAACTACAATGTATAGAAAGGAAATAGAAAAGGAAAAATACTATAGAAATAGTGGGTAGGAGTATGTAAAACTAAATAAAGATCAAGAAACCAAAGATGGATACAAAACATAGATAAAAATAAAGTCTTCTGAATAGAAACAATAAATGGAATAGGGGATATACAAACATAATATAACTAGAATGAAACCTTATCTAAGGTCCCATTAAGCATGCTATAATGTAAATCTAAGAATCTAACTGAGATACTAGGTTTTGGAAGAGTGGAAATAAACAAGCACATGTTATTAAATATACTGGGGGTCTATGGTACCTATCTAGTTTGTCAGGTTGCATTAGGCCAAAGAGGGACTTGTAAGACAAGATTAAGGCTAGCACGATCAAGATCACAAAAGAGCATGTATCTCTAACTAATATAAACACAAAAATTCAAGTAATCAAAACAAATAAATGATTTAATTCATATGAGAAAGTAAAAATAACTAAGCAAACAAATAATTTTTGAGAGAATTACAATTTATAAGCATGTAAACCTAAAAATAAAAAGATGATTTCATTAAGAAATTCATTTTTAAAATGGAATGTGAATGAGTTTCAAAACCTATATTAAATTCTTATCAAAATAGAGCTAACCCTAACATGTAATAGTTAACCCTATAAATACTATGAAATTTAAACAAATGAAACATGTCATTTTGAAAGTAAAGTTCCCTCATTTATGCTTAATCAAGAATTCAATAAAACCACCAACTGAGAATCTAGGTTTGATCTAATTAGAAGAAGAAGGAGGAGCTAATAGGTGAGCTCAATGTAGTCCAATTTTCAAAAATCTAAGAGAGAGTGAGGTATGGAAAATAAATATATTTAAGGTGAATACATGTGCAAAAATTAGGTGCAATTATTGATAATGAAGTGTAAAATATAATGTAACAAGGGCATTATCAACCAAAGAATAAGTGAATCAATATAGTATGAGCAGCAAGTGAATCC
Organism: Torreya grandis; assembly: GCA_037957365.1. NCBI lineage: Eukaryota > Viridiplantae > Streptophyta > Pinopsida > Cupressales > Taxaceae > Torreya > Torreya grandis. Next base: position 1,063,795 of record JARHVA010004915.1, on the reverse strand, counting down.
ATAAATTTCAAAGGATAAATTTCAAAAGAGTTAAATAATCATGTAGAATGAATAATAAAATAATATGTGGGGGGATTCAATGATTGAGCCAATCTTAAAAGAGCCAATTTTGTCTATTATGCAATGGAAAGTAGAAAAATAGCCATTTCTAGGTAAGTTGCATCCTAAGTAGTGGCCCAGTAATAAAATAAGAATCTTAGGTTGTTTCACCAAAATTTTGTTTTTTTATCAAGAAGAAAGAGTAAAAATTGAAATAAGGGTGAGGTTAGTAGAACCTAGATTTGGTTTGTGCTCTATGATTTAGACAGTTGTAGATACTCCTTTTTGGCCTGGGAGGAATGACTTTTAAATAAAAAATCACTCAAATAAATGGTTTATTAGTTGGGTAGAAGGGTGGATAGCCTAGCAAGCTAGATCCAAGAAGTATATGAATCTCTTGGAGGCTATCAATCCACCTTTTATGACAAGTTAATTCTAATAAAGTTGTTGATAAAAAAGTTTGCATAACATATATGAAAGTACTTAAGCAAAGGAAATAATTTATTTTCAAAATAAATGCTTATTTTTAAAAAATAACATTAAAATAAATGTTAAACTATCAAAAGTAGGTTTAGGTGTGGTCAGAGTATTGTTTTTGGTGTGTGTAGTGATAGAGGTCAAGAAAATAGGATTTTGGTTGAGGTTGAGAGGTGGTATGAGCTTGTTGTTTTAGGTAAAAATGATCTACATAGTGATTATCGATGGTTAGGGTGACCATCGATGGTTAGGGTGACCATCGATGGTCAGGGTAACCATCAATGGTTATTATGGGTTTGGATAGGTTATTAGTTCTAACCAAAATAAGTTATGGATTGGTTATAGAAAGGTTATGTAGGTTGGTTAATCGTTATGAGGGCAAGAGAGAGCCTTAGAGGTATCAAGGGTAAAGGTTTGGTACTCAGGTGGTTGATAATGGTCAAAGGGTGTTTTGGTGGAAGAAGTAATATATAGAGTTGCAAAACTACTAAATCTAAATAAATGAAACTTAAAATAAGAATAATATACTTAGCTTATGGTTGATAGTTGATGGCTTGAAGAAATATTTTAGTAGGGACACTAAAATCTAGAAGAATACCTACATAAAAATCTCTAATATCTTTCCCAAGAAGTTTTGATGATGATTGTTGATCCCCTTTCACCTCCTCCTCATCTCTTTGTATAGGAAGAAAGGGGAGGTGAAATAATCAGTTCAACAAAAGGTTCAAAGTGGTTGTTTATTTTTAGTGCCAACATGCATTGATCCACACATAAAATATATAACTAAAAATAAAAAATCAAATTGTAGTTTATTTAGAGTTTAAGTGTTCAGGTAGTGAAAACCTAACCATCAGTGGTCAGGGTGACCATTAACAATTGAGGGTGAATGTTAAGTTTATTCAAGGGTAATGTTAATTAGTTAGTTTAGCTAGTTAGCTAACTTGACTAAAGTTTGTGGTCAAAAGGTTATGGGATAGTCTCAAGGGGGTCCAAGAGGTTAGTTTGACAACTAAAACCATCATGTGATCTTTTTGGTGTCTAAATTTTTCCCCTTTTTGTTATGTAGTTTGTATCAGCAAGGTACAAAATAAAAATGGATTGTGGGTCAGAGGTTAAGTTACCCCAAGTATGAGAGGAGATGTTCCCAATCAAACTAGGAATTGATGAGTTGAAATAGAATCAGCTATTGGTTTGATAAGTGGGTAAGTTGGTGATGAAGTGGGTGATATATTTATGCATTGAAGAATAAACACATGCATAAAGTATGATGAAGTGTGATATCCAATATTGTGCATTAACTAGGTTTTCATAGTTGGTAAAAAATAGGTCAGTACTAGAAGGACAAGTGATAAGTGGACCACGTGACCATATGTGACAGTTGGGTTACAATAGTAAACTCAAGTCTCCTAAACAAGTTTAGTGTTTTTATGGGTATCCAAAGTAAGAATTTCTCCTATGAAGACATAAATTGGTTGGGTGTGTCCAATGTAGCACAATTTTAAAATGTTCAACTTGGTAATTCAATTTGATGTAGTCAAAAGGACTAAGGTAAGGTCATCAAAAAATTTGTGAAAGTTGGGCTAAAGATACTAGTGGTGAGGTAAGGTGGTAGCTGATGGTTGGTGGAGAAGGGTAATCTCCAATGGTTGAATATTTGGGGTAAGGTGGTAAAAAAAGGTCGGTATTAGGAGGACAAGTGATAGTGTAACCAAGCCACAACATTAGGCATAGCTGATATGGGATACTCCTATAAACTCAAGTCTCTTAGGTAAGGTTAATGTATTCATAGGTATCTAAGGTAGGATGTGATTATGAGAAGACAAAAATAGTTGTAGGTGTTAGGATCATAAAGGGTCATTCTCTGAGGCACCTACATGATTATTGTATAAAAGTAGCACAAGTTCATCAAAAATGGCAAGGTAAATGATAGGAACAAACTGACCAAGGCAAATTTGGGTTATAAAAAGTGTGAAAGGTGGGATAATATGACCAATTTGAGGTTAATTGGTTTGGTTAGTTGGTGAACTTTGGTTGGGGTTTCAATGACTCCAAGAGGGAAGACATACACCTTCACAAGTGGTCATGAAAGTATAAAGAGGTTGAAATGCTCCTATTGGTGTAGACCAAGATGGCAAGATGGGTGGGATTAAGAACATAATCCCCTTTCATGCATTGCATTGGTGTTAGTTTACTGTTTATAAGTAGTAACTTGATCAAGTAGTATCAAGTAAACTCAAAATACCTTGATTTATGGAGGGTAACAGGGGAAGATGAATGAAATAGGTGACCTAAGAACCATTATAGACAAGTTCATGTTCTAATTTTGGGGTAGACGAATTGATGCAGGAAGTCTACTAAGGTCATGTGAAAGCTTTCTTAGGATTTATTTATTTTTTACTTTTATCTTGAAGCATGTTGATTGCTTTAAGTTGACGGTTTAGGAAGCTGATTGATGCAAGAAGCTTCTAGGTGATTGATTAATTGAAAAATGTTTGGTTTAGCCATCTTTCATGGGAGTGGTCTAAGATTTGGATTTTTTTATATGTGATGGTTATATTTCAAGGGAGTAGTCTACCTTTTTAAGCAATGTTTGGTAGTTTTGGGTAGTTATCCTTTAGAGGACTAGTCTGCATGCTAAATATTTGACCCAAGTGATATTTGGTATCCCAAATTAATTTTATGTTGGTTTAAAGATGGAAAAGTCTATATAGGCTTAAAGGCTTTCCTTTACAGAGGAAAAACCATAGAACAAAAAGGTTGATGATGGGTAAAAGAAGTTTAAGTGATAATGACCATGGGGATTTGTCCTATAAAAGTCAAAAAGTACCATGAAAATCATGCCATAAGTAGATCTTTGGTACCCATGCTTAGGATTAGGATAAGGTTGTGATGGATAATCACATGATCCTATTTTAATTGGTTGTCTTGAAAATAAGGAGATGAAGGTGGTTGAAAATAAGGGATGAGCTTAAATTAGACACAAGATGACTAAGAACTTGGTTTAATAAAAGAACATTGCATAAATGCAAAGCATTGAAGGGTTTAGTTTCTAATATGCCCCAGATCCATACTTAGATGTAAAGGGTTTCAACCAATCAGGAGTGAAGATGTCCCCCAATTACTTTTTGACACTAGAGTAGATGTGGAAAAGAGAATTTTGGATTGAGAATGGTCAAAGGTAAGGTTGGTTAGGTCATAGTTTTTAGGCATTAGTTAGATTGTAATATTGATTGGTTTTTGGTTTAGTTAGGTAGGTTTAGGTTTGTAGGTTAAGTGGATAGTTGGTTGAAAAGGTAGGTTTATGACGTTTAAAGACTAAAAGAGGCCTAATAGTAATGGTTAAAGTTGAATGTTTGATTAGGTTAGAGATAAAAGGTTGGGTTAAGGTTAAGGTTAGGTCTAGGTTGAGGTAATAAAATACCAAGGGTTAGTTTGGTCATTTTCTTAAGGCAAGGTTTTGAGTTGATAAATGGATAAAGCCTTTTAGAGGGAGAACTCCTTCAGTTTGCTCCTTCAATGGATAGTTGATAAAGTAAGAGGCAAAGTTGGTTAGATGATGATAGTTTAGGCTTTGAGTTGGCTTTTAGGCTTAATGGTGGTTGGTTATGGTTTAGGTTTTGGTCTAGGTTGGTTTGGGTTATTGATAAAAGGTTGGTCAAGGTCAAGGTTTGTTTGGTGTTAGGCTAGGTGTAGGTTGAGGCATAAGTGCCAAGGGTTGGTTTGGTCATTGGTTAAAGTTGGTAAGAAAAAGGTTAAGGTTTGATTTGATTATTGTCTAATGTTTGGGTTACTTTTTGGTCAAAGATTTTGGAAGGATAATTCCCCCAAATGCTCTTTCCATGAATGTTGAGGTGGGAAGAGACTCCCAAGTAAAGATGTTGGTTAGTAAATAGGGTTTAAGAGGGTTGAAGATGACTTCCTCCACCTCTCAAAGGTTGTTAGTTATTAGTTGTTAGTTTGGAGTTCAACTTATAGGTAGAGGTTTAGGTGGGATCCCCCCTATGATGCTAGGGTGAGGAAAACATTATTGGATTGGTTTTGGGTGTGTTTGAGGTCTATAAATGATGTTGGCAACATCATCTTAGAATAAAGTTAGGTTTGATAAGAATGTATGATTGTCCCAATGAGGGATCTTAGGTGAGGTAGGGGTAGATAGGAAGAAATGGTGATTGATACTCAAGAAATATCAAATGATGGGTTGATTTTGGTTTGGGCTAATAGATAATTTGGTGATGGTTAGTTTAAAAGGTTTATTGATTTTAGTTGATTGATTTGATTTAGAGGTTGGTTTGATTTTTTGGGGGAGATAAGATGTGTGGTTGATTTGGTTTGTTTGTTAGGTTTGATTATTTTTTTTGCTTTTTTATTCAGGTAAGGTGACAAAGATTTGACCCTATTCAAAATGAAATGAAATCAAACCAAAGACAATGTCTTTAGATAGATGAAAACAAGAAGATTATAGAGGAATTGAATGGGTTTGGTTTTAGTTTAGGTTGGGGTTGGGCTAGTTTGAGGTGAGGTTAGATTAGTTATAGGTGAGGTGTTTTGAGTTTGGTTTGGCTCCACTAAAAGGGTAGGTGAAAGAGGTAGTTTGGGTTGGTTTGATGTTTGCTCCACTAAAATAGGAATTGGAAAAGGTAAGGTATCTTTTATTGGTTTTATCAAAAGGGTAGGTGGAATAGGTATGGTTGTTAGGGGTAATTCTGAATTTTAAAAGAGTGGGAGAGGTAGGTTGATTTGAGGTTGATACACTAAAAGGGGAAGTGGAAGAGGTAGGTTGGTTTCCTTAATTGTGGTCTTAAAGGAAAGTTGAGAAGGTTCTACTTGGTCAACAAGTGGAATGATTACGGTTGATTCTTCCTCAGTGATGATTTCAAAAGGAAGTTAAAAAGGTTACACTTGGTTAACAAGTGGATTGGTTGGGGTTTTGATTATGGTTTCCTTAGTTACAGGTTCACTAAGGACCAAATATAATGAAGGGGGCCTCATTATGTTGAGGGATTTATTTATGGGCTTGCACAAAAATGGGTGTAGCAAGAGGTTCAATGATGGATTGCCTAATGATATTTAAGGCTAGGTTGGGTAAATATGGAGAATATCATTTAAAACCTTATTTTTATCAATAAGGTTTTGGACAAACATCTTAAAAAACCCACATCTATCTACTTCATGTCCATTTGTGTGATGATAAGCAAAAAAGTGATTCTCTATATACAAAATGGGCATTGGGAGAGAACTATTGATGAGTTTGATTGGAGGAAGACTAATGACAAAAGCCTCTAAGAGTTTGTCAAAAATTGAGGCATATGATTCCCCTAACGAGGTATACTACCTAGGAAGAGGGTGCACCAATGGCTCTTGAGGTGGTGAGCTAATTGGTTGGTTTGATGAAGTTGGTTGGTTGAATAAGGTTGATTGATTTGACAAGTTTGAGTGACTTGATGGGTTAGGAGTGCTTGATAAGGTTGATGGGTTAGAAAATTTTGGTTGATAGTTATTGGTTTGATTTGGTGAGGTTGGTGGGTTGATAAGGTTGGTAAGGTTGATAAGTTAGGTTGCTTCGAGAGGTTGGGTAAGATTGATAATGTAGGTAACATTGATAAGGTAGGTTAGTTTAAGAGGTTGGGTAATGTTGATAGGGTGGGTTGATAGTTGTTGGTTGGATTTGATAAGATTGGTAAGGTAGGTTGGTTTAAAAAAAAAAATTGATGGTTGAGGGGATAAACTAGGGCTTGGTTTTAAGATTAAGATGGTTGCCACAAAGGGGTTTTAGATTATTGATATGATGGTTGGGATAAATAATCAAAATTTTGATAAGGTTGAGATAGTTGATATGATGGTTGAGATAAGTAGCCCCTAAATATTGATGAGGTTAAGATATTTGAAGTTGAGGTGGGCTATGCCAATGGTCAAATAGTTGTTTAAAGGTTATTGGTTGGTTACGATGATGATCAAATGGTTGTTGATAGGTTGTTATTTGGTGGTTATTGACACTTGATTGGGTATACGTGAGGTTGCATTTATTATAGGTAAGGTTGGTTTTATCATGAGTGGGGATGGGTTTATTGTAGGTGAGGTTAGGTTGATTGTAGGTAAGTTTGGTTTGATTGTAGGTGAGGTTAGATTGATTATGGGTGAGGTTGGGTTGGTTGTAGGTGAGGTTAGGTTGATCGTAGTTAAGGTTGGGCTAATTGTAGGTGAAGTTAGGTTGGTTTTAGGTGAGGTTGGGTTGATTATAGGTGAGGTAACAACCAAAGGTGAGAGGGTTGTCTCCTAGGAGTTTAAAAAATTTGGGATATCCTAGAGAAAATATAAGAGTGTTCCCCATTGAACAAGGCACTAGAGATGAGGTGGGTGAAGGAAATATGGTAGAAGGTTTTTCCAAGAAGGATTAGATTCCTCACAACTTAAAAAAAGATAAAACAAGAAAAATTAAAAGAATATAAAACACACACTAAAGCATGTTAAATCCTAAGGTTATTTTTAGTCTCTCTTGTGGTTTATGACTTAAGCTTTAAGAATTGTGTGACTCAACATGGTTTTAAAAAAGGTACTAGATAATCAATCTATGGTTGGTTTTAGGTAGTTTAGGATCTCAAAGGGATCTATATTGTAAATCATTATGTGGATTGATAGTGGGACCTACCCCCTCACTTCACACACTATAGCGATAAGGGTGTCGGGTGCTTAGCCAAGATATACCAATTACCAAAGATTATACTCAACCAAAGATTTGAGTTTTGGTTTCTCCCCTTAGTAATGACATCCAAGTGGGATAGCCAATAGGTGAAGGTTACTATTAGGAGATAAAACCCTAGTTTGGCCTTATGTCAAGTGTTATGATGTTTTATTTGGTGTAAGTGGTTTGTTATGTGTATGCAAAGAAGTGAGGCTATGGTTAATTTACTTGATTAATTAAACTATGTGAGATAATTATGAAAATAAACAATTTATGAAAGGTTAATTTTAATCCTAAAATAAATTTTGATTTAATTTATAAGAGCATAAAAAAATAAGAAAAAATACCTGGATGCAACTAGGTCCCATTGGGCATGCCTAAATGTTTCACAAAAAATTTGTTTTTTTCTCAAGAAGAAAGAGTAAAACTTGAAATAAGGGTGAGGTTAGTATAACCTATATTTGGTTTGTTCTCCATTATCTAGACAATTATAGATACTCCTCTTTGGCTTGGGAGGAATGACCTGAAAATAAGAAAGCACTTAAAGAAAAGGTTGATTAGTTGGGTAGAAGGGTGGATTGCCTAGCAAGCTAGATCTAAGAAGTATATGACTTCCTTCGAGGCTATCAATCCACCTTTTAAGACAAGCTAATGTTGATAAAGTTGCTGATAAAAGAGGTTGTATAACATAAATGAAAGTAATTAAGCAAAGGAAATAAATTATTTTCAAAACAAATATTTATTTTAACAAAATAACATTAAAATAAATATTAAACTGTCAAAAGTAGGTTCAAATGTGGTCAAGGTATTGTTTCTTGTCTATGTAGTGACAGAGATAAATAAAAAAATATTTTGGTTGAGGTTGAGAGGTGGTATGAGCTTTCTATTTTGGTTAAAAATGATATACATAGTGATCATTAGTGGTTAGATGTGACCGTTGGTGGTTAGTGTGACCATTGATAGTCAGGGTGACCATCAGTAGTTATTGTGGGTTTGGATAAGTTATTGGTTTTGGCCAAAATAGGTTATGGGTTGGTTATAGAAAGATTTTTTAGGTTGTTGGAGGTTGTTTGATGATCATGAGGGTAAGAGAGAACCTCAAAGGTATCAAGGGTAAAGGTTTGGTACTCAAGTGGTTGAGAATGGTCAAAGGGTGTTCTAGTGGAAGAGGTAATATATAGAGTTGCATAACTATTGAAACTAAATAACCGAAACTTAAAATAAGAATCGTATACTTATCTTGTGGTTTATAGTTGATGGCTTGAATAAGTCTTGGAGTTAGGATGCTAGAAGCTATAATAATACCTACACAAGAAGCTTTGATCTCTTGCCCAAGAAGTTTTGATGATGATTGTTGATCCCCTTTCACCTCTTCCTCCTCTCTTTTTATAAGAAGAAAGTGGATGTAAAAGAATTAGTTCAAAAAAAGGTTTAAAGTGGTTATTTATTTTTAATGCCAACATGCATTGATTTGCACACATAATAGACAACTAAAAATTAAAAAACAAGCTATAATTGAGTTGGATTTTAAGTTTTCAAGTAGTGAAAACCTAAATATCGATGGTCAGGGAGACCATCGACAATTGAGGGTGAAGGTTAAGTTCAATCAAAGGTAGGTTAGTCAGTTTATCTAGTCAGCTAACTTGACTAGAGTTTATGGTCAAGAGGTTGTGGGATAGTCCTAATTGGGTCCAAGGGGTTAGTTCAACAACTAGAACCATCATGTGTGGTTTTCTAGTGTCTATGTAGGCCACCAAGGCACCTACATGGTCCAAACAAGTGATGAAATAGGTCATCTATGGAATGGGAAGTCTTAAAAGATATAGGTGCAATGCAAGGTAGACAAACTCTCTCTAGGGGTTGTTTATTATTGAATATGGTCTCTCAATGACTAGTTGGTAAGCCTAATGAGTAGACATAAAATCTTAGGGACAATTAGGGTGAGAGGAATCATTATTATAAGTACCATGTAGGTGATTTGAATCTAAAATACATCTATAATAATTATATATGAACATTATTTTGGGTTTAACCTTTTTAATATGAGCCTATTATAGGAATACACTAAGAGTTATGATTAGTATGGTTGACTAATGTTTCACCCTTCAACTATCACTTATTTGTACTAAATGAGGGTTGAGGAATTTTTACTTCTCAACCCATGATTTTAATAGTGGCATTTCCTTAGGGTATAATCACCTATGAAATAGTCCAATTAAGTTTTATAAATCATAACTTGGTTTGCATAAGCACACATGTATTCATTCATTGGTTTTTTAATTTTAAGTTGTTTAATTATCTAGATTATTTTAGATTTTATATTATGAGTGGACACTAATTTCTACATATTTATTTTCAATTTTTCATGTAATAAGCTAGATACTCAATGCATACCTAAAAATACAAAATGTAGTTATACTCAGGTACCAAATTTATTACTTTATCCATTAAATCTATCATTTTCAAAACTTGTAGATACTAAAAATAAATATTTATAGCATATTAGTCTTGTACATTTGACAAATATCAATCATGTCTCTACCCTTTAGTTCTAGACCTCCATGTTGTCAAAAGGCTCGTAATCACCATCTCACTATGTCTAAATTATTATCTCTTAGTCTGATCCATATCAATATGATGACTAAGGTCTCCTAAACTAAACAAAAAGATTAAAACCTAATAAACATCCTTCGCTATTAGTTTTATATCCATACTTGTTTTCTATCTTTTTGAACACTATAGGACATAGAGGGACACTATTTTTGACCATAGTGTTTAGTTCCCAAAATTCATCCAAATTGAAAATATTTTGAAACTTATTGGTCCACCTATTTTTATTATTGAACCCTATTGTGAGATACTTTCAAAAGGTGTGGTATAAATACAAGTATAGTCCTTCTCATTTTCATCTATCAAATACTAATAAAACACTTACTAAAACTAAATCATTCAACTACACAACCAAGCTATTATACCCTAATCATCCCTATTTTCATATCAAGCATATGATTAGTCATATTATAGGTTTGAAGTATTTAAATAGCATCTCATAAGTGATATTTATCAAGTTATAAGATAGATAACTACACGCATCATCATATAGTATATTGCACCTGTGTGCACACAATTTCCCACACATATGGGAGAAATACATAATTATGAGTTCCTCTTTGGAATATTAGATATGTAGGAAACTCCCATTGACAAAGGGGTCTTTGGGGTTAGCTAGATACCATGAGCCCACTAACCCATTTTCATAAAATTCATTATAAAGATGAATAAGGGTGAAGATTTAGGGTTTGATACATTATAAAAGAGTGATAGCCTATAACATAGATCTGAATATATCAATGGAAAGGTGGCATAAAAACCCATAACATTGAAGTTGGTCACAACTAGATCTAGTCCTTATTCTATGTTGGACACCTACATCACAGTTAGACACTAGCATCAATGTAAGTGTTTAGATGTAATGGTAGTGTTTGTGGTTACATAAGTACAATTTATAGAATATGATGATAGGTCTAGAATTATGATATTACTTAATTTACACTTTTTTCCAATCCAAATCTTCTTTTGCGTAATAAACCCAACTAAGTATCATATCTCTTTAGTATTTCAATCAATTGAACATATTTTAAATTAATTACTTTCTATACTTAGCATATCTTAGTATGAAAATTTAGAATATTCATTAATATGAGTTTTTAATTAATAAGATTTATATATATTAGTTTATCACCCTTATGGTTAAAATAATTATATATTCTTAACACTTTACCCATATATTCTATATTTAGGATTAAACATTTGGTGAACCCAACCCCTAATTCTTGATATGCAACCAATATTTTCTCTATGGTTGTGCAACTTCTTAGGGTTTCATAATTTATTTTTGATTTAAATAATTCTATGTTTTACCAAAGATAAAATAAAATTTATTTTTGTGATATAAAACATAACCTATGATAAAGAAGATCTATATATTTATAAATCCATCAGTAATGAGAAAAAATATGTCAAATCTTTCCAAGTGAAAAAAATCAAGAATGTTTGATCTATTTCATTGAGAAACATACTCCTCAAGGTTGTAATAGTCACCATACCAATCCCATCACTTATCTATAACCTATGTTGGGTTCTGTATTCCTTACTATTAATAATGAAAAAGGGTATGTCTTCACATCATAGTCAACATGCTTCTCCCCTCTCAAAACAAATGTGGACACATGGGAAAATTATTTCTTTATTTAATTGTGAAAAATTTTGTAACTTCACAAGGATATAATGACCTCTTTTCAAACACCAACCAATGGAAATATTCCTCCATACAAAACATTAAAATCACCAAAGGTTTCTACTTATCCAAATAAGGCATTCATGGTACATGATAAGAACTCAAATTTTCCATATTTTGGTTGTGAAACATTTTTTAATAATCACAAGGATATCATAGTTTCCTTAAAACTCCCAAAAAAATCAAAATTACCAAAATATATCACATTCCAAATAATATTCAATTACCAAAGGATCAAAAATATCCAAATGATTCATACTTTCTAAATATTCTAAAGTTATTACATGATATACCATTACCAAATTTTTCAAATGAGGTACTATTACCAATTATGTCAAAAAATTTACATGACAAACCTTTACCAAGGGTTCCAAAAATTCACAAAGATTAGCCATCTCCAAAATTTCTAAAAATTTCAAGTGAAGGTAAATTACCAAATGTTCTAAGTGATGTAAATCTCAAATAAAATGCTCATATATATGAGACATCTATTGTTCCTATGTTTCAAATAAGTGATGAGTTAAATCTAATAATTACATGCTGTAAACTTCCACAAATCTTTATACTTATCTTATGTCTATGATGAGTACTATAGGATAAATCTAAAGACAAGTTTCAAATCTCAAAGTAAAAATGTCATATTACAATGTTAATTCTAGTGATAACATTATCTAAAATCAGCCTTTTTCAGAATGTGTATTTGAATATCTTTATCCAAAACATTTTATCATGCCAATACTTCCTTCATTTTTTTCCATGAAGATCCTTCCAAACATATATTTCAATATGTACATTATATTTCAAATTGGGCTAAATATGACTGAATATTTTTAAAATAATTTCATATGAGCCTTACATATGAAGCTTGTGATTGTTTATATATTTTAACACATGGTTCCTTAACTACATTTAGGCAATTAGAAGATATTTTATTATCATCCTTTAATACACACAATGTGCCAAACTTTACATTGGAACATTTTTAAAATTTAAAACAAATGATGATGAATCCCTTCAAGAATATACTATTTGATTTAAAATGCATCATATGCCTTAGCATATCAACCTTTAGATTTGGAACTACAATTCCTATTTGGTATAGGTATCATTCCTCCACTAAATGAAAGGGCATTGCATAAATGTTATACCTCATTTACCCACATGTACATAGATATCCTCCCTTTCTACTCAAGTATAATAAAGATTCAAAATTATCTCCTATGAAGTATAAATGCTTTATTCATGATACATACAATGGGAATGAATCACCAAGGGAATATAATGAAAAAACATGCTACATCCCAAATATTTATATGAATCCTTCATAAAATTTAATCAATATGGGACAAATACCAAATCCACACACTCAAAAACCATTTCAAATTGAACCAAGCAACAAATGTCCTCGCAAAAAGGATCTAACAATTCATTATTCAAGGGTGGATCTTATTTTCACCATAACCATGTTGATCCTATAGAAAAATTAAAAAAAAATTAATGAAATATGTTTGGTACAACTTTATTATATCATCAAGGACTTACATCATAAAGGAAGTTATAAAAACTCATTATGATACATAATATTACCAATTACTTGTGGACCATGTGTCATCTAAATAAAATTATGGGTCATGCACTAAAAATCTCAACACTAATTTACATTCGGTTAATTTTTTATATACCAAATGGAATATATTGTGACTAACACATCCTTTTTTATATAATAAAAGGGGACAATTTTTTTGAAAATTCAAAAAAAATTGCACCTCAATCGATTCCTGATTGATCATTTCTTACACATAACCCCAATATCTACTCAATCATGATCGAAAGGGTCTCCCGTGGATTCACAATTTTCTACTTGTCACATCAGAGGAATCCTCATATCTTTGTGTATTTAAATAATGGTTTATCACAATGCACTCTTAAAATATTTCTAAACTTAGTCATTTGTTGAGCTAACATGTTTTTCTATAGAATTTTTCCTTGCACAGGCTTTTTAGGGAGTAGCAATCCCATAATTTGAAATGACACTCTCCTAGGAGTATTATGGGATAAAAGGTGAACTTTCCCAAATCCAATGTAGATTAATCTTGCATTGACTGATGCTCTTATGGTTTTAGGCCTATCTAAATCCTAGGAGGTCCTATAACTATTAGATTGATAAACTAAATTAACATAAAGGTGCCACATATGCATCCACAATCTCAGGTATTAAAAAGCCTTGAAATAATCTAAGAAGGTTATAATAGAGTATAGATTGAGATATATATATATATATATATATATATATATATATATATATATATATATATATATATATCCAGTGAATAAATGTTACATTTATGTGAAACATCCAGGTGATTAATTGAGTATGTAGAGTTATCAAGATACGAGGATCCTTGCTACATCAAGATGCATAGTATTCATTGAGCCCACCAACCATATATTAGAATGTGTATATCCCTATGGTTATTAATGATTCCACATGATCTATTTTGGTGCATGTTTACCACATTATTTAACTTTAATAATTCACCTAAGGGAATATTATGATATGATAGCTTAATGAGTCCTATCACCTCCAATCGATATCAATTAAACTTAGGTATACAATTTGAAATTAATTTCAAATTTAGAAATGGATAATTTAGAATCACACCATAAAATTAAATTTTAATTCATGATACATGAGCCAACCAAAACCATTACCATAGGAGATACCTCAGAGCCCTATAAGGTCTCAATGGATCTACTTTATCATTATCAATTGTCTATGTACTTAAACTATTTTGAGCCCTTGGAATTAAATTAACCCCAGTGCCCAAAAGGATATTATTTGTTATAAATATTTTACACATCAAGATAACATATTTTGATAATGGACACCTCATCATCAAACCCTAGACTAGAGATAGAGTACAAAGACACTACCTTCCTATAGGGCCTAACTTGATTCAAACACTACAATGATCTATTCAAGACCATTGAGAATATTTAGAATCTAAGATCAAATGATGAGGTCCATGATGATGAAATCAAATATGTAGGTGATCTCATCACCATCAGAGTGTCAAGAATCCATGTGGTTATGGTCAAACCAAAGGTATTCCATTATATCAACCTATTCTAAAACTTTTTACTCTCCTCTAAGTGTTATTAGGATATCATGAGATCATCCAACACATGGCTCAAAATTATAAACATATTTTGGCCTATATTTATGTATTATTATAAGATCCTATACTATACCATGAACTATGAGAAGGAGTTTTTTGGATGCTTGGATAACTACCTAATATGTTTATGATTTATGTAAATATTAGGTAGATGTTACATATGGTTGGGTGGATAAGGAGAACCTGACTCATACACAATCAAAACCTTATAATAATGCATGTTTATGGGTATATTATTATTCAACTGGTTGTATGAGAGTGACATAATGCACATGAGCACTTTTTGGGTTACCCTTCTCAATTTCATCTTAAAAAATGAGGAGGTCCTAGACTTGGGTATCCTTATCATATTCAACCTCACCAAATAGGTAAATGGAGATCATTCGCCATTATGGCATATATATTCAACATTTATTATGCCACTTTTGATTTATAGTACTCAAAATTCCCTCAATGGGTTCCACTAAGATTTATAGTGAGTGTGGTATTCGATAATATCTACATCCACCATTTCAAGAGCCACATATGAGAGCATGAATAGGGTCTTGACTCAAACCTTCACTCTGAATGGTGACCCAATAATTTTTAGGATTGAGCAAGACATTTTATCACTCACTAAATAAATAACTATAAGTGGGGAAGAGATATTTGTTCAGGATCTAGTATAAGTGCTCTAGGCCACTAATGACCTCACTAGAAAGTTGATAGAGGACATGAAGGAGCAAATGAGCATGTTGAAGGCTTAGGAAAAAATAACTTTCCTTAGGGGATTAATTATAAATGTGGAGTCATCCTTCACATAGTTGTTCACCATCCTTGGATAAGCTACCTTATCTTTCTTAAATATCAAGGAACTCCTCCAAAGGATGTTGACATACTAAGAGAGGATTATTTGAATGGATAATAAATGTAACAATCTAGTGGTTTTATTAAAAAATGGATGTTATTGAAGTTAAAATTGATGCCCCTCATGGATTTAAATATATATCATACCTTTATGATCACCATGATAACATTCATTAGAGACTAGTTAACCATCTCCTAGGTAACCATATAACCCTTAGAGAAAAGTGAGGTTTAGATCCTTCCTTATTTCAATAATGTCAACATCTTGATGCTATTTAGTCTCAATGGCATGCTATTGGAAAGTGACTAATTGGGTCCACCTAACACACTTCAATAAAATCATGAAGATAAATGTGGATAAGGATAATAATTTTAAAGCTAGGGCTATTTTGGATTTAACCACATAGTCTATCATAAGCATCAGCTAGGTCCAATAGGCAAGAGTCTCTTTGGAGGCCCCACTCAAATATCATGATATAATAATGGACCTAGGTGGAAGTGATCTTCCAAGAGCCACATATAAATCTACAAAAAGCTGGCCAAGAAGTTGGTGCCATTGATCAATAATTGGTAACTCAATAGGGACTATTAAAATAGTTTGAAAGTGGCCCACCTCTGATCTCTTCTTGATTATCATAGTGGGCCCTGGGAATATTTTTAAATAATTATGTTGTAAACATTTCAATCCATAATTACCAAGTTTGGGATTGCATGCTACAAGGAGCTTGATCCCATATGTTCTTTATAAATAATGTTGTCTAGTATTTTTAAGGGTCGACACCATTGTAAATGAGCACTTTTAGATTAATACATATTTTGTTTTCTATTTAAATCAATATAATTTTCCTAGATATATTTCACTTTCTTTTTTCTTTAAAATGTATTAACACTAGTACTAGAGGACTATAAGTTGTTCTTTTCTGTAGAGTTTGTGTATTAATTAGGATGAACTTTTGTAATTATTAGGTCCTTTGATTCTGATCTCTTTATTTAAAGTTTGTGAGGAATTGTGTATAGTTAAATATAGTCTTGTTATTAGTTTACTCATTAAAGGAATCTTGGAATCAAGTATTTCCCCATTTTATTCAAACTCTCTCTCTCTCTCTCTCTTTATGTGACTAGAACATGAGCCATCATGAAACTTAGCATATAGTGGTACAACTATAGTTAGGCATGTTGTTGTTCCTTAAAGCATTTGTGTTTGCATTTGTCTAGAGATGTTACTTTCTACCCAACCTCATCTCTCCCTTTTATTTTTTTGTCATCAAGTACCCCTTCACCCTTTCTATTTAAAAATAGTGAATTCAAATAAAGTATGGATCAATTAATAAAATATGTTACAATTAGTCTAGTTAGTGGTAAAGAAGTTTTGTGTCAATGAGAAAATAGGAATTGGATCTCTAGTAGTAAAATTTCATATATTGGAGATATATTCAAAATAGGATATTTAATGTAGTCAATACCCAAAAATCACACCTTAGATTGTCTCAACAACAATCCTAAAATGATAGGACATAAGTTCCCCAATTTATGCCTACACTCACTCAGTTTTATCCCAATAGATGCATTTGGGAGAATGAGATCTTGGATTGAAAAATAGTTGGAACTTGAAGGATGGATACCCTTTACCACTTATTAACAAATATTAGATATATTGGACAACCTGAGAGTAACCTAAATCCTACTGTGTGGATCACTAGATCTCAAGAATGTCATAGATAATTGATAATCTCCCCATTTTAAATCCATAAGAGAAAAGAACTTCTAGAATAATACCAATAAATTTGGCCACCCCAAATATCTCATCCTCTTATTCTATAATTAATAGGCCCTTACCTATGGTTTTAATTCTTTTTTGGTTAACTAGGTCTTTCATTAATTTGTTTGGATCCATTCATGACTTAGCCAATAACTTGGAGAGGTATCTCCCATAGTTCACACTAGGCATAGGTCATACCACTGAGGAACATGTGACCTCATACAAAATTACCCTTAGGATTCTAAATGTACAACATGAGTATATATCTTATAGACTTTTCCCATTCACACTGATGGATGTACCTATGATTTCTTCCTAAACCTACCTAAAAGCCCCATCACAATATGGGAACAATTAATTAACATGGTATTGGCCCATTTTGGGCAAGTCATTGACCCATGTGTGTTTTAACAATAGTTCACATGCATTAAGAGAGAAAAATGAGCCCATTATGAATTTCAATCCTCATTTTCAAAATATTTATATTTGAATCATTGAGCTATATCATCCAGATGCTAACTATCCCTCGAAATGTATAAAAATGTGTTATACCCTTGTACTACCATATTCATATGAAGATAATCATTATTGATGGATTTAACCATGGCATATGTTGAAGGAATAAAATTGGATTGATATCTAAACCCTCAATTCTTGATGGTATGTGTTATCCCAAATGTATTATCAAACTTACCTATCTTGAATCCTCTCTTTGGCAGTAACTATAATGTGCCTTTGCCACAGGTTGTGCCCATGAAAAATTAACTTCCCTTGAGGCATGTTGCTCCTAAACAACACTTGGGTTTCCTCATCCCTGTCAATAATGAATTAGTTCCTAAAGCTCATAATCAAACACTGGTACCGACCATGAACAATGTCTAAATCATACCCTAGGAATCCACCAAGAATATATTGAACACTATACAAAACATAGTAAAGAAGCTCAACAATGACTTATTAGGCCTCTAAAAATAGGTTGGGAATAATGGTGGTGAATGTTCAAATAGTAACTGTACATAACAAAGGTAAAATTGTTCCCAAAACCACTCTAATAACCAACTAGATCCCTCACCCATTAAGTTGCCTAAGATTAACATCTATGAGATGAAATTATAATATTGGTGCCATGTTGCAACCTTGGCACATTATTCTATGTTATGATCTTAGGAATCAAACATAGTAGTAACCCCTTACTATGTCTACTCCCTCTAACAATGGTATAACCCCTCTTAATACTAAGGTAATAAATTACACTCCACCTCCAAAATATAATAACCCAAATCCACCTAAAGATATATAGCCTGATTATAGTAAAATTGGGTACAACATAGTGGAGGACATGAAGAAGATCAAGGGAAACATCATTTTACATGAGCTTACCTATATCATTGAGCAAAGAGATCTTATCCTAAAGTCCCTAATATAAAAACTATTTTATCTCAATCCCAATCCTTCACACACTAACATTTTCATACATAATAATAAGTTTTATATACCCCCTTTCCTCCTTAATATTATCTTGTTTGAGAATAACCTTCACAATTATCTAGTTGACTTAGTAGTCTTTAAAAATGTCATGTCTAATAGGATTTATAAAAAAATTTGGTTAACACCTATTAAGTCAAACAATATATTGGTTCAATTGGATAAGTATGAGCTCAAGGTGGTAGGCAAGTTCTTGAATGTGTACATGTAGCTAAAATTTAAGTCCAGGGTATAAGAATTTATGGACATCCAAGTAATGGATATCTCATAGGCTTATAAGATGATAGTTAGTAGGGATTAGTCTAAACATATGAATAAGTACGTGGCTATTTAATTTTAATGTATGTGGTTACCTTAGAGAGGTGTGGCCAATTAATTTAATTAACCTAAAATAAAACACATGATTATTGAGTACAACCAAGTTGATGAAAAATTGAACTTAGTAACCTATAACATAAGTGCCTATGCTTTGTCCATATAATGCACTAAGAACCAAGTTGACAAGGACCCTAAATTTCTAGGTTTATGGTCCCTATAATTCAATGGGGATATCTCTAAATAAGGTTATAGCTTAGGAATCCTACTCACCGATCCATAAAAAAGTGACATTTGGTTGATTATAGGCTATAATTCCATTGCACCAATAACTTATAAAAATATGAATCCTTGATCTTATGGATAAAATTCTCTTTAAAACATAATGTCAAAGAGATAAAGGTATGTAAAGTCTCTAAGCTTGTAATAAACCATTTTAGGATCAATTTTCAATGTAAGTTGATGTATCTAATAAATTAAAAACATAGGGCATGGGATTTTATAAATATGTTCAATGCTTTCAATGTCATCCCCATCTCTATAGTAGAAAACTAAGTGGTTGATTCATTAACTACTACTATTATAAACCAAGTACCTTTGGATGACTTGGGGTTACAACAATTTTAGTAGAGATCATCTTATACCCCTTAGTCTTATACAATGTGAATAACTTCAAAGACTTTGAAGATGATTGTCAAATTTTATAACTCTTTACTAACTTAGGGGTATTTGAGAACCAAGTTATAGATGAGGCAAAGAGATGATCCTAAAGGAGAGGAGTCTAACCAAGATAGCATCATTAAATTAAAATAAAATCGATCCCTGAATGGAATGATTACCCTTGAAAGTATTTTAAACCTTGACAAGTCTACACACAAACCTAAGAGACATATTCACCTAGATCAAAGATCTAGGATTATTAATTTGGGGTCACAATACCATCCCTGAGATGTCAATATTGGCCCAGATCATACCCCTATTGATATTGAACAACTCAAAAAGTTACTGATATGATATGGGGTTGTTATTTATTATGCCTATATATACCTTAATGTCTTCCAATCATTTTTTATCATGCATACTATCCCACTCAGTCAAAACTATAAACCTTTCAAACTGAGGAAATGACCTATGAACTAAATCCTACAGTTACTTATCCACATTTATTCATAAGGAGGTTCATAAGCTCCTCTCAGTTTGGATTATCTTCCTAGTATATCACTCAATGTGGATAGCCAATTTAATTCTCATTTTCAAAAAGAGTGGGTAAATTAGACTATGTGTGTATTTTATAAATCTAAACCAAGATTCTAACAAAGATAACTACCATCTTCCCTCCCTTAATGAGGTAATTCAAAGGGTACATGGATCTCAAATGATGTCCTTATTGGATATATTATAAATATATAATCATGTTATGGTAAGTTATGAAGACCAATTCAAAACTGTATTTACAATCAAGTGGGGCGCGTATACCTACAATAAAATGTCATTTGGCCTCATCAATATGGGATCCACCTTTCATAGATACATGGACTTCACTTTCAAATGTTTAATTTTTAAATTCGTAATTATTTACATGGATGATGACTATTTTTTTTTAAATTTAGGTCTGATCATATCCATCATCTCTAAAAAAATTTGAAAGGTGCAACGGGTATGGTATATCCCTTAATCCAAAGAAGATTGTGTTTGATGTCACATAAGTTACACTTCTCGGTCATGTCATCACCAAGTAAATTATTTATGTTGACCTTGAGTGTGTTAATTTTATTTCTAAAATACCTCTTCCTAATATTAAAAAAATAATTAAAGTCATTCTTTGGTAAAATTATATTTATATGCAAATTCATATTTGGCTTCATTGATATTATTAAGCATCTAAATGTAATGTTAAAATATGAAGCAATGGTAAAGTGAACCATTGTATCCAAGAAATCATTCCAATAAATTAAATAGGTCATCATGTAGGCACCAGTTTTAATCAATTTGGATTACATGAAAAATTTCTACCTTTACTGTTTTGATTCAAAGAATACTATACTTGTGGTACTCACCTAGAAACTACATTAGAACAAACCCCTGATAGCATTCATGAGCATGAAGCTAAAGTGGGGTAAATTTAACTAATCCATATTGGATAATAATGCCTATGCCCTAGTTAAATATGTAAATAAATTTAAGCATTACATTATCAAAAATGAGGTGCATGTTATTCTCTTAGACCCATATATAAATCTAATGCTCCAAAAAAATGAATTAGGAAAGCATAATGATCAATGGATAACCAAGATACAATATTATAACCTTGAAATAAAACCTATTAATATGTTCCAATCTCTATATCTCACCCAAATAATCACTAAAATTAACCCAAAGATCATTGTGGTAAAATTAGACCAATCAAAAATGGTCCATCAAGACTAGTATGACCCAATAATACACTATCTCTTTTATAGGAATACTCCTTTAATATTAAGTCAAAAATATAAAATATCCCTTGGTATAAATGTATCCCAATACATTATAAATAAATTATTGATTTACCAAAATAAATAAGAAGGCATATATCTCAACTGCATGTCAAAAGAGAAAACAAAAGAATCATGACTAGATTCCATGAGAAAGTAGGTAGCAACCACTCTTTAGGGACCATAACTTCTCACAAGCTCCTGTGAGCTAGGTATTATTTTCCTACCATAGTTAAGGATATACATTCTCATTTATACACATTCCATTAGTTACAGACCTTTAATAAGAAGGAAGTTCATGTAGCAATGCCCTTTCATCTTGTGATAGAGGGATGTATGTTTGCTCAATGGGGACTTGACTTTGTAAGAGTCATAAACCCAAATTTGTCAATCAGACATAATTTCATGCTTACATCCATTGACTATTGCACAAATTGGATATATATACATAACATATCACTGCTAAGAAGGTCATGAATTTTTTTAAAGAAAATATAACTACACAGTTTGGTAAACCAAATTCATTGGTCTATGACAATGGTCCCTAATTCCATTCAACCAAGATCACTAAATGAGCTTATGATAATTTAATCACCATGATTTATCATCAAAATAATACTATCAAAGGAATAGTTTGGTTGAGATAACCAATAAAAATATGATCGATGCAATCAATAAGTCTACAGACAATAGACCTCAAGATTGGCATTCATTATTGAAGTGTGCTCTCTAGGATAACCACAATATATATAATCAATATATCAAGATAATAAATTTATTATTGGTGTATGTTTTGGATCCCATCTTCCTGATCAACTTTAGACTACCTACATACAAGTTCATTCAATAGTACATGGAGGATATAGGGAATGCTAACTCAAGGCTATTGAATATCATCTAGATGGAAGATGCATGGGAAGAGACTTTACATAACTTTAGTATATGTCATGATACTATTAAAATATGGTTTGACAAGAAGGAAAAGGTGAAGTCCTTCTAGATATCAGACCTAGTCTTGTTTTGGGATAAAGCATGTGAAAAGAAAGGGTAGCATTCCAAACTCAACTCACTCTAGATTAGTCCATACCAAATATTTGAGTTATTGGGGTAAAATGAATTTAAATTAAAATAACTTGAAGGGAATGACCTAACCCTTCCATTAAAAGGATATTATTGAAGCACTACTTCTCAATTATTCTTTTTAATGCAATCTCAAAATAGCCCTCAAGGTGAAAGCTAGTAATGTAAATATTAGATTAGTTTTAGTTTAGTTTGTTTTTGTTTTGTGTTTATTCTTTTATTTTATTTAGTCATTTTTATTTATTACCCTTTTTAATACCAATCTTACAATAACCTTTTGGTCCCAAAATTGAGACTCCTTCCCCCTTACATGATGAAGTAGACATTTTTCCACATAATGATAAAGGTGAAATACAAACATTGGTGTCTGAGACTCAAGTTTGGTCATTATAAAGGTAAGTCATGCTTTGATGACATGATTCAAGAAAGATAAAATAGAAAGTGGGTCTCCATTATTCAACTATTTGATATATGGGGCAATCCCTTTCACAACAACTAGTGGGAAGGGAGTCATGGATTCAAAATGAATTATATGAATTATTAAAAGTTTCATTTATGGAAAAAAGATCATAACATCACTTAAAAGGAGCATTAAGAAGTAACCATGATATTTTTGAGTAAGCCAAGAGTCTCCTTTAGTGTTGGATAAATAATTCACATTGGCTACATTGGTTCTTAAATCTTATGGATTATAAAAGGTAAGGCATTAGAATTAAAAAAGAGTCTAAAAGTCAAGATAATATCAAAGTATCTTCCTAAGAAAGGGTGATTTGTGGAATCTCCATCACATGATTTTCATCCTCATTAGAAATGGAAAAAAAACTAAAGTGAAACCCAAAGTGTCTCTATCAGAACTATAGATGTCTAACCAGTAGAAGATTAATGCTTAAACCTTCCCTTCCTCATCCAACCTATGCAAATAAGTAAAGACCTTTTCAAGAGTTTTGCACACTAGAGGCTCTTTGAAATTGATCATGGTGTTTCATGTAATTTTTTCATTTAAGTTCTAATAAAGAGATAAAATAAACTTGATACAAGTATGGTTAAAAAACCTATTTGTTTATACACACATTAAATCAGAAGATTGTGAGGAGCTCATCTTTGGCTTGGGAGGAAGCCTTAAATATAAGGAAGAACTAAAGTAAACTTGTTTATTAGACAAATAATTGGTTGGATTTCCTAGCGATAGCTAGATCCCAGAAGTGAGAGCTTCCTTAGGGGGTGTTAATCCACACATTTTAAATAATTATGATCACAAAATTAGAAAGAAGGTACTTGCATCAATAATCAAAAGGTACTAAAATTAAACACAAGAATTCTTGCTTATAAAATGGACTATAAATGATTAAATTAGTGATAAACTAATTAATACTAATACTAAGAGGTTGGGGTATACTTCATAAAATATGAAAGAGGTTTGTGAGTAATCAAAAACACAAAAAATCAATTTTGGTTGGGGGTAGATGGGTGAAAACAACTTGTTGGTTTTCTCTACCATAGTGACCATCGGTAGTTGGGGTAACCATTGATGGTTAAGGTGACTATTAGCGGTCAATCTGACCATCAGTGGTTGGGAAAACTATCAATGGTTGAGCCAACCATTAGTGGTTATTGTATAAGTTTTAGGTTGTTTATTACTGGATAACAGGATCCATAAGATGGATTCTAGGAGATGGGCAAGGGTTGGTTTGATTGTGAAATGGAAATAAAGTAAATGAATATTAAAAAACAAGTGCTTATCTTACCATAAGTTTATTGGGTTATTGGTTGAAGCAGTTAACCTATTGGTGAAATCT
Organism: Torreya grandis; assembly: GCA_037957365.1. Lineage (NCBI taxonomy): Eukaryota > Viridiplantae > Streptophyta > Pinopsida > Cupressales > Taxaceae > Torreya > Torreya grandis. The sequence continues at coordinate 1,039,372 of JARHVA010004915.1, read as the reverse complement.
ATCTTGATTTCAATAGAATAACGATACTTGAGAACTTAATTAAGAGATGACAATGAGTTGGTTCTCAATGAGATTACTGATGATGCTTGATAATGTTGATATCTTTGATTGACTTACAAAATAAAATTCATAAATTCCTGAGCTCCTGATAATTATTGTAGATAGATTTCTCTTCTAGGCTCCTCTCTTTTTATAGGGACAAGAAAGAGGTGGAAGTCATGGTGCAACTTGGCCATCTAAATATAATTTGTCTATGTAAAGGCTTGCAATAATATTTAGACAAGTTATATTTATAAAATCATGGTGGATGATTGCATGCTTTTGACCAAGCAGGTGGAATCTTGATCGTTGATGATTAGGGTGACCATCAGTGGTAGCCTAACCATCGACGGTCAAGGTTTAATGTAAAAAGGTAGAAAAAAGGATAAATTAAGTTAGTTTAATCCATTTAAGGTAGTTTGGTAAAATGATTATTATTAGGCCTATTTAGTGGTTTAAAGGGTGAAACTAGTCCAAGAGGGGTCCTAGGTAGTCCAGGGGGTTTTTAAATTTGGAATTATAGTGTGCATATTTTTAGTGTCTACACTTTCCCCCTTTTTTATTGTGTGGCTTGTGTGAACAAGCTGTAAAATAAAAATAGATTATGGGTCAAATATTTAGTTACCTTGAGAGTAGGAGGAGGTGTTCTCCCTCAAACTGAGGGTTGATGAGGTGAAACCAAAATTGAGTTGGGGTTTGATAAATGGTATATGGTGAGTGATGAGGTGGTCACATGAGGTTGGGCATCTAAATCATAAATATGCATACAAAATATGACTAGGTGCGATTAGTCAAGATCATGTAAAGACTAAAGTTTCTAATGTTGGTAAAAAGAAGGTTGGTTTTATAAGTGCAAGTGATAGGGTGACCAATCCACAATTCTAGTCATGGTTGATTGAGTAACTCTATAATTCATCTAGATAAGGTTAGTGTTGGGAAAAAATATATAGGGCAGGAAGTGCTCCTATAAAATAACATGATTGGTTAGCTCATGCATGAGGTAGTGCAAATTTGAAAAGTTGAACATGGAAAATTTGGTTAGTGCAATCAAATGGACCATGCAAAGTTTTCACAAAATGGGTGATTAGTTTGGGTAAAAAAAATCTGACATCATGGTGGTCATGATGGAATGGTTTGGTTAGGTTGATTGGGAATGACTGAGATGACTCCAAATGCACTAGGAAAGTGGATGTTACTTACACAGCTCCCTAAATGAAATATACAAAAATAAGCTTCAAGCCAAATGTAGTTCTTCAAATGGGTTAAGGTCAACATAGGGTGTGTGGTAAAAGTTATGAAAAATAATGGGATCCTGGTCAAGTTGGGGTGTTGCTCAAAAGAGAATGGAAAAGAAGTAGGACCCTAACTTTCAATGATTAGGAGAGGTCCTAGGTTTGACCATTAATAGTCACCTTGATTGTCAATGGTCAGGAAAACCCTATAAAATCTGAGAGGGTAAAATTAAAGAGTGAATTTGTTTTTATGATTTGTGAATTTTTATGTTGGTGTATTATGGTGTGCTCACTGAGGTGGAGGTTTCATTAGTTATGCTCCCATTTGATTGAGGATATTTGATTGAGAGTGGATCAGATGAAAGGTAAATGAGGATGTAACCAAGTGGGGAGACAAGGGTTTCAACCATGATAGTGTTTATGCCATGAGGTAGGAGGTATTCATGAATTTGATAAGATTATTAAATTGGATGTGTTTATTTATTGAATAGATTGTAATGAGTTTGATAAGTTTTTGAATGTTTGTGAAAAAAATGATGCCCTAGTTTAGGTAGTTGATTAAATTAGGCAAATAAGTTAGGGAAGTGGGGTTTAAAGGGTGTGTGGGGTGTGGAATAGGTCATAGGTGAGTTTAGGTAGGTTAATTATGGTTTTGAGGGGTTTTGGGGAAGATTTGGGTAGAAAATGGTGTTAGGGTGTCATCAGTGGTGGTCACTCATAGTGACCATCGATGGTTAGACCTGACCACCAGTAGTTGAAGACCAAGGTAAAAATGTCATATAGGAATATTAGTGGTTCAAGGAACCATTGGTGGTCAGATGGTTTAGGTTGAGTTTTATTAAAATGTTTCAATTTTATGAATTTTGTTGGAGGGTGTTAAAGTTTTAGAGTCTTGTTAAGGTTGGTACAAATGATGTTAAAGTGTTTGATAATTGTGTTAAGTGGTGGAAAAAGGCTATATATAATTTTGAGAGGATGAGGTATTGAAAAAGTATTTGATAGGTATAGTTAATTGGTAGAAATGGTGTGTTAGGGTTGATGTTTAATAGTTGTAGTAAAATTTATGCAAAATAGGGTAGTGGTTGGTGATAGAAGCATGATGTTTAGGACATCTGTAGATAGAGTAGAGGTATAAGTATCAGAGGTAGTATGGTATATGTGATGGGTTAGATTAGAATAGGTCAAAGAAAAAAGGTAGGTATATGTTGGTGATGAGTTCAATTTAAAACACTAAGTTTCCATATGATTATGATTATTTTGTAGGCATGCGAGTAAATCCAAATGTGAGACTGAGTCCTAAAGACCTTCATAGAAGTCTATGATGGTATTACATCCAATGAGTGGCATCACATGGAGGAGTTTATCCTAGGGCTATGAGGCATTATTAGCATGTGCCTCAAGATGCAGTGATGATCATCACACTCATCGAGAGATGGGTCCCAATGATGAACACTTTCGTATTTCCCACTAGAGAGATGACCATCTTATTGGAGGATGTGATTAGGATCACATTACTACCAATTCAAGGGGAACCATATATCATATTAAGAGTGAGGAGTAGGATGACCTCATGGATCTCCTATATGGAGTAGATTGGGTTCATGTCAGGTGGCATGCAGGTGGGTTTAGGATCAGACCACTGTACCATTGGACCCTAGGAGATAGGGGATTATTGATGATGATGGTAGTGACCTATTTTGCATTTCAAGATTTTATCCATGATCTATTTCCATACTTTTTATTGCAGGCACTAGTGGACATGTTGTTAGGGAGGACTGTGTTTGGGTGGGCTCCCATTTTATTAGTGTAGATCTATAGAGATCTATAGGCTTTCTTGCACATAGGGGATATAGGATAAGTGTTAGATTCATATTTCACTACTAAGAATATGATCATATTTAGGTTTTGATACCATTAGGTGTACCATGGTATGAATTTACTTAGGTAGTTTTTATAGTGTGCTTCATACATAAGAGACATATTTATGCTTTGACAAGGGTAGGTGGAGGAACCAGAGATGTTGACTAGTTTTATGATGTGATAGAGGGTTTAGTGGTAGGAGATGTGGTATGGAGGCCATATGTGGATTGGCCTAGTTAGCCCAAGCATAGGTACTACATAGTAGGGTTATAAAGCTGGTGGTGGGTGTTCAGGAGATAAGATGGAGAGGATGAGCATATCCTATTTGAGAATGTATGGAGGAAGTTTGGGTTGATACAAGGGATGCTACCTAATTTTACTTGATACAAGAGGGAGGATGCCAAGTTCTTACTATCAAATCCATAGCCAAAGTATGTTTTTTAGACCATGAATATTTTCCCATGAGAGCTCCCACTGATGATGCTAGTAAGGCAGATGGATATGCAACTTGGTACCATGATAGATATGTAGCTACTAATTTTGGTTGGGATCATGGGGGATAGTAGCCCATGGATATGGACCCTCCAAGGGAACAAATATAAGGTATTCAAGTGGTAGTAGCACTGGTAGGAGCATGGGCCTAGATCATAAGATTATAGGGATAGCTGGGCACTTTATAAGCTCAAGTTATCACCTTATAGAGGTAGGTTGTGATGTTGATAGGTGATCATGATTCTGTGAGGGCCTTTCTTTTTTTAGTGACTCAAGAGAGAGATTCTTTAAGATAAAGGGCAAGAGTAGCCATAATAATAATAGGAGGACCACTTGACATAGTGTTAAGGACATAGTATCTAGCCACTATTGAGGATTTGAGGTACTATGAGGTGATGTTTTTGGCATAGTTGCCTATAACATTTAGATATGGGGAGTATATGGCTAGTTTGGTAGGGGTCTTTTGATGGCTAATCTAAGACAGTGCACCTCCATAGTGGTCTAGGTAGGGACACCAAAGGGGCCACCACCAAATGAGAGTGTAGGTGTAGGTGGGGCCAATAGTAGTGGTACCCCAAGATCATGATTTACACATTTTTTGATATGTTGGTAGAGATAGGTGTGTATTATTTTAATACTGGCCTACACACCAATGTAGCAAGATGTACATGTTTTGAGAAAGATTTTACACATTGTTACATGTATTATTTATGATTATGATGTATGGTCTATGATGTATGTTTATGGTTCATGGTTTATATGTTAATAAAGTTTTTTATGTTCATGTTTATGGTTTATGGTTTATGGCTTAGGCATGTGATGTTTAAAATATGGTTATGATGCTCTGATTTTGTTCATGGATATGAGAAGATGTGTTATGAATGGACATATGTCATATGATGATGTAATTATAATGACTTTGTTTATGTTTATGTTGATGTGGTTTACATGAGTTGATGTTATAAAATGTATTGTGGTAATGTTATCGTAAATGGATAGATAGGTAGATGATATATGATATGGTTCATGATGTTTTGATCATTGATTTTGTTTATGTTCATGATGATGAATGGTGTAATTAAGGTTGTTTATGATATGATATATGCTCTCATAATGTTGTAATGTCATAGGGATAGGATGATGTGTATGCTATGATGTGATGTGATGCAATTTCACAGTGGTTTAATCATAGATAGACAGATGATGTGGTTCATGGATATAGTTCATAAGGTTACACTTTTGATTTGATATTTGTTATTTATGATCATGGAGATGAAATGTGAATATGGTTAAGGATGTAATGAGAATACATAAAGTATGTAGACAACAAACTTAAACGTAAAGAAAGTGATAAGAATCATGAGAGGTATGTATACATGAAAGAATAAGAGATAAGAAAAGGAATGTAATGCCTTTTCATTGGTGAGGACAAAAAATGAAACCTAAAATTGGATTGGCTTAGTGAAAATAAGCCTTTCAAATGCTTTGCAATTACATGCTTAGGTTGATAAATGATTATCTTGATCATACTGTGTGAAGTAAGCTCATAGTCCCATGCATATGATATATAGAGGGAGGATGGGTGAAGTTGGAACCTTTTTATGAGACTAGCATGCCTCTTTTATAGGCGTTTGAGAGGATAGTATAATTAAGTCTATGCTTATATATAAAGTGTAGACTAATTGATGTGGAAAGTCTACCGAGGAGAGCTGATTACAGCTTTCCAAGTTTATTGCTTTTAGGGGAGATGATTATGGTATTTCACATTACCATTTGCTTTTGATTATGGGGTTTTCACTACTTTTGATTATGCTTTAGGGTTGGGGAAGTTGATCGATGCAGGAAGCTTCCAAAAAATTGCTAGCTTTGATAAGTGATTTACTTATCCATCCTTCAAGGGAGTGGTCTAAGTTTATATGTTTAGTTCAAATGATTTTTATATCTATCCTTCAAGGGAGTAGTCCACCTTATGTTTTTACAATTTTGAATAAGGTTTCAATAGCCACCTTTCAAGGGAGTAGTCTTTGAAAGCTAATAATGACCAATGACTTATTTTTTACTTTGATATTTCTTTTGCTTTTGTTTGATGTTGCTTGACATAGACTTGATTACATATTTTAAATGGGTTACCTTTATGAAGGCAAGACTAGGAGTACAAGAAGGTTTCATAGGTGAAAATAAGATCAGGTAATAATGACCATGGGAACTGATCCCAAAGAGGGATGAGAAGTACCATGAGAATCATTCCATGGGTAGAGCCATGGTCCCCATAGTTTAAGATTAGGCTATGACTGTGATGGATGATCACATGATTTAACTGTAGTTGGTTTCCCCTAAGAAGAGGGAAGTGAATGTGGTTATGGAGGATAATATTAAGTTAGACAAATGGTGATTATGACTCCTCTTTAACAAAAAAAGGGATGCAGATGTGAAGTGTTTAGAGGCTCAAGTTCTATTTCAACTTTGAAAGAGGACAAACAATAATCTCCTAATCCATACTTATGGGTTATGATGTAGAGTCCAAGCTAATTGAAAGCAAATTTTCCCATTTTGCTTTTCTCCATATTAGTTACATGTTGATTTTCCTTGAGAATGAGATCTCCAATATTGAATTCTCACACTTTTAGGTGGTTTTTGTAATCACACTTGATTCATTCCTGATAGACATGAAGATAGGAAAGAGCAACTAGATGATGCTCATCAAGTAGCTCAAGTTAGGATAAATTTTAATGATGATAATTGTCTTCCAAAATAAGGTCACACAAAGATATGTAAAGAGAAGGTATTTAGACTTCAAGAGAAAATAAAACTTAATTTCCAAACACTAGATAAAAATTTGTAGCACCTATGGGGGTTTAGATGCTATTATGATATGCCCATAAGGTGAAAGGGATGTGCAAGTGCCAATCTTGACCTGAGGCATTGACCATTTTGGTAAGTATATTGTTAAAGGGTTTTTTAGAGGCCTTTACTTATCCATTTAATTTGGGTGATAAGGTGATGAGAAGATTAGTTTAACCCCAATATATCACAAATACCTTTAAATTATTTGTTTTTTAAGGATTTGCCATTGTCAATAATGATCTTATGGGGCACACCAAAGCGGTAGATGTTGTGATGGGTGATAAATTCAACAATAGTTTTCAACATTTATCAAGATAAGAGGAATATCCTCCACCCATTTGGAAAAATATTTGGTCACAGTGATGATAGAGTGATGTCACTACAAAAAGTGGGGATTGATTTCACTAATAAGGTCTAGACCCCATTGTGAAAAATGCTAGAAGTTTGTGGAGAATTGAAGGATATGGCAAGGTGCATGGTAAAAATTAACATGTTATTGACACTTGACACACTTTTTCACATAATCATAATATTATTGGTTAAGGGTAGGCCATCAATATCCTAGGTAGATGATGTACTTAGCCAAAGCGAGTCCACTAAAGTGACCTCCATAGATACCATCATGCATCTCCTTGATAGCATGAGAGGCTTCTAGACCATGGAGGTAATGAAAAAGGAGATCATCAAAGCCTCATTTCTAAAGGATTCCTCCCATAATTGTATAATGGGATGTGCTCTAAATTAACATTAGATGTGCATTCTTAGAGATGCTAGAGGGAACAATGCCAAGGTTAAGATAGTCAAAGGTTTATTGATACCAAAGGTTAGGTTAGATTCCTTTCCCATTGAATATGGTTGGAGTGTCTGACTCAATGTAGGAAGGTTAGGTGAGGTGATGGACAATGACTGATAGATTAGATTTTGATGGTGATGACAAGATCTAAGAGGTAAGAGAAGCCATGGTGTCAACAAACTTATTGGTAGATCATGGGGTGCTTTGAATACGGTAGTGTATAAATGATGCTAAAAGTTTTATACCTAACTATTTATATAGATGAAAAATCTTAGTCTTACATAGGAAGATGCCATTGAATTGATTGACCACAATTTGGGAGTCACCAAGGATATTGATTGTTCTGACTCCCAAAGCTAGCACAATTTAGAGACCTATTAATAGGGCTTCATATTCAACCATATTATTGGTACATTCAAAGTTGAGTTTAAAAGAGAGAGGAAGTGGATCACAAATAAGGGGGATAAGGATGACAATGGCTCCCCTACCATGTTGGAATTTGGATCCATCAAAGAATATGGTTACATGATTAGTGAAATCCACTTGGGATAGGCTTGTGAGACTCATCTAGAAATTCAAGAGGAGGTTGTTTTTCTGTTAAGGGTGCATCATCCAATTGGTCAATAATGTATTGCCCCTTAATTTATTTTTACTGGAGGAAATCAAGGTCAAACTTAGCTAAAATCATGAGCCACTTGGCCTTATGCTAGTTTTAGTATGGCTTGGAGTGCATGTATTTGAGTCGGTCAGTATTGGTTATGACACAAAATTTGTGGTTAAGAAGGTAGTGGAAAAGTTTGGTGGCCATGAAGACTATGGCAAAGTAATGTTTCTTAGTATGAGTATATCAATTTTTGTAGTCTACAAGGGTGCAGCTTATGTAATAGATGGCTTGCTCTTTATGTTGTTCATCTTGATAGGAAAGAATTTCCCCTAGGAAATGGTCGGTGGCAGAGATATAATGGGAAAAAGGTTGGTCATCCTTAGGGCATGTTAGGACAAGTGGAAATAGAAGGTACTCTTTGAGTATATCAAAGGCCTTTTGATAATCAATATTCCACTTGAAAGTGATATCCTTTTTTAAGAGGTGATGGAAGGGTTGACATCGATTGAAGAGCTGAAAGATGAAGTGGTGAATGGATTAGAGCTTCCCTTGTTTACTATGGAGTTGACTAAGATTGGTTAGAGGTAGCATCTTGATAATGGATTTAATTTTGGCTAGATCCACTTCAATTCCTTGAAGGGAAATGATGAAGCCACGGAGTTTTCCCAACAAGACCCCAAAAATACATTCATTAGGATTGAGGTAAACATGGTAATGGATAAGTCTCTCAAAGATAATTTTGAGAATGGATAAGTGGTCCTTGAGATACTTAGACTTTCTAAGGAGGTCATCCACATAGTCTTCGATAATTATATTGATAAGTTCATGGAAGATATAGGTTATAGCACATTATTAGGTTACCCTAGTATTTTTAAAACCAAATGACATGATTCTATAATAGACAATCCCCCATGGGGTCATAAAGGTAGTTTTATGCTAATCTTCAAGGGCAATCAAAATTTGATTATAACCTGAGAATCCATCCATGAGAGACAATATCTCTTGGCTTGCTATAAGATCAAAAGGTTGGTCAATGCTAGGTAGAGGAAAATAATACTTTAGTCAGGTGAGGTTAAGGTCCTTAAAGTCTACATAGATACATAGTCCCCTTGTTTCTTTAGTGATAGGTACAATGTTTCAAACCCACTAGGGATAATCAATGGGTTGAATGAAGTTAATAGAGAAAAGGTACTAAAGCTCTTCTTTGAAAAGAAAGGCTATGTGAGGATACATTCATCAAAGATTCTATCTAAAAAGCTTGGCTTCATGATTGGTTATGATGTTGTGTGTGGCAATGGTCAGGTCAATATCAAGCATGTTGGCATATGACTAGGTGAATACAATGTTATGATCCTAAAGGAAGGTAGAGAAGTCATAAAGTTATTTAGTGGTGAGATATTGGACAAGTTTGACAATATGAGGATTGCCTGAAGTGCCTATATTAATATCTATAGTGGATTCATTCAACATGGTTCAGGGTTCTAGAGGTAAGGATTTGTCGATGGAGAAATCAGGTGTACCACGATAGATGAGAATAAAATCATCATCCTAGCACTAAACTATGTTTATGATAGGAGAGTCTTCTCCCATAAGTTTAAGATGGGTTAAAGGGATGGATAAGGGTGCCCCTTCCTTTTGATAAGTTAGGGGACTAAGGTTGATCATGTTGATGGAAAAAGAAAATATGTGGGATGATGTCATAATCCTCATACTCAGGTGTAGGGAACAATGGTGAGGAAGGGGTTTCTTCTTCAACAATAGTAATGGAAGGTTGTGTGGATTTCTTCTTATTAGTTATAATGAAGCTAAGGTTGTGATTCTCATGAGGCTTTTAGGTCTCAATCAATATCAATGTGTGCATTCCATGCTCGTATCATCCTAAACCAAACCCTTTCTAGGCACAACTATGAAGTTATACTTTGGTGAAGTCTAGTTTGTCTAAGTAAGAGAAGGTGGAGGTGAGTGGTTGAGGTGAAGAGGGTGTGATGATAGTGTTAAGTGGATTTTAAAGTCCCCCATAGATGAAGTTATTTTGACATTTGGGATATCCCAAAGGAATAATGGCTTCAATGTTGGGATCATAACCTAGTTAATGTTTTAGTTTCCCATATTCTTGGGGAGTTTAGAGGGCATCAAGGGTGAGGAAATGGTATTCTCCAAGGGTGAGGCATTAGGTGGTAGGTTCCAAGGTATTATTGGTGGGTATCTGGTCTATGGGAATAGACAAACTATTAGATGCCTCTGAGGAAGGGGAAGTAATGGCTTCATTTCCCATGGTTGAGGGCTTGGTGGTGGATGTTTGGGGTATTTTTGTTGAGGGTAAGAGGACATAATTACATCAATAGGTCATGTCACATGATACAAAAGGGCTTGGGTTAACTTGTATGATGACAACCTAACTATCATATTCAAACTTGACATAATGATGGAGGGTAGAAGGTACACAACCCATAGAGCAAATCCAAGGTCTCCTTAATATAACATTATACTGGAATTCACATTGACCACATAGAAAAGTTTAGGGAGTGTGTGAGGTCTTATGGGAATGTAGAGGACAATAGTTCCTAAGGTAGTGTTCATAGTGTCATTAAAGGATATAAGGATGGTAGAATTTTTGGACATGATATTGTTTGACAATTTGAGTTTGTCATAAGCATGGGAAGAGATGATATTAATATTGGCTCCCCCATCAATCATAACTCATTTTATGCAAGTCTGGTTGATATGGTAAATAATAAAGAGAGGAGGATTTGGATCCTTAGGGTGGATAGAAGGTATCTCTAAGTCCTTGAAGGTAATAAGGGTAGAGAGTTAGATAGCACCTACAAAGGCTTCTATGTGTTGGGATTTTCCTATTCTAAACTTAATGGCTTATATACCCTCTATCATGGCATAGTGATGGTGAGGTGAGGTAGAAATGAGCTCATAGAGGCTCATATTAGCTACGGTATGGTGGACTTGCTTAATAACAACCCTCTTGATAGATTTAGAAGGGTTATCCCTAGAGGTGCCTAAGATGGTCAGTCTGGGCTTAGCTAAATATGAAGAGATTGGGATCTGGTTTGGTTTAAGATGAGAAGATGGGTATGTCCATGAAATAGACACCTTGGTCTTCCCTTTATCCTTTTTTTGTGATTGTGTGACCACATTAATGGTGTGGATAGAAGGGAAAGATATGATAGGAGGTTGGGTATGTTACCCATCACTTTGAGGTAAGAGTGGGGGATTAGGCATGCTTTGGAAAATGACTATTGGGTACATTAGTAGAGGGGTCAAGGGAGAGCTTTGCCTAGAGTGCTTTGCAATTCTCTATATCATGTTTGGGTGTCCTATGGTAGGAACAAACTTGATAGTCATTGTACTAGGTTGGTTTTGAACCAAGAGGATCAAAAGGCCTAATAGGAGGTAAGGTAAGGCAAGAAGCTTGGAGCATCCTTTGAAAAATGGTTTAGTAAGACTCGGCCAGAGGTGGGAAGTATTTAGAGGTTGTGGTTTTGGTTACTAAACTATGTGTTTTGGTGATATGGGGTATAGGTAAGGTGGTGTTTCTAGTTAATGGTATTGGTGTGGGCATCCTAATGGTTGTATTATTTGAGGTTGATAGTCTAGCCTTTGATAATTTAGAAACAACCAACCTATCAAATAGTAAATGGGTTGGTGTAACCAATAGTGGTGAGCAGCATATGTTAAAATGACCCTATTTCTTAAGTAAAGTTGAGGGATGAGGTCCTAAGATAGAAGGTAAAGTGGAAAGAGTTATATTCTTAGCCATATGGACTTTCAATGGTTTCACCTCTTTGGTTGGTTTGGGTTGAGGTTTAGATGTGGTTAATTCCACTTTCAAGGATGGGCAGACCAAACTCCATGTAAGGAAGGTACCAAGATTTGTGAAGGCTTTGGTTCACTATTTGATTACTTGAGATATGATTTCCTTGGTTGATTGAGAAGGTGATGGGTTGGTAGAAGTCCTTATTGGTTTAAGAGGGGGTGGAGAAATGATAGATTGGTTGGTTAAAGGTGTGTTGGAAGGTTGGGGTTTGTTGATGTAAGGGATTTGTAACTATTTCTATAAAGTGGTTTAATCCATATTTGATTTTAAGGAAAACTTCAATTTTTGAACTAATGTAGAGAAAGGTTTGTGTACTAGTCTTGATCCTTGGGTAGTGGGTGCAAATTTTAGATTTGTAGGATAGGGAGGATGGGAGGTAGTTTGGTCTATTTACTCAAGTGAGGGATGTAAGGTTAAAATAGGTAGTTTCTGTATGAGAGGCATTGGTGATGACGTTTTTCCTTTAGGGATAATTTCCATAGGAGTAGTGGTTTGTTCAGTAGTTAGGTGAGATGGTGAATTAGTAATGGTTATTTTCTCATATATGCTAGTTAAGGTGGTATTTGATGATTCCAAAGCCTCTATGAGTGAAGCTAGGGAGAAAGGAACCTCTCAATTTAGGTCTCTAAAGGAGGGGAGGGTGACTCCACCACCTTGATATATGAGATGGGGGAGGAATAGGTAGATTAGATGCTCGAGTCTTCATGGATGAGTGTATCATGGACCATATTGACCATGTGGGCATCATGGGAGCATTTAACATGTGTGTCCTCACTTTTGGTAGGGGCATGGTTGGGAAAAGGTTTCTTGAAGATGTCAAGAGCTTGATTTTGAGGGGCATTGGGGTTATCTAACATGAGTTCCCCCTTATCAATAAAGCTCTAAACAACATTCTTGAAGGTATTACATTAGATGACATTGTGTCTAATTACCTGGTGAAAATCACAAAGGTCATTCTCATTGTACCAATTAAGTGTAGGATGAGAAGAATAAAATTGATGAGGTGTGGTGGGGGTAAGCTATATGAGGTTAGCTTTTAGTAGTTTCTCTAGAATCGAGGCATAAGATTCTCCAAGTGGAGTGAACTATTTTTGGTTGCTTCAATTTGGGTTCCTTATGTTTTGGTTAGAGGTAATGGGAGAATTTTATTGATTGACATTGGGTGGAGGGGTGGTTTTAAGAATAACCACATTCAAAATTCCCTTGCTCTTAATTCTAATATTGTCTTGGTTGCGTGATTTGGAGGAAGATATTTGTTGGTCTTGAAGGTATAGTTCTTGTTTTGTAACTTAATTTACCCTCATCTATGGCTCAATTTTCTAGCTTACATGCCATGGTAAGAGCTTCATCAAAAGTTTTGAAGCTTTGTACATGTAGTGTAGAAGAAATATGTTTGGCACAAGGTTGAGCAAAAATATTTATAAGTTCAGGTCGAGGTAAGGAAAATGAATGATGGTTAATCAAGATTCTCTAATGGGTGATGAAATCAGTAACGGACTCATAATCAAATTGCCTAATTGAATAGAGGTTAGTGATAGAGACATTCTTGGAAATGTTAATGAAAAAGTGATCCAAGAAGACCTGAGCTAGTTGGGTGAAAGAAAAGATTGAATGTTTGGTGATGGCACTATACCAGTCAAGTGTTAGGCTAGATAAGGACATAGGGAAGGTACAAAGGAGAAGGGCATCATCATAAGAAATAATGTAACATACGTGTCTAAAATCCTTAAGGTGTTGTTATAGGTCTTCTTTGCTCTAAAATTTGGTAAATTTTGGAAGCTCCCATTGAGGAAGCTAAGGTTTGATAGGGACATAGGGATGAATAGGTTCATTACAAATCTAATTATAGGATAGGATGTTATGATCCCATAAAATGTATGACTCAAGGCTTGTCATTTTTTCCATGAACATATTCATTAAGTCAGTTTGAGTTGGTGTACCCAAAGGATCATAAGGTATATATTGTGGTTATGGTTAAGTGATATACTGGTAATTAGTTGGTGGTTGAGGGGCTACCACATATTGGAATGTGGATGCCAAAGGTTGGGTAGGTGGTATGTAGGGGTAAGTATATGATGGTGGTTGGGTATTGGGTACATACCCTTACAATTTAGGGATGTATCCTAGGTTAGGCATGATAGATACCTATTGAGTGATTTCTAAGGGCTAGGTATGGGAAGTAGTTGGGTTGGTGACAAGAGGTGAGGTAATGACCTTTATGTTAATGGGTGGTGAATTAGAGGGTATGTATACCATCAATTTTGTTAGGGGGTATTGATTAATGGATTAGGGTTGATATGGGAAGGTTAGTAGTACTAATGGTAGGTGATCCAATAGTGGGTAGAGTATGATTGGTTAGTGGTTGGGTTGTTTCTGAGGTGGAAGATTCATTGGTAGGGGTAGAAGGTGTAAGGGTAATAGTTGGTTGGATTGGTTGGTTTTTAGTTGTGATCTCAAAAATGTTAGTATATGAAGATGCCTAGGTAGTAAAAGGTTGGGTAGTGACCATGGAAACAAAAACATCTCCCATAAGGTAGGATGGTATACCGTAAGGAGGATCTAGAGATGAAGTTGAAAATAGGACATGGAGAGGGGAGGTGTTAAGGTAGTGATTAAGGGAAATTAGGTTGTTGTCCAAAAAAGTGGTAAAGTTCATGTGTCCCTGGGAAAACACCCAAGGAAAATTAGGGCTTCCCAAAGGATGGCGTGAGTCTTCTGCTTAAAAGATGTACTCTATAGATGGGGAAGTAGAAGAGGTTAGTTAGTCTAGTGATGGTATCTACTCTACTAGGTCTCTTCACTACTGGTGAGTGAGAACCATGAAAGAAAGGGGGAAAGAATACTAGAATAAACTCACCACTCAAATAAGAATAATACAATAAAATAAATAAGGCAATAAAGACACACACTATAAAGTATGTCAAGCCTAGAGGTTAGTTTTAATCTCACTTTTGGCTTATGCCTTAGTTTATGAGAATGTGTGATAGTTGGCTTATAGATTAGGTACTATAAAAGTAGTCTATGGTTGGTTTTAGGTTATTTAGGTGCTCAAAAGAATTTTTATTGGAATCAATACATGGCTTGGTATTAGGGTCTACCCCCTCACTTCACATACCACAATGATAAGGGTGTTGAGTGCTTAGCTAATATATATTGATATCTAGAGTTTATACTCAACCAAAAATTTGAGTTGGTTCTCTCCTTGGTAATTACCTCTAAGTATGATTGATAGGAAAGGGTAAGGTGACCACTAGATGATGAAATACTAATCGAGCCTTGTCTCAAATTGTTTTGATTTTTAATTGGTGAAAGTGGTTTGGCTAGTGTGTGTAACAAAAGTGGTACTATGATAAGATTATTGTGCTTTAATTCAAAGTGAACTAATAATAAAATCAAGAAATGGATGCAGTTGATTTTAATCCCAATATAAATTTCATTTTTAATTATGAGGATAGATAGAGAGAAGAGCATATAAATGCAGAGAAAAGCATGAGTAGAGACTCTAGGTCCCATCAGGCATGCCAGAATGTTTCAATTAAATTTTTTGATTTAATTTCTAAGAAAGAGAGAAAATAAATTTGATATAGATATGGTTGAAAAACCTTTTTTTTTGTGCACATTGAATCAAAAGATTATGAATATCTCCTCTTTAGCTTGGGAGGAATACATTTATATAAGGGAGCACTAAAGTAAAATTTTTTGTTAGATAGATAATTGGGTGGATTTCCTAGTGATAGCTAGATTATAGAGGTGAGAGCTTCTTTAGGGGCTATTAATCCACATGTTTTAAACAATTAAGTTCATAAAATTGGAAAGAAGGTACTTGCATCAATACTCAAAATGTACTAAAATTGAACACAAGAATGCTTGCTTAGAAAATGAACTAGAAATGATCAAATTAGTGATAAAATAATTAATAATAGTACTAATTAGTTGGGGTATTCTTCAAAAAATCTGAAAGGGGTCGTGAGTGATCAAAAACATAGAAAATTAGGTTTGGTTGGGGTTAGATGGGTGAAAATAGCTTGCTTATTTTCTCTGCCATAGTGACCATCAGTGGTTGGGGTAATCATCGGTGGTTAAGATAACCATTAGTGGTCAAGTTGATGATCAATGATTGGGAAAACTATCAATGGTTGAGCTAATCATTAGTGGTTTCTATGTAAGTTTTGGGTTGTTAATTGTTGGATAATGGGATCCAAAATATAGATTCTAGGAGATGGGTAAGGGTTGGGTTGACTACAAAATGGAAACAAAGTAAATGAATATTAACAAACAAGTAATTATCTTACCAAAATTTGATTGGGTGAGCAGCTGAATCAGTTAACTTATTGGTGAAATCTAGATTGATTTCAATAAAATAATGGTACTTGAAAACTTGATTGAGAGATGATGGTGAGTCAGCTCTTAATGAGATTGTTGACGATGCTTGATAACATTGATATCACTAATTGACTTGCAAAATAAAACCCCTAAATCCCTGAGCTCCTTATAACTATTAGAGATATATTTATCTTCCAGGCTCCTCTCTTCTTATAGGCACAAGCAAGAGGTGGAAGTCATGGTGCAACTAGGACATCTAAATATAATTTTTCCATGCAAAGGCTCACAACAAGATTTAGATAAGTTATATTTAGAAAATCTTGGTGGATGATTACATGCTTTTGACTGAGGAGGTATAATCTTGATCGTCGATGGGTAGGGTGATCGTAAACAGTCAGCCTAACCATCAATGTTCGAGGTTGAAGGTAAAAAGGTGGGAAAATTCTAAGTTAAGTTGGTTTAAGCCATTTAAAGAAGTTTGGTAAACTAATTTCAATTATGCTCATTTAGTGGTTTAAAGGGCAAAATTGGTCCCAAGGGGGTCTTAGGTGGTTTTGGGGATTTTTTTGACATTTAGAATCATAGTGCGCATATTTCTAGTGTCTACACATGAATTCAAAAGAGAAATAAAAGAAAAAATTTAGTCTTTACCTAACCAATCTCTTAAATTAATTGAATCTCAGTATGTCATATGTTTAAGTAGACTTGAGTTCTCATTACTACTCCTATTGTCTCAAAATAAGATTCTAGTCATTAGTCTAATGGTTCAATAATGGGAGGTCCATGGTGTGGGTTCTAATCATTGATAGTGTTTTCCCTACATAGTGACCTTTTTTATGACCAGCATCCCTTTTCATTGAATAAAATAAGGCCCTTATTTTTGTAAAATTCAAAAAAAATAGCACCTTAGCCAATTCATAGTTGATCATTACTTGCATAGAACCCTAATATCTTCTCAATCCTTATCATAAGGGTCTCTCATGGATTCACCATTTGTTGTTTTTCATGTTATAGGAATCATCATAGGTATTCATATTTAAATAATGGATTACACATTGTAATCTAAAAATATTTATACACTTATTCATTTATTGAGTTAGTTATGTTTTTATATTAGAATTTTTCCTTACATAGGATTTTCACTGAGTAACGACCCTAGAATCCAAACTATCACTCTCTCAAGAGATTTTTAGGATGACAAGTGAAGGTCCCTTTTATTATAAATCAATTTTAATAAACTAACACTTTATTATACTTCATATATCCTAGAGCTAGTGGATGATCACTGCACATGTAATTTGCTACTATAAAGTCAGACTTGTCTGAGTCCCAAGAAATCCTAGATTTTTAAAAACATGGGGAAAAAATGAATAGAAAGGTGCCACATATAATTTCATAATCCTGAGTATCAAAAATTCCTAGAAGGATATAAAAAGGTCATAATAGATTACAAATTGAGATCCCAATTTACTAAATAAATTCCACATGTATGTGAAACATCCAAATGACCAATCACATATGCAGAGTTATTAATACATGAGGTTAGTCACTATGTCAATATGATATAGTATTCATTGGTCCCACCAAATATATGTTGACATGTGTATATCCCCAAAAAAATTCATTATGGCATATAGGATAGTTGGGTGTGTGTTTCCCACACTCTTCACATTTATTAACTCATCTGATGAAAGATTATGATCTGATAGCTCAATGAGTCCCATCACTACCAATTGATCTCAATTCCACCTAGGTTTAAAATTTTAAATTTAATTTCAAATTTGGAAATTTGCTAATTGAGGCTCACACCATAAACTTAGAGTTTAATTCATGAAATGCAAGCCCACCAGCATGATTACCATGGGAGATACCTCAAATATCTATAAGTTCTTGATAGATTAGCTTTACCATTATCAATTTTCTACACATTTAAATTATTTTGCATCAATATCACCCTAGTGCCTAGAAGTTTAACCTATGATAGAAATGTTTTACACATAAATCTCACATAGTTTGGTGATTGCAACCTCATACTTAAACCCTATAATAGAGCCATAGTATGTAGATACTACCTTCCTATAAGGCCTAACTGTAATATCCCCTACCAATAGAGATATATGAAAGACACAAAACTATGATACCAAAGACCAAAGCTCTGATACCACTGTAATATCCCCTACCAATAGAGATATATGAAAGACACAAAACTATGATACCAAAGACCAAAGCTCTGATACCACTGTAATATCCCCTTCAAACAAGGAATATATAAACTCATAAAGCTCTGATCACAGATACAAACTTGCAGAATAGATTCAAAATAAGCATACACAAATCATAGTATAATCTCTTAATAGCCAATAAAAATCTCATTACTTGTTCTTTTGGACGATTACACAATTGAGTCTCTGTTATACAAAATAAGAATATTAAAATCCTGGTCTTAAAACCCTGGCTTTTGCTAATCTGGGAATGAAAACTGGATCTGGAAGTGTCTCGGCCTTTCTGTGTCGACACACAGACGCCGTCGTCGGTCGATATATCGCCGACGTCGGTTACTGTCGGTCGGCTTTCTACCGACGTCGGTCTTAAGTCGACCGATGTCGGTCGCTGTAGCCCTTTCTCCGCCGATGTCGGTGCCTGATGCGCTCTGTACGGACCTGTACGGACTTGGTACGGCCGCCAACCTGTCTCTTCTTAACCCCTGATAGCTGAATAGCCTGATCTCACGAATATAGATTCTAACACAAGATCTATCTCTGTATAACTTATTAGATCAAAACTAAATAAAGAAAATACCTGGAAAGCTCTGTGATAAACTTCTGTGTGAAGTTATCTCTCAACCCTGGAATTCTGTGATAACTTCTGGATGAAGCTATCTCTCAAATATGTATCTCTGTGATAACTTCTGGATGAAGCTATCTCTCAATTTGGCAATAAATCAGCTGATATCTCACAGCCTCTAAATCACACACAATGAAGAGGGAACGTTCTCCACTGCAATGGAATCCTGGAACCCTTGGCTCAGTCTTCACAGAAGAATTTCTTCAATTTTCAATAATCAATAATCTATGCATACATAATCAATAATGGCCTCCATGTGAAACCCTTATACCCTCAAAAGATATGCTTGCCCTAATTAGGGTTTTCTTAAATTAGCATTAGGGTTTCTAATTTAAAATTAGAGCAAATAATTAATAATTAATAATTAATTATTAATGAGACCAAATAATTAATATTTGATTAAATCAATCAAATATTAATATCTCCCTCAATATACGTCAGATCCTCGAACCGATCGAAGCAGGTGAATCAGGGAGTGATTCTGCACATGACCATACCAAAATAAGGCCGCTCCGCTGCATGTCAAATATCCCTAAAAAGTAGGAGCTCAGGCCAAATGTGTCCGAAAGAGCCCGAATGAAAATCAAATGTAGAAATCCTGTGAATCAAAGTCAATCCAAGCTCCATTATGACCCTCTATCCATCCTATTAGCCTACGAAGGTCGTATAATAGGCCAATCATCAAATCTGTCAATGTCCATGAAAAAGGGGACATGACAATCCGCCCCTCCGAAAATTGCTTGTCCCCAAGCAATCTCGGAACAATGAACTACTCGATCCACCTGGATCCCAAATGTAGTTATGTTCTGCACTGTTGTGAATCAATGCAAGTACCTGCAACATCATCAGAAGTAAAACAAAGAGGAACCCATAATCAAATTGGCGAACACAACTCAACCAATCTCTGAAATCATGACTGCCCTGGATGTGTCGATACTGTAGACTGTGTACTTGGCAACTGCAAATTCCATCTACAAAAGATGGTGCCAATCCATCCCCTAACTGATCTCTCTGTAAAGGCGGCACAACCAACTGTACCCCACTATCATCTGTATGAGAATAATCAATATGGAGATTCCACTCCATTGGTATTCGAAACTCCTCAGAATCAGGTACTCCCAAATCCTGACTATGAGTGTGAGCCTCAACCACGTGGTCCTCATCATCAGCGACAAAAACATACTCATCAGCAACACTCAATGTACTAACCTCTGAGTATACCGCCACACTCTGAATGCAAGCATCAGGCTCATCCTCACTGTCTAACACCTGTGCTAAACTCACCTGAAGACAAAGCTCATCCACAACATCCTCAACTACCCCTATCGGTGAAGATAATGCAGATAAATCATTACCTGAAGATGTGTTAATATCACCCTGTACTGGATCCGCATAACTGTCAAACTCATCATGCAAGTGGCTGCATGTCATAGGGAAAGCACTACGATCCTTGGGCCTATTAATTAAATTCTTTAACCACATGCAAGCTCTAGGGGAGACATTTCTCCCTTTTGTCCAGACATACCATAAATCTTCTGCCAAGAGTTTGGAAATTTTATCCTCCTCCTCAAACAAGATTGTGAACATAATAGAGTGCATTGATGCCAATATATTGCTAGAATGAAACTCATCTAAAATATTCCAAAATATTTTAAACATCATGCGAATTTCACCAATACAACCTACTAACATCATGACATTTTCAAATCCATACCTTGCAAATGTTTCAAGTAATCTTGCCCTCCTTGAGAAATAAGGGTCTCTAATGTTATCCAACTTTTCGAAGCTTTTTACCATGGCATAAAGTACCTCTCTCATAATCTGATCATCATGAAAATCAAAGCCAGCTATGATCCTCATCATTTCACTAATGCAAGAGAGAGTTGCAAGTCTTACCACCTCATCATGATGTCTAAATAATCGGGGCTTCACCAACGAATCAAACACTGGAAATAACGCTGTTTGCATCTCATAAGTATTTGAATGCTCAACCTTGCCTAAATAAGTGTCCAACTCCTCCAAAATTTTTAGAGTGTCATCTGCTTGCTGAAATGAATGATCTAATTTCTTCTTTGCATTGTGCATGCTTTCTTCCAAATCTTTGACCCCTCTTAGAGCCATACTGATAATCGAATTGAACCTGGAACTACCCAATAGGATGGCAAGACATTAGTTCTGATGTGCCCAACAGGATGGCAGGAATTTAGCTCTGATATGCCCAACAGGATGGCAGGAATTTAGCTCTGATGTGCCCAACAGGATGGCAGGAATTTAGCTCTGATACCACTGTAATATCCCCTACCAATAGAGATATATGAAAGACACAAAACTATGATACCAAAGACCAAAGCTCTGATACCACTGTAATATCCCCTACCAATAGAGATATATGAAAGACACAAAACTATGATACCAAAGACCAAAGCTCTGATACCACTGTAATATCCCCTTCAAACAAGGAATATATAAACTCATAAAGCTCTGATCACAGATACAAACTTGCAGAATAGATTCAAAATAAGCATACACAAATCATAGTATAATCTCTTAATAGCCAATAAAAATCTCATTACTTGTTCTTTTGGACGATTACACAATTGAGTCTCTGTTATACAAAATAAGAATATTAAAATCCTGGTCTTAAAACCCTGGCTTTTGCTAATCTGGGAATGAAAACTGGATCTGGAAGTGTCTCGGCCTTTCTGTGTCGACACACAGACGCCGTCGTCGGTCGATATATCGCCGACGTCGGTTACTGTCGGTCGGCTTTCTACCGACGTCGGTCTTAAGTCGACCGATGTCGGTCGCTGTAGCCCTTTCTCCGCCGATGTCGGTGCCTGATGCGCTCTGTACGGACCTGTACGGACTTGGTACGGCCGCCAACCTGTCTCTTCTTAACCCCTGATAGCTGAATAGCCTGATCTCACGAATATAGATTCTAACACAAGATCTATCTCTGTATAACTTATTAGATCAAAACTAAATAAAGAAAATACCTGGAAAGCTCTGTGATAAACTTCTGTGTGAAGTTATCTCTCAACCCTGGAATTCTGTGATAACTTCTGGATGAAGCTATCTCTCAAATATGTATCTCTGTGATAACTTCTGGATGAAGCTATCTCTCAATTTGGCAATAAATCAGCTGATATCTCACAGCCTCTAAATCACACACAATGAAGAGGGAACGTTCTCCACTGCAATGGAATCCTGGAACCCTTGGCTCAGTCTTCACAGAAGAATTTCTTCAATTTTCAATAATCAATAATCTATGCATACATAATCAATAATGGCCTCCATGTGAAACCCTTATACCCTCAAAAGATATGCTTGCCCTAATTAGGGTTTTCTTAAATTAGCATTAGGGTTTCTAATTTAAAATTAGAGCAAATAATTAATAATTAATAATTAATTATTAATGAGACCAAATAATTAATATTTGATTAAATCAATCAAATATTAATATCTCCCTCAATATACGTCAGATCCTCGAACCGATCGAAGCAGGTGAATCAGGGAGTGATTCTGCACATGACCATACCAAAATAAGGCCGCTCCGCTGCATGTCAAATATCCCTAAAAAGTAGGAGCTCAGGCCAAATGTGTCCGAAAGAGCCCGAATGAAAATCAAATGTAGAAATCCTGTGAATCAAAGTCAATCCAAGCTCCATTATGACCCTCTATCCATCCTATTAGCCTACGAAGGTCGTATAATAGGCCAATCATCAAATCTGTCAATGTCCATGAAAAAGGGGACATGACAATCCGCCCCTCCGAAAATTGCTTGTCCCCAAGCAATCTCGGAACAATGAACTACTCGATCCACCTGGATCCCAAATGTAGTTATGTTCTGCACTGTTGTGAATCAATGCAAGTACCTGCAACATCATCAGAAGTAAAACAAAGAGGAACCCATAATCAAATTGGCGAACACAACTCAACCAATCTCTGAAATCATGACTGCCCTGGATGTGTCGATACTGTAGACTGTGTACTTGGCAACTGCAAATTCCATCTACAAAAGATGGTGCCAATCCATCCCCTAACTGATCTCTCTGTAAAGGCGGCACAACCAACTGTACCCCACTATCATCTGTATGAGAATAATCAATATGGAGATTCCACTCCATTGGTATTCGAAACTCCTCAGAATCAGGTACTCCCAAATCCTGACTATGAGTGTGAGCCTCAACCACGTGGTCCTCATCATCAGCGACAAAAACATACTCATCAGCAACACTCAATGTACTAACCTCTGAGTATACCGCCACACTCTGAATGCAAGCATCAGGCTCATCCTCACTGTCTAACACCTGTGCTAAACTCACCTGAAGACAAAGCTCATCCACAACATCCTCAACTACCCCTATCGGTGAAGATAATGCAGATAAATCATTACCTGAAGATGTGTTAATATCACCCTGTACTGGATCCGCATAACTGTCAAACTCATCATGCAAGTGGCTGCATGTCATAGGGAAAGCACTACGATCCTTGGGCCTATTAATTAAATTCTTTAACCACATGCAAGCTCTAGGGGAGACATTTCTCCCTTTTGTCCAGACATACCATAAATCTTCTGCCAAGAGTTTGGAAATTTTATCCTCCTCCTCAAACAAGATTGTGAACATAATAGAGTGCATTGATGCCAATATATTGCTAGAATGAAACTCATCTAAAATATTCCAAAATATTTTAAACATCATGCGAATTTCACCAATACAACCTACTAACATCATGACATTTTCAAATCCATACCTTGCAAATGTTTCAAGTAATCTTGCCCTCCTTGAGAAATAAGGGTCTCTAATGTTATCCAACTTTTCGAAGCTTTTTACCATGGCATAAAGTACCTCTCTCATAATCTGATCATCATGAAAATCAAAGCCAGCTATGATCCTCATCATTTCACTAATGCAAGAGAGAGTTGCAAGTCTTACCACCTCATCATGATGTCTAAATAATCGGGGCTTCACCAACGAATCAAACACTGGAAATAACGCTGTTTGCATCTCATAAGTATTTGAATGCTCAACCTTGCCTAAATAAGTGTCCAACTCCTCCAAAATTTTTAGAGTGTCATCTGCTTGCTGAAATGAATGATCTAATTTCTTCTTTGCATTGTGCATGCTTTCTTCCAAATCTTTGACCCCTCTTAGAGCCATACTGATAATCGAATTGAACCTGGAACTACCCAATAGGATGGCAAGACATTAGTTCTGATGTGCCCAACAGGATGGCAGGAATTTAGCTCTGATATGCCCAACAGGATGGCAGGAATTTAGCTCTGATGTGCCCAACAGGATGGCAGGAATTTAGCTCTGATACCACTGTAATATCCCCTACCAATAGAGATATATGAAAGACACAAAACTATGATACCAAAGACCAAAGCTCTGATACCACTGTAATATCCCCTACCAATAGAGATATATGAAAGACACAAAACTATGATACCAAAGACCAAAGCTCTGATACCACTGTAATATCCCCTTCAAACAAGGAATATATAAACTCATAAAGCTCTGATCACAGATACAAACTTGCAGAATAGATTCAAAATAAGCATACACAAATCATAGTATAATCTCTTAATAGCCAATAAAAATCTCATTACTTGTTCTTTTGGACGATTACACAATTGAGTCTCTGTTATACAAAATAAGAATATTAAAATCCTGGTCTTAAAACCCTGGCTTTTGCTAATCTGGGAATGAAAACTGGATCTGGAAGTGTCTCGGCCTTTCTGTGTCGACACACAGACGCCGTCGTCGGTCGATATATCGCCGACGTCGGTTACTGTCGGTCGGCTTTCTACCGACGTCGGTCTTAAGTCGACCGATGTCGGTCGCTGTAGCCCTTTCTCCGCCGATGTCGGTGCCTGATGCGCTCTGTACGGACCTGTACGGACTTGGTACGGCCGCCAACCTGTCTCTTCTTAACCCCTGATAGCTGAATAGCCTGATCTCACGAATATAGATTCTAACACAAGATCTATCTCTGTATAACTTATTAGATCAAAACTAAATAAAGAAAATACCTGGAAAGCTCTGTGATAAACTTCTGTGTGAAGTTATCTCTCAACCCTGGAATTCTGTGATAACTTCTGGATGAAGCTATCTCTCAAATATGTATCTCTGTGATAACTTCTGGATGAAGCTATCTCTCAATTTGGCAATAAATCAGCTGATATCTCACAGCCTCTAAATCACACACAATGAAGAGGGAACGTTCTCCACTGCAATGGAATCCTGGAACCCTTGGCTCAGTCTTCACAGAAGAATTTCTTCAATTTTCAATAATCAATAATCTATGCATACATAATCAATAATGGCCTCCATGTGAAACCCTTATACCCTCAAAAGATATGCTTGCCCTAATTAGGGTTTTCTTAAATTAGCATTAGGGTTTCTAATTTAAAATTAGAGCAAATAATTAATAATTAATAATTAATTATTAATGAGACCAAATAATTAATATTTGATTAAATCAATCAAATATTAATATCTCCCTCAATATACGTCAGATCCTCGAACCGATCGAAGCAGGTGAATCAGGGAGTGATTCTGCACATGACCATACCAAAATAAGGCCGCTCCGCTGCATGTCAAATATCCCTAAAAAGTAGGAGCTCAGGCCAAATGTGTCCGAAAGAGCCCGAATGAAAATCAAATGTAGAAATCCTGTGAATCAAAGTCAATCCAAGCTCCATTATGACCCTCTATCCATCCTATTAGCCTACGAAGGTCGTATAATAGGCCAATCATCAAATCTGTCAATGTCCATGAAAAAGGGGACATGACAATCCGCCCCTCCGAAAATTGCTTGTCCCCAAGCAATCTCGGAACAATGAACTACTCGATCCACCTGGATCCCAAATGTAGTTATGTTCTGCACTGTTGTGAATCAATGCAAGTACCTGCAACATCATCAGAAGTAAAACAAAGAGGAACCCATAATCAAATTGGCGAACACAACTCAACCAATCTCTGAAATCATGACTGCCCTGGATGTGTCGATACTGTAGACTGTGTACTTGGCAACTGCAAATTCCATCTACAAAAGATGGTGCCAATCCATCCCCTAACTGATCTCTCTGTAAAGGCGGCACAACCAACTGTACCCCACTATCATCTGTATGAGAATAATCAATATGGAGATTCCACTCCATTGGTATTCGAAACTCCTCAGAATCAGGTACTCCCAAATCCTGACTATGAGTGTGAGCCTCAACCACGTGGTCCTCATCATCAGCGACAAAAACATACTCATCAGCAACACTCAATGTACTAACCTCTGAGTATACCGCCACACTCTGAATGCAAGCATCAGGCTCATCCTCACTGTCTAACACCTGTGCTAAACTCACCTGAAGACAAAGCTCATCCACAACATCCTCAACTACCCCTATCGGTGAAGATAATGCAGATAAATCATTACCTGAAGATGTGTTAATATCACCCTGTACTGGATCCGCATAACTGTCAAACTCATCATGCAAGTGGCTGCATGTCATAGGGAAAGCACTACGATCCTTGGGCCTATTAATTAAATTCTTTAACCACATGCAAGCTCTAGGGGAGACATTTCTCCCTTTTGTCCAGACATACCATAAATCTTCTGCCAAGAGTTTGGAAATTTTATCCTCCTCCTCAAACAAGATTGTGAACATAATAGAGTGCATTGATGCCAATATATTGCTAGAATGAAACTCATCTAAAATATTCCAAAATATTTTAAACATCATGCGAATTTCACCAATACAACCTACTAACATCATGACATTTTCAAATCCATACCTTGCAAATGTTTCAAGTAATCTTGCCCTCCTTGAGAAATAAGGGTCTCTAATGTTATCCAACTTTTCGAAGCTTTTTACCATGGCATAAAGTACCTCTCTCATAATCTGATCATCATGAAAATCAAAGCCAGCTATGATCCTCATCATTTCACTAATGCAAGAGAGAGTTGCAAGTCTTACCACCTCATCATGATGTCTCAATAATCGGGGCTTCACCAACGAATCAAACACTGGAAATAACGCTGTTTGCATCTCATAAGTATTTGAATGCTCAACCTTGCCTAAATAAGTGTCCAACTCCTCCAAAATTTTTAGAGTGTCATCTGCTTGCTGAAATGAATGATCTAATTTCTTCTTTGCATTGTGCATGCTTTCTTCCAAATCTTTGACCCCTCTTAGAGCCATACTGATAATCGAATTGAACCTGGAACTACCCAATAGGATGGCAAGACATTAGTTCTGATGTGCCCAACAGGATGGCAGGAATTTAGCTCTGATATGCCCAACAGGATGGCAGGAATTTAGCTCTGATGTGCCCAACAGGATGGCAGGAATTTAGCTCTGATACCACTGTAATATCCCCTACCAATAGAGATATATGAAAGACACAAAACTATGATACCAAAGACCAAAGCTCTGATACCACTGTAATATCCCCTACCAATAGAGATATATGAAAGACACAAAACTATGATACCAAAGACCAAAGCTCTGATACCACTGTAATATCCCCTTCAAACAAGGAATATATAAACTCATAAAGCTCTGATCACAGATACAAACTTGCAGAATAGATTCAAAATAAGCATACACAAATCATAGTATAATCTCTTAATAGCCAATAAAAATCTCATTACTTGTTCTTTTGGACGATTACACAATTGAGTCTCTGTTATACAAAATAAGAATATTAAAATCCTGGTCTTAAAACCCTGGCTTTTGCTAATCTGGGAATGAAAACTGGATCTGGAAGTGTCTCGGCCTTTCTGTGTCGACACACAGACGCCGTCGTCGGTCGATATATCGCCGACGTCGGTTACTGTCGGTCGGCTTTCTACCGACGTCGGTCTTAAGTCGACCGATGTCGGTCGCTGTAGCCCTTTCTCCGCCGATGTCGGTGCCTGATGCGCTCTGTACGGACCTGTACGGACTTGGTACGGCCGCCAACCTGTCTCTTCTTAACCCCTGATAGCTGAATAGCCTGATCTCACGAATATAGATTCTAACACAAGATCTATCTCTGTATAACTTATTAGATCAAAACTAAATAAAGAAAATACCTGGAAAGCTCTGTGATAAACTTCTGTGTGAAGTTATCTCTCAACCCTGGAATTCTGTGATAACTTCTGGATGAAGCTATCTCTCAAATATGTATCTCTGTGATAACTTCTGGATGAAGCTATCTCTCAATTTGGCAATAAATCAGCTGATATCTCACAGCCTCTAAATCACACACAATGAAGAGGGAACGTTCTCCACTGCAATGGAATCCTGGAACCCTTGGCTCAGTCTTCACAGAAGAATTTCTTCAATTTTCAATAATCAATAATCTATGCATACATAATCAATAATGGCCTCCATGTGAAACCCTTATACCCTCAAAAGATATGCTTGCCCTAATTAGGGTTTTCTTAAATTAGCATTAGGGTTTCTAATTTAAAATTAGAGCAAATAATTAATAATTAATAATTAATTATTAATGAGACCAAATAATTAATATTTGATTAAATCAATCAAATATTAATATCTCCCTCAATATACGTCAGATCCTTGAACCGATCGAAGCAGGTGAATCAGGGAGTGATTCTGCACATGACCATACCAAAATAAGGCCGCTCCGCTGCATGTCAAATATCCCTAAAAAGTAGGAGCTCAGGCCAAATGTGTCCGAAAGAGCCCGAATGAAAATCAAATGTAGAAATCCTGTGAATCAAAGTCAATCCAAGCTCCATTATGACCCTCTATCCATCCTATTAGCCTACGAAGGTCGTATAATAGGCCAATCATCAAATCTGTCAATGTCCATGAAAAAGGGGACATGACACTAACTCAATTCAAACACTATAATGAGCTATTCAATACCATCAAGGATATTCAAAATCCAAGCTCAAATGATGAGGTAAATGATAATGAAATTGAATATGAAGGTGAACTCATTACCATTAGAGATTCATGAATCCATGCAAATACAAATGAACTAGAGGTTTTCACTTTTGATGACCTATTTTGTAACGTATTTCTCTCCTCCAAGTGTAACCAAGATATTATGAGGTCACTCAATGTAGGGTTAAAAATTATAGACATCTTCAAGCCTACATTTAATAATTTTAGTAAGCTCCTAAAATATACCATTACCTATGACAAGGAGTTAATAAATTCTTGGATATAGACCTCCAACATCTATAATTTCCTTAAGGATTGGGCATATAATCTATATGATTGGTTTGATAAGGAGAACCCTGACTTATGCATAGTAAAAAACTTTCAAAAAGGTATGTATGGGTAAAGTTACATAATGCTTATCAACACTTGTTTGTTTTCCTTTCTTAGTGTCATCTTGAAGGGTGAAGAGGTCCTGAACTTAGGCAACCTCATCAAATTCAACCTCACCAAACAGTGAATGGAAATCATACAAGTGTTAATTTTTACATGATGTTGTATATAGTTGAAGTCATATATTCCAACTTATATTTCTAGTTATCAACATTCCCTCAGTGTGTCCCACTTAGATCTATGGTGCATGTGGTATTATACAATCTTTGCATCCACCATTTTAGGAACCACATATAGGAGCATGAAGAGGGTCTTAAATCAAACCTTCACTTAGGAAGGTGAACAAATCATCCAGAGAACTGATCATGACCTTTTATCACTCACTAAAGTAATAACTTTAAGTGGGAAAGAGATATTTGTTTAGGATCTAATCTCAGTGATCTAGGTCACTAATGACATCATAGAAAAGATTATGGAAGACATGAATAAGTAACTATGGATGTTGGAGTCTCATGTGAAAATAACTTTCCCTATGGGTTTAATTATCAAGGTGGAAATATCCCTCACAAATTTGTTCACCATCCTTGAAAAAGTGACCTGAACCCTTTCCAAGAGAAAGGAACTCCTCCAAAGGATGCAAACATAAAAGGATAGGATTATTAGAATAGATAATAAGTGTAATAATTTGGTGTTAATTATTAACAAAGGGATGTTCTTAAAGTTAAAAATAATGTAGTAGTTTTCTAAGTTGTTTTATCTTATCAAGGTGCAACCTGGGCCAATATGAACATCATGGGGATCATTTGATGATCCCAAATTGATAGTTTTGGACCTATAATCTAAGTGTACTAGTTTATTTGATTTTTCTGTAGGCATGTCAAGATTAAAAATGCTTTCAATGGAGATCATTCCCTTTATAACTAGGTTTTATTTTAGGCTAATAATACCATCTATGCCATAATTCCCATCCCTTAAATCATCCCTTTAAAACTCATCTATGACTTGGGTCTCAAAAAATCCAATATTATGGAGTAATCCCAAAAAAATTGGTCATCCTTAAAGACATGGATGTTTTTTTACGTTGTTCAAGATTGAGGGACATAGGATCAACTCAATAGAAATTTTTTTAAATTGAGACAAGAAAAAAAAACACCAAAGTGATTTGTAGATCACACAAAAATGGAAGCATAATATTATTAATGCAAAATATCTTCAAGAGCTTTCACATATCTTGGACAAATCTTACATAATAGATTTCACAAATATCATACAAAGTTTAAAATACTTCTATGATTAAGAAGTATTTATAGATCCTTGTATAAATAACAAATACACTAAAAATATAAATTCTCTAAAAACAATATTCTAATTACAAGGCAACCAAATATGATTAGAATTATAAAACTAAACTATATTACAAATGGGAATTATCTCTTTCATTCTCCTCCATAATTACCATTGGGAATAAATTGAATATAATATTGAGCTTATGGAACCTTTCATGAGTAAGGGATTCATGAAAATATATGTTAATTAATCCTCTATACTGCAATACAACATCTTGATATGTCCTTATTGAACCATCTCTCTAATGTAATGATGTTAAATCTCAACATACTTAGTCTTTCTATAAAAAAATAGATTCTTTGTCATATGAATATAATATTTTTGTCATAATACAAAAAGGTAGGTTCATTTTGAAAATGATGAAAATCTTTTGATAATCAGCTCAATCATACTTTCTAACAAGTTGTTGATGTTTCAACTTTGTACTCTATCTTTGTTGTAGAGAGAGATACAATCAATTATTCCTTGGTCTTACGATAAAATGTTGTAGAACCAAGAATAAATGTATAACTATAAGTAAACTTTCAATCATATATACAACTAGCCCAATCTAAATCTATATATCCTATCAATCTGTTATCTTTTGAATAAGTAGATTAAAAATGCTTTCAATGGAGATCATTCCCTTTATAACTAGGTTTTATTTTAGGTTAATAATACCATATATGTCATAATCCCCATCTCTTATATCATCCCTTTCAAATTCATCTATGACTTGGGTCTCAAAAAATTCAATATTATTGAGTAATTCCAAAAAAACTGGTCATCCTCAAATACATGGATTTTTTTTTATGTTGTTCAGGATTGAGGGACATAGGATCAAATCAATAGAATTTTTTTTTAAATTGATACAAGAAACAAAAAACCAAAGTGATTTTTAGATCACACACAAATGGAATCATAATATTATTAATGCAAAATAGCTTCAAGAGCTTTCACATATCTTGGACAAATCTTACATAATAGATTTGATATATCTCACATAGTTTAAAATACTTCTATAATAAAGAAGTATTTATAGATACTTGTACAAATAAAAAATGCACTAAAAATATAAATTCTCTAAAAAAAAATTATAATTACAAGGCAACCAAATATGATTAGAATTATAAAACTAAACTATATTACCAATGGGAATTATCTCTTTCATTCTCCTCCATAATTACCATTGGGAATAAATTGAATATAATATGGAGCTTATGGAACCTTTCACGACTAAGGGATTCATGAAAATATATGTTAATTAATCCTCTATACTTCAATACAACATCTTGATATGTCCTTGTTGAACCATCGCTCTAATGTAATGATGTTAAATCTCAACATACTTAGTCTTTCTATAAAAAATTGGATTCTTTGTCATATGAATAGTACTATTGTTTTCATAATACAACAAGGTAGGTTCATTTTTAAAATGATTAAAATATTTTGATAATCACCTCAATCATATTGTCAAACAAGTTGTTGATGTTTCAACTTTGTACTCTATCTTTGTTGTAGAAAGAGATACAATCAATTATTTCTTGGTCTTACAATAAAATGTTATAGAACTAAGAATAAATGTATAACTATAAGTAAACTTTCAATAATATATACAACTAAGCCAAACTGAAACTTTATATGCTATCAATTTATTATCTATTGAATACTAAAATGTGATTCCATAATTAAATTTCCCTTTGATATATCTGATAGTCCTTTTTATTACATTCCAATGTGTTTCTTTAGGTTTTGACATGACCCTAGATATCAAACTCACTACATATGTGATATCTAGTTGAATAGTAGTCAAATAGATCAAACTAAAAATCAATTGTCTATATAGAGTGGTATCCACTCAATCAGATTCATTTATATTAGACAATTTAAGCCCAATGTCAATAGGTGTTGAAACTAATTTACAATCCTTAATCTAAATTTTTTGAAAGATATCTAAAGCATATTTTTATGAGACATGAATATTCCATCTTCACTTTACCATACTTATATACTAATAAGTAGTGAATTTTCCCCAAATCTATCATCTCAAATTCTGTATACATAACTATTCTAAACTCTACAAACAAATTTGTATTGTTTCCATTGTATAAGATCATCCACATAGATAACCAAGATAGAAATATCATTACCTATACTTTTTATATACAAATTGGGATATGATTCAATCTTGATATAAAATTTATTATATACATATGAATCTATCCTTGAAAACCATGCTCTAAGTGCTTGCTTAAGACCAGACAAGGCCTTCTTCAACCTATAAACATAGTGTTCCTTAAAAGATATTTCAAATCCTCTAGGTTGTGACACATATACTTCCTCATCAATGTATCCATTCAAAATTTCACTCTTTACATCCATCTAATATATAGTCATACCTACTAATTTGTAATAGCTAATAACAATATAATGGTGTCCATCCTTACTACATGGTAAAATGTCTTAATATATTCAATACCATCCTATTGAGTTTACCCTTTAGTGACTAGTCTAGCCTTATACTTATCAATACTCCCATCTGATTTGTTCTTAGTCTTATATGACCATTTTTTTACCAACTTCTTATTTAAAAAGAGGTCATTGGACCAATTCCCATGTACTATTTCTCTCAATTGATTTTATTTCATTGTTCATAGCATCAACCCACTCTTTTTTTCTTTAACTTCATAAAAAATTGTGGCTTATCATTTTTCATAACTTATGACATTAATGCATAGTTTATTTTTACATGTGACCATGTTATTCTTCATTAAAAATGTGTATCTAAAATTTGAGTTGGTTGGTGATCCTTTTATATCTTGATTTGATATTTTCTTTCTCTCATACTAGAAGATTTATAATAACTTGTTTTTCCTTTATTTCTAATTCATGAGTATATTCTTCCTCTTCTCTTAATATCACATATATACTAGTTACTAATTTCTTATTTACTATATCATATAGCCTATATGCCTTAATTT
This sequence comes from Torreya grandis, assembly GCA_037957365.1. Taxonomy (NCBI): domain Eukaryota; kingdom Viridiplantae; phylum Streptophyta; class Pinopsida; order Cupressales; family Taxaceae; genus Torreya; species Torreya grandis. The sequence goes on along the minus strand of JARHVA010004915.1, from coordinate 1,005,914 downwards.
ATGATCCATATCCAATTAAAATGTATTGTATCCCTTTATCATATAGTTTATACCTTTTCCTTTGGTATGTGTGCATAAGAAAGACATCTAAGAACTCTTTAGTAATTACTACTTGGATTATTTCTAGACCATGATTATTTAGGAATCCTTCCTTTTATTTAATTTATATGACTTCTATTCAAAATATATACTATTATATTTATTACTTCACCCCAAAAACTTTTATCCAAGTTTTTCTCTTTTGTCATAGTCCTTGTCATTTCAACAATCATCTTATTCTTCCTTTCAGCTACTCCATTTTTTTATGGATTATAGGAAGTAGTGAATTCCCTATTGATTCCATGATTAATTTAGAAATCCTAAAATTAATTTGAATTATATTCATCTCCATTATCTGACCTAATCATTTTGATGTGCTTTTCATTTTATTTTTCAACCAACTTCTTGAACACAACAAACTTTTCAAATACCTTTGCTTTTGAAATCAATAAATATACCCAAGTTTTTATTGAGTAATAATAAATAAAGGTTATAAATTAGTTTTATTTATTTAAATTAATATTTTAGATAGGACCACACAATTTTTTATAAATTGTCTCGTGGTTGTCTAGCTCTTCTAGATTTACCTAGTGAAAGATTGCTCTATATTATTTTTTGATAACACATTCTTCACATAATTCTTTTATGTTTTCAATGTATGGAATTAATTCAATCATTTTAAATTTATTAAATAAAACTAACCCACTAAAAATAATATTCCGTATATTTTATATCAAATTTTACTATCATTCATCTCACTTGCCTTTAATGCTTGATTTCCTTGTGAAAAATAAAGAGGAAACTTGTTATCACTAGTCATCTTAGCTCTATCCACAACTACATTATTTTTCAAATTTTCCTTGATAATGAATTAATTTCCATCAAATTATTTAACCCTAAAATATATGTGTGGTAAATCTAAGGTTAAACACGTAGAGATATCTTAGGGCCCAAGAATGATAGACTATCTCTAAATTAGGCTAATTATTTATATAAGATAGATAGAACATATACTAAATTTACTATGATGGTATATGCCAAAATGGAAAGTGTAGCTATGCTAGATATTGTAACGATAATAAAAAAATATACATAGTTGGTTTTGATGCTAATACAAATTTAAATATGGAATAGGTATAAATTAGACTAGGTTTAGATTTTGGATTAGTTGCCTGATTCTAAAAATTATACCTTTGTAGTTATAGACATTTACATTGGCTGTGGATAAATTCATCAATGTTATATTATTTATATGTAAGTGTCTAATATGGAATACCTATTTAAATTAGATGCAACTACTTGGATGATTTTGGGTTCTATGTCACCTTCACTCTGATGTATTGTCTCTACTTGCTAAATGATAAAACCTTAGTTCATCATCTTCAAAGTGGTTGTGAGAAAAATGGGTTAGTAGGCACATGGTGCTAAGTTTCCCCAAATACCCCTATATCAATGAGTGCTTCCTACATATCTAATTATCTAAATATGGCCTTAGACTTATTTACTCTCCCTTACATATTGTTTTGTGTGTGAATCATGCAATATGAGATAATTAAGTCTAATAGTGACCTAGCTTGTAACTTGGAAAATGAGGTTCATGAAATACTCCTTCAGTACTTTACACCTATATATGTGTTATCCCTATGATTGATATGGAAATAGGATAAAATGGGTAAGTTTTTCTCACTTAAGTGTTTGATAGAATGCTTTTGGTATATTTCCTTAAAAGTTACTAGTTCTATGATAGGTTTGTGCTAGGTTAGGAATGAATGAGGATTGGTTTTGTATATATGCCAATACCTTTGGAGAAAATATCACATAAAATCACTTAGCTTTATCATGGGAATATGTTTATTTTGAAAATTTAATGAATTTGGGGCATTGGACACTTGTATTAGGATATGACACTTGCATCGACATAGGCATCTGATTGGGATGCAAGTGTTTGGGAAGATAAAAAATAATCACATGTTTAGAGCTTTTAGATATTGAATATAAGTATGTTTATAACATTTTTATCATGATATAAGATCTGAGTCATCAAAATGACATTGGTCAAACTAAGAGATAAGAAATTATGCATAGAGAGATAGTGTATGTGACCCTTTTAGAAATGGGAAAGGTCTATAAGTTTAAGGTACATCCATGATATGTATTTTATAATTGTAAAATACTAAGGTGATATATAATTTATAAATAGTGTCTACATTTCCCCTTTTAATCTAGTGATGAAATTTCTAGTTTAACAAAAAATATATGCATACATGGGTGTGTATGACACAACTTTCCTTTACTTGAGTCCAACTTGAGTGATTTTATTGTGACTAACCTAAAAACAAGAGCATGTTATAGTATATAATCAGTGCATACAATCTAAAATTTGAATAATTTAAATAGTTGAGATCAAAAGAGAGCAAGGTTTAAGAGTATACCAGTGTATCGATTAAACAATCTTGCCTTTTGGTATTTTGATTTGAGAAGATATATCATTATGAATCATTAAAGTTGAGCTTAGGAAAAATATAAATATTTAAATTACATATATCTAAGATAAAGAGAGATATTATAGGACATATGCCTATGACATTAGAGAAAAGGTGAGTTGTCACCCAACAGTTGAGATTAGCTTAACCATACAACCCAAATATACTTATTACCTAATGAGTTGGAGTGAACCAAGTAAACTCACAATACAAATTTGGTAAGGTTACATGATGTAATCAATTCCAATAAATAAACTTGGAAATATTGAGTGATTAATTACCTCAACCATACCAAAAGTAAACCAACTATTATAGTATATTGGCTCAATGCGATCCATAAAATTCCAACCTAGTGGGTGATGAAAGTCCCTGAAAGTGTTTTGAAACTAAAAGTGGTTTGATTTTACAATATTGGGTGCACATAACATTGCATATGCACCTTATATATGTCTCATGTTTAAAATATGTATAATAATGGTACTAACATATATAATTATGCCACAAATGTGTATTTAAATCATATAAATATGAATTTTGGCCAATTTGAAACTATCTAAGTGTGGAGAACATGTTTACAAAACATTCCCCCACTATAATATAAAAATAAAACTAGTATCACTATGGAGGACATGTTTCCAAAACATGCCCCCACTATAATATAGGTATAATGAATACTGAATAAGTGTGGATAACATGTTTCCAAAACATGCCCCCCCCCCGCTTTTGAGTAGAGTAAAAAGTATAAATTTGTATTCGCCTTACCTCAAAAGGATAAGATAATTATATATTGTATATGAATCATGTAAAATATAGAAGGAATATGTAAAGGTAAATATATCTTGTAAGTATATAGAATGTAATCACACCAAATCTTAAGATGCATGATGTAGATCATGGTAATATCTAGATAGTAAAAGTAAAATATCAACAAGAAATAATGTACACACATAAGAACAATCAAAAGATAATATTCCAAAGATACCTTAAACAAGGGTCATGTTCAAATGTTGCACAATATAAGGGACATGACTTAGTAAAATGTCCAAACAATCAAAAATGACATTTAAATGTCAACATACAATAAATAATGACATATTCAAATGTCAAAGAGGAAAATAAAGGAATAAGGGCCATAATGAATATATCATATTCAGATGCTCAAATAAGTAAGACAATAGCAAGGAAAGACACTCAAGGGAGTGAATGAATGAAATTATTAACAAAAAACATAAACATATCATACTAGCCCATGGATCATATGTGTTATCAAAAAGCATTAAGTACATAGAACATCAAGTATACTAAAAAAGATATATGTTCGAGTGGTCATGTTCACACTGGCTAGTGGTTTGAGTTATTTCCAAACCAATTTTGTCTTTAGATATGTTCACACCCATTTATAGATTTAGGCTTGATTTGGATTTTTTGTTATAGTCTTTCGATTTGTTTTATTTATGTGCATGAATAATATTTTGTTGTGTACTAATTTAAGATAATCCACCAATATTTAGGTTATTCACAATAACCAAGTGGTTGTTGTGAAACTAACTCATTAGCCTATTTAGTAGGCTCTCCTTATGCTTCTCCTAGATAGGTGGAAGAGAGGAAATAATTCTTATTGTGAAATATTCCTTGAGGTAATAATGAGAGACTTATATTATTATGCATAATTCTTTTCTGATCCTTTTTGTGTGCATAATGTTTGAGATGAATATTTTGTGTTAATAATGTGTAAGAGAGATCTTGAACAAATGAGAAGCATTCTTAATTACAACATGGTATAAAAGTAGGATTCAAACAACTATTGCTCAGTCAATTAATTAAATTTTAAAAAATCAGACCATAATTGCAAAATATAGCCCTTGTATAAGCTTTATTTGGTAGGGCCCTATAGTTCTCCATTTGGAGGGCTCAGTCTTGGACACCCCATAGTCGATTGGAGTTTTTTGCCTTTATGAGATTGATTTATTTGGATTGTAATTTTATTTTGTGTCATATTCATACACCTTTATCAATTTTTTTTAGGAAATTTGATCTACTTTATTTTTTTTAATTGGTTTATCTTGGCATCAATTTATAAGGTTGTTTTTGATTGAGTGGAGATTTGGATTCACATGATCTTTAGTAGATTTGAATATTTTAATTAAACCACACTCTCATTTATTATTCTATACCATTGAAAAATCTACCATGCAGGCCATTTCATCCTCAATAGATGGCCTCCACTTTGCCATTAAAAACTCCCTTGAAGCCTTGAATGAATCTAAACCTCTCAACTCAGCATGTTAGACTGCAAATCAGACTCACCCAACACCTATCTCCACTTATTGTATCTTGTTAAAATATTACATGGGTATACTAATCATCAACAAAAAACCCTAAAATACTCTTAATGCCCTCGCTAAGTTGGAATTATTTGGAAAGGCATTCAAGTAGGAAGAAGTCAAGGGTTCAACTGCCTCCAACTCACCCAAGACAAAATCTTTTACTCATGATTATTTTAGAAATATTTTTTCATAGGGGTTTATTTTTATGAAAAAATAGAGTTTAAATTTTTATAGGGGGACATTTTAAAGTAATGAGCTAAAAAATTTTTTAAATGTGGTGATTTTTGTATAGTAAGAGAAGCCTATTTTTATAAAGGGGAATTAATTATAAAGTGGGGGTTTATCCTACTATTAAGTTATAGGATAAATTGGAATTTATTGTAAAGTTTTTCATTGCTTTTTGGAACCTACACCTTTGAGCATATTTTTCACTCTTAGTTGTCAAAGATGGAGGATGAGGTTTGTCCTCATAGGTGGTGAGACCCCCTCATAAAAACACTTCATTTTTTATGTGTGATTTGTAAATGGGACATTTTTTGACAGCATTTGACATCCTATTTTAGTGTGTTTTGTCCTCTTTTGTGCCACTTATTTTACTCATGGATGAATTTTTGGTCATAATTAACATCCCTCTTTGGCCATTTTCACCATTCTTGGTTTTTTCCATCTTTGGATATGGATTCTCATATGATTGAACACTTTGGTGATTCAAAATACACCACCTAGAAAACCAAAATGTAGATGCACTTGTAGATGAATGGATTGTGGAAAGATTTTACTATTAATTTCACATATTTATAGATGAGGAAGATATTTTGTGGCTTGCATATTTACAAAAGGAGGCACTTTTATTTATTCACCTCCATGTTTATAATAGTTTTAAAACTCATATTGAGCATGCCATGTCACCTAAAGAAGCTTGGGACATTATTTTAACATTGTTTGATGAGATATCTTTACCTCCCATTGTTCCTCTTCCTTCTCCTCCCTATCATAATGAGGTTTTATCTATTGGTGGCATTGTTGATATTTATCCACCATCTTCTCCCATTTGTGTGGGTGTAATTCTTAACAATAAATTGCATGAGAAATATTTAGCATGTTCTTCTCCTCCTATGAGTTCTTGTCCTCTTTCCATTGTTAGTGAGGACACATTTTCTAAGGATAAGACACTTTTACCACCACTTCCTACTATTCTTGATGTAGATTTTATTATGGGTGGTCACTTGGATGAGGTACCTATGCACATTATATCATAGTGGTTATTACTCCTATTTTTTATTTTGGTCTGATTTTTTATAGTACCATACCAAGCCCTAATCAACCCATTGATCCTATGGCCTCTTTCCTAGAACTTTAGGAAGAAAATAAGAAACTCATGATGTAAAATTCTCTTTTGTGATCCCTAATTCATGGAAAGGATACCCGTATATGTTTTCTATAGAAAAAACTCATTGGCATACATCTTAATACCCCATCATGTTATGTTATTGAATCTATTACTCATCCATTTGATGTAATTTTATAGTGTGATCTACCTAATTTTGAGGAGCCCATTATTCATGTTGTTCTTGTTATTATAGATGATACTATTGTTACACACTCTACACATCCTACTCAAGTTCCACCTGCCTATATGTCTAATTCTTTTGACTAGCATACCTATCACTTTGGCTCCTTAATGCTTAGTTTCATGGGTCACACTACCAGACTTGTGGAAATTAGGAAGTAATTTTAGGACATTGCTTGCCATGTCTAGCCTATTATGTGGATTGTTTAGCATGGCATTGTTTATGACATAAGTGTTTCATATTCATTGGGATCTATTGATATAGCTCCATATTTTTTTCACTCAACTCTTCATGAGGATATTAAGGTACATAGGGGATCTTGTAAAATTTCACTCAAGCCTAAGAAACATGAGATTATAGTGGTCAAACATTATCTACTTGATACTTCTTTGGATATTACCTCACATACATCTACTATGGAATTTACAACCACTCATATGTATGCATATTATTCCACCATTAATGTTCATTTGGGGTGGATTTTTAATCATTCTTAGTGGCATCGACAATGTTATTTAGAGGAATATATAGGTGAGGTTCCTCTACCACTCAATTTATTTGACCACACATTGCTTCTCCTTCCTTTTGATGATCCTTGGTTATTTGATATCCTTGTTGGATAGATGTGATTTTTTTGGATCCTACATCTTTCATTTTATTTATGTCATCTACTACACATTGACTAAATTGTGGAATTTATTGCATCACTTAGTGATATTGTTGTTGTATAGGACCTTTACTTGTAGTCACACTGAGAGTCATGAAAAAAAATTATGTTTATATGCTCCATATTTATCCCTTAATAATTATGTTGTATGGGAGCTTTACTCTTTATTTATTGACTACCCCATCACTATCAGGGACATATTATTAAGATATTTGTATTTTTACCTTTGATGTTGACATTATACTTTAGATTTGTTAAGGATTATGATCTCCCTCTAAAGTGTAGCTAGTTTGGTACAACCCAATGTCAGCATTTCAATGTTTTGTAGTGGGATTGGCCCACTCATGTAGATATATTTTTTTGAGTCACTATACCCAATTCAAAATTATGGGGGAGGGGGGGTTATACATACTAATTCAAGTGTTGTGTTCATTGCTAGCCCTTAGCATACATATTTTCTTTTGGAGGTAGTTGATTGAGTGAATCTTTTATTCAATAGATTCATTCCATCGAGTGTATGTACTATAGGTTTGTGTTGAGTTTTTTAGATGTGATTCTTGGGATGCCTTGTAGCAGATGTTCTCTTCTTCAATCTCACTATGGTTTTACTAGTTTTTGGGTACCTTTTGGTGATACATTTCATTCATGATAACTCTTTTTCTCAAGTTTGTGATCAGTATTTTTAATAAAGTGAGCCTCGTATAGAGTAATAATTATTAGTTGACTTGGAGGTTACAATGACTCAACATCCATATATTCTGGTAAGATGGATTGGTTACCATAGGGACACTTTGTATCTCCCTATGATTTGTACATGGTTACCTGGTCAGGGCTAGTTTTTGGGACCCATTCAATCTCTTTTTTCTCTTCTCTCACTCCATATTATGCACTTAAATGAGGGTGTTAGAGTGGTCATGTTTACACTAGCTAGTGGTTTGAGTTATTTCTAAACCACTTTTTTATTTATCCATGTTTACACCCACTTATGGAGTTAAGCTTAATTTGGAGTGTTTTGTTATATTCGTTGGATTTATTTTATTTATGTGCATGAAGAATATTTTTTGTGCACTAATTTAATAAAATCCACCTATATTTGGGTTGTTCACAAAAACCAAAAATTTATTATGAAACAAACTCATTATCCTATTTAGTAGGTACTCCTTATGCTTCTCTAGGTGGAAAATAGAAAATCTTTTAAAATGTGTAATATTCCTTGAGGAAATAATTATACTTAGATTATTTTTCATAATTTTTATATGATCCCTTTCATGTGTATAATGTCTGATATGAATAGTTTTTGGTAATGGTGTGAAAGATATATCTTGTACAGATGAGAATCATTCTCAATTACAATAATATAAGCATAGGTAAAGGCATATGTAAGTATATAAGTTTGATCATGATAATGGAGAGCGATCATAGAACCATATAACTTATGTGTATCATGATCATGTATAGGTAAAATTGATACTATAATCTAATAATCTCATCAATGGAGTGCATTTATGGAGGCACCATATCATGTATGTCATACTCATATATTATGTAATTGGTATCATCAGAATCATACCAATATTTTATATTATTAAGATCATAATCATATATGTAATCATTATTAAAGGATGAATGTAACCTCTTAAGTTGTTCTTGAACATGGGATATACCATTTGAAATATTTGTGTATGAATAATAAATTCTACCATGTTGCGGTTATGACCTTTTTGGTATGGCATTATTTTTATCTATGTGCACCTCAGATGTTAATACCTTATAAACATCTTGAGATACATAGATTTCCTTACTTGTATCTATATTTTTTTTGAAATTATTAATATTGTCACCACTATCATAATAATTTGTAGTTGTGCCCTCGTGTTTTCTAGTGTTGACCAACAAAGGGAACTGACATGCCTTATTTTCTAATGGTTTTAATATCATTGGTTCTTTTTGTAGTTGTCTATCATTTGGAATTTTTGAAACCTTTATTAATGGTATTTTCTCTATTTATTTATTATTTTTACCTTTATCTTGTTTTAAATTATCTTTTTGTACCCATATTTATCATTTTGGCACTTGTGCTTTAGGAGAGGTAGTCATAATGTGAAAAGGTTTCTTGGTTGATGTATCAATGATATGATCACCACTATTATTGAGACTTTGTATTTTTTTATTAAATACAAAATATATATATATCATCCCAATGCATTATATGATATGCACAATAGTATTTGGATATCATTATAGGATGTGGAGGAGGTAATTTGGTCACTTTATTTTGAAGCATTTATCTTAGTATTTCACTTGGTCTCTTAGTAACCTTTGGTAACATATTTGAATCACTCATTTTATATGTAATTTATTTTATCTTTTCATTTGGATATGAAACCTTGTTTGGCATAACATTTGTAGATGAAGATGTAGACAAATGATTAACACTAGCATGTTTTGGATTTTGGGCATATGGAATCTAATTTTTCAATAATAAGATCTTTGAATTAAAGTACTAATTTTGTTTTTGTAACTCTTTTATTAACTTGCCCATAAGGATGATTTAATATTTTATGGCCTCACAATTACAAACCCTAGGTAAATCTATTTGAATATGTATACATGCACCATCTACCTTACCCCTTGAAGGAGTGATTATTTGGACCTAGTTAGAGGGATTGTATATCTCACCCTCCTTAGGGTTATGAGCAAGAGGTTCCTTTGTATCCATTTTAAATATTATGAAAATTGATATGAGAATAGGATAATAAATACATGAAAATAATAGGGAGAAATAAATCATGGTAATAACATTCAAAATATAAAAATTATAGTAATCTAAAATCAAAGAATAGAGAGAAAACTAGAGACCCTAGGTCTACTAGGGTTTTGAGACCAAAGGTCAGAGTCACCATAATGTGCCAAATGAAGATAATGCAATATAAAGTGATTGAATCATAATTTTTTAATCTAAAATAGGTGTTTTTATGAAAAATAAGAAATGAGATGAACCCATAAAAATAGGGAAATAAAGTACAATGTATGGCTTGTAGGTCTAAATTTACTAAAAATAGTAAATACTAAATTTGAAATATCCATTTAATATTTTGGCAAACAAAAAGAGATTTTTTTATATATCAACATAATTATGAAAAAAATCTTAGGAATTTTAAATTTGATCTATTATGAATCAAAAATGGCCAAATAATGTGAAATGTTTCACATGTAAAACCCTAAAATATTCTCAATAAAGATTAAGCAATTTTGATAAAGCATGAATTTATTTCAAAGATCTAAGATTTTTTTATAAAATATGATCTTTGATGAAACCCAAAAATTAATTGGAAAATAAGTACACCATTCACTTGTATATCAATATTTATTAAAAATAGTAAATTATAAAAAATGAAAAAACTATACAAAATTTTGGAAAAAGAAGAGGTTTTTTAATATACCAACTTGGGTAGAACATACATCAGAGGAATTCTAAAATGGATTGTTAGGAGTCCAAAATGTGCCAAGAAAGGAAGAATCAACTTTTATGTGTATGCACATGAAACCTTTATAATAAGAGGAGGGCTTACAACCTCCTAGGGTTACAACTTGTTTTGATGTATTTTTAGATCTGAAACTTGACCCTAAAATATAGATCTAGGTAATATAGGGTTAAATGGGTAGAGAAAACTAGGGCATAAGGATGGTAGACTACATTTAAATTAAGCTAATTATTTTAAAAACTTAGATAGAACATATATTGAATTTACTATGCTAAGATATGCTAAAATGGAAAGTACATCTATGTTAAATATTGTAATGATAATGGAAACAAGATACTTATTTGGTTTTAATGATAATATAGATATGGATCTAGAACATGCAGAAAGTAGACTAGATCTAGATTCTATATCAATTACCAAGTTTTGGAAATTCTACCCCTATATCTATGGATAGTTGTATCAACTTAAGATGCTTACGTCAACACTACTATCTAGCTTAGATGCAAGTGTCTAGTATAGAATGCCTATTGAAACTAGCTATGACCACACATGATTTTCTAGATTCTACATTGGCTTTGCTCTAGTGCATTTAGATCTGGATCATGGATTTTCACTTCTTATCATATAGTAAAACCCTAGTTCTTCATCTTCATAGTGGCTATGATAAAAATAGATTAGTAGGCACTTGGTGTTTATCTATCCCAAATACCCCTTTATAAATAGGTGTTACCTATATATCAATACTCTAAAGAAGACCTTAGAACTATGTAGTTATCCTTTACATGTTGGCTTGTGTGTGAATCATGCAATGTGTGATAATCAAGTATAATAGTGACTTGGCTTGTAACTTGGAAAATGTGGCTCATGAAATACACCATTAGTACTTCAAACTTATATATGTGGTGTCCCTATTATTTATATGGAAATATGATAAAGTAGGGAATATTTGCTCACTTAATGCTTGATAGAATTTATTTTGTAAGTTACCTTATGAGTTTCTAGGTTTGTGCTAGGTCTATGCTAGGTGATGAATGAATGAGGATTGATCTTAAATTTATATCAATCCCTTTAGATAAAATATTGCATTAAAACACTCAAGCCAACCATAGGAATATTTTTTATTTAAAAATTAGATTACTTTAGGGAACTAGACACTTACATTGGGATAAGACACTTACATTGATGTAGGCATCTAACTAGGATGTAAGTATCCAAGTAAATGTAAGATAAATAGGTTTATAACATTCTAGTTAATATAAAAGGTCTGAGCCATTATAATAACATTGGTCGGACTAAGATATAAGCAATTAGGCATAAATAGATAATAAATGTGACCATTTTGGTAGTGAAAAAGGTTTAGAGTTTGAATTTATATCCATGATATGTATTTTACAAGTGTATAAGACTAAGGTGATATATAATTTAGAAATAGTGTCTACATTTCCCCCATTTTAATCTAGTAATGAAATTGCTAGTTTAAAGTAAAAGGTATGCATACCTGGGTGTGTTCAACATACCTTGACTTTACTTGAGTCCAACTTGAGTGATTTTCTAGTGAATAACCTACAACCAAGATTATGTTAAAATACATAATCAATCATGTTACAATATATAATCAATACATATAATTTTAAATTGAAAGCATTTAAATTGAAAGAGATCAAGGTCTCAGAGTACACCTATGTATCAATGCAACCATTTTGCCTTTTGTAAATTTGATTTAAAAATATATATCATTATGAATAATTATATATGAGGTTATGAAAAATATAAATATATAAAGTTTATATATCTAGAGAGATATTGGAGGAAACATGCCCCCAAATTTGGATAAAAGGTGTTTTCCCACCTGATAGTTGAGATTATCTCAATCATGCAACCCAATCATACTTATAACTTCATAAGTGTGAGTGAACCAAGTCAAATCACACTATAAATCTAGTGAGTCTAGATTATGTAATCAATTCCAACCTATAAATTTGATAATCTTGAGTGATTTAATCACCTCAACCATACTAAAAGTGAACCAACTACTATAGTAAATTGGATCGATATAATACATTAAAGTCCTTTGTATACCTTGATAAGAATTTACAAGTATATCCGATGCATTTTAAGAGTGATCACATCCATTTATTATAATAAATATGGTTTTATTTATTTCACCTTGAATATAAAATAAAGCCTCATTATCATTTTTTTACATTTGCTTTATATTCCCTTCTTTGTGCATTATTCAAAATATTCACATCTGCAGGTTATATATACCCATTTTAAACAATTTCCCATAAATCTTTAGATTTCAATAGAGTCTTCATCCTACTACACCAATAACTTAAATTTTCACCTTCAAAGATAGGAATTAGGTTATTGGGTATACCATTTACACTAATATTTTCCATTATAATAATTTCAAATCAAACATAAATATGAAATATAACATCAAAGAGAACTCTTAATTTATTCATTCCCCCTTTGTCCCAAAAAAAATAACCACACACCAAAAAATATCTCTTTTTTTAATTATTTTAAAATTATAATTACTGATAAAAATCAATATCAAATATTAAAGTCTAAAAATGCACCTTACCTTTTGTTTGATAAGAAATAATTATATTTTATAAACACTATTTCCAATTCATATAAATAATTATCTAATAAAATCATATAAAGTTCAAAAAAATCACCACTCCTTGTTGTGTTTAACTTAGATATACCTCCTTTTAAAAAAAATATATCTTCTTATAGGTGTATCTTATCAAATGAAAGTTAATATATTTATATGTGTGTACGTGCATGCACACACGCATGCTTGTGTGTGTGTGGGTATGCACATGCACACATGTGCATGCATAAATGTGTGTGTGTGTGTGTGTGTGTGTGTGTGTGTGTGTGTGTGTGTGTGTGTGTGTGTGTGTGTGTGTGTGTGTGTGTGTGTGTGTGTGTGTGTGTGTGTGTGTGTGTGTGTGTGTTGACACCTCTTATGAATATCTAATCATCCAATCATTTAATAAAAATAGATCTATAATATTTGATTCACTTCCACATCCCTTTTCAAACAAAACTTTTCTTTTTCAAATAGTTTTTATATTATAAATAACTCATAAAAAACATTTCTAAGTTTTATGCTCCTCTATCTTTATCTTATTTGTATCTTTACAATTCCAAGATTCCTTATTCCTCAGATATGGATCATAGATTTGGAGTAATCCTAAATATCTTAGATCTACCTCCCATATTTAGCTTGCTCCCAAACTCCTCAAATCTAAATTCTAGATTCCTTAGATTTGACTCTGATATCAAATGAAATAAAATTGAGACAAAAACAAAACACCAAAGTGATCTGTAGATGACACACAAATGGAAACATAATAGTATTAATACAAAATATCTGCAAGAGCTTTCACATAAATTGGATAAATCTTACACAATAGCTTTCACAAATATTACACAAAGATTACAATAATTCCATGAAAAAGAAGCATTTTGTATAAACAACAAATGCACTAAAAATAGAAATTATCTAACCAACTAAATATTATAGTTACAATACAACCAAATATAATTAAAGAATTATAAAACTCAATTATATACCCAGAGATAATTTCTATTTTAAAAAAATCCTGCAATCATGTGTCATCCAATGGTGTTAAGTTTACAACATCACTTGATGAATCAACTACTTGGTTTTCTTCTATAGGAATAGGGATGACATTGAAAGCATTGAAAATTTATAATATATTCCATGCCCTATATTTATACTTCCTCAAATATTATAGCTTACATTTTATTATTCTCATGACTTGGTTTATTACTTGTTTATAATCCCTAAATACTTTTAGTTATTTAACCTTATGCTTCAATGCAAACTATAGTCCTAAGATCAAGACTTCATATTCCACTAGGTTATTTGTGAAAGGTAAATTCAGTCTATGAATAACTGAATTTCATTTCCCTAATGGATCAATTTGAATAATTACTGCACTAGAAACTTGATTAGAATAGGCCCTATCAAAGTGCAAGGACCATAGCCTTAGTAATTCAACGTTCTTATTAGCTTGGTTTTAAGCACATTTTATGGATAGAGTGTAGATGCCTATGTTATAGGATACTATGTTTACCTATTCATTGATCACATTATACTCTGTGATCATATGTTTCATCCTAGGCTCTTTTTTAACATGAGTTTTATTAGTCACACCTCTTCAAGGTAGCCACATATGTGAGAAGTTAGTAGCCATGTATATGTTCAAGGTCTTCAACCACTCTCTACTTAGTAACATCCTATAAGCTTTAGGGTTATCTACCACTTATATGTCTCTAAATTTTTGGACACTAGGATCATATTTTAGTTGCATATGCATGTTCAAGAGCTCACCTATAAATTTGACCTCAAACTTATCCAACTAAACTACTATTTTTTCTAACTTAATAGGTGTTATTCCTAATTTTTGATAAATTATAGTTAGCATGACATTTTTAGAGGCTCCTGAGTTAACAAGATAATTATTAATGTTTTTACTAAATAGCTTAATAGTAAGAAGTAATGATAGAACCTCAACCTTAGTCTTTTGTATTATTACATTGGTGTATGTGGGCTTGGGCTTTGGTTGGGCTGGTTTATCTGTGAGGTACTTAAGAAGGATATATCCTTTCTTAATGATGTGGTAAAATTCATGTAAAGTGATGAGGTTTTTTTTAGTGGTGAATCTTCCTTAACTCATGAATATTCTATTTAATCAAAATTTAGACTTGGTGATTATTTAAGACCATTAAATATCACTGGGTTGCCTAAATTTTTGGGTTGAAAAACCTACCGTTTACAACTAATTACATAATTATGAATATAAACCATCATGGCCTTGAAGGACATCATGGCCTTGAAGGACATCCTACCCAATTTCACCAATATATATATATATGAAATATATTTGGGTAGTTATTCTATAGATTAGATAGGTATATATATATATATATATACCTATCTAATCTATAGAACAACTACCCAAATATATTTCACAAATGATCAAGATTCGACTATAACCTATAGAGGTCCATCTACAACCTGTAGACTCCCATATACATTTGATAGATGCTAGTATGTATATATATATATAATCTTTTGCATACTCTTGACTATTTCTTGTGGATACTCGAGCATAGTCTACAAACATACCCTAGACACCTAGATTCATAGTCTAGATGCCCGAATATATAGTCTAGATTTTAGACTACATGGTCTAGATGGTTGGTTATTTCCTTTGGATGTTTGACCATAGTCTATATACATACCCTAGACGTCTAGTTACATAATATATATTATATACTACACACTCTAGATGCTTGGCTACATGGTCTAGATGCCAGACTGCATGCTCTAAACACTTAGCTACATAGTCTAGATGTTAGACTACCTACTCAGAATGCTCTATACATATCACTACATAGTTTATATGTTATACTACATGATCTAGATGCTTAGATACATAATTTACATGATATAGACACTTAGATACTCAATTTAGACACTATAATACATAGTATATATACCTGACTACATAGTCTATATCACAAGTAATTGGTTGTTTGTCTTGCAAAAAAATGTTTTCTACAATGGATTCTAGTGACAATGGTAAGAGATTAGGGAAATTATCAACAAAAAAGAGCATATTATCATATTTTTGGTGGCTAACAAGAACACCCAAACAAACTCAGCCCATATCCACTTAAAATATAGGTACTAAATGATTAACAAAATTATATTTATTTATTTATAGAAACTTTAAATTTAAATTTCAAGGATAATAGGAAAACCTTTATGCATGTAGATCCCCCCACTGATACTTGTTTTTAAAATGAAATAATTAATCACATTATCATGTTACCATTTGAATATATTATTTATGATGGCATGCCACCACTTGAAGACATACCTGAGTATGGCATGGTTCCATCAAAGGACAAACCATATGATATGATGCAAATATTAGAAGAAACTATTAGATCTCTTAAAACAAAATCTTTAGTTATAAATAGAAATATAATTTTTTTGAAAAGAAATAGGATACTTAATTAAATTGTTAATGATTATAACCATCTTATAAAAGACACTTCTACTCAATAGACACAAACTTTAATCGATAAAAGTACCAAAAAATCTATGTAAAGAAAGAGAAATAGATGGAAAATTGGAAGGTCTTTTAAGTTTGAATAAATAGCTAAATTTCCTTTCTATAAAATAGTATAGAAATAAAATAGTAATGATACCCCAACTAAAATGTAAATGTAAAATTTGTACTTGGAAATTGGGAAAGGATCATAAATACAACTTAAGCTAGACACAATTGAGAAAAATTATGGAAAAGTATATGTTTCAATAAAAAAATAAGATGGATAAATCAAAAAAATAGATGGAAAGATGATAAATAAGGCATTCATGTTAGATACACATTATATTATGAAATAATTAGGTATGTTTTAAACATCTAGTTGAGAAAGGAGGAATAATTATAGCTCAAATAGAAAAAGTTATTCAGTCTCGTCAGCATGCAAAAAATATATAGTTCTTAACTATATACCACATTCTTAAAAAAGGCAAACCTATATCTAATTTTTTAGATTATAATATTTTTTTTAACATAATGGACTTTATAACATTACATAATCACAATATTCAGATGGCAGTGCTTGGGACATGGCAAAATGTCTTGTCATAGTTGAAAAGGAAGATTTAAAAGAAAAAGTTAAAAATGAAATATTTATCTCACTATCCATTAATGAGGCCACAATAGTCAACACAACATGGGTTTGTATTCATCTTCACACTTTTGAGAACCATTCAAGATAACCTCATATGTTATTTATACATAAAATGTTTGAAAATTGCAATGTTAAAAACCTTTATAGTATGATTATTTATAATTTGAGGGATATTTCTAGGATGGATGATTATGTTATAGCTATGAAATTGGTTTTTGATAGAGATGATGGTGAAATAGTAATTTAGGGGAATATAAATGGTCTTTTTGTTTGACTATAGACAATAATTTACCCATATTTTGTTTTAATTGATTGTATTGCACACAGAATAAATCTTGCATACAAAATTATAAGGACATTTTTAAATGTCATAAAAAGTAGAAGAATTTATATGTGATTTTTAAAATTATACATCAAGAAGTCTAAAAATATTTTTATAGTTTCATAAATTTTTAGTTGGGGTTAACGATAGTAAAAAACTTCTAAAATATAATGATACAAGATGGATTTCCATATATGATCTTGCATGTAATTTTTTGGAAGAATATCCATTGTTGGTAGGTTTTATGTTTAAATATCATATGGAATTTGACAAAGAAAAATATTTGTTGTACCATTTAAAAAAATTGGAAATGCTTATGACAATATGTGTTATTATCTCAATGTTAATTTAAATCAATTTTTTGATGAAACATGCTCAAGAGAGATCCATATATATTTTAGAATTCATAAATTTGAGAAAATGAGTTTATCAATCTCTTTATGTCTTATACTCAAAGAAAAATAGTTTTAAGCAACCTAATTTTCATAGTTGGAAAATTTTAACATATATTCAAGATCCAAAAACCTATTTTCAATTCAATATTAAGGATCATATTTATATCTTCATTATTGTAAAGGAGATACCACTACACACATTCTAAAAGTAAGTTGATATAGAAGGATGAAATATTGAAGAAGTGCATGTAACATGTATTGTTTATGATATGGTTATATTTGAAACATAGATAAATTTGAGAAAGAGAAATGATAGCTTATTTAGGTAAATTTGAGAATGTTTTCAAAGGGATGAGTTTATTGAAGCCACGGGAGTGGTGAATCCCATATTTTGGAGAATTGAGGATGGTGAAGAATGAATCAATAATTTATTTCCCAGATATATATGTAATCTCATTAAACATTTTTGTAAGTACTTAGATATCAATGGAGTTGAAATTCAAGGCATTTTGTGAAAATATTTACTAACATCCCAGTCAACCCATTTTAGACTCACAAAGATTGATCAATATAAGTATTTAACTAGACCTATGTAAAAAGGTGTTATTACAAGGCTATGTAAAAAATTGTATCCCAATATTATCTTATATGAAAATATAAGTGAATATTTTTTATTGTATGAACTTTACCAAATAATGATTTTAGGGTTTGTGGAAGATGAAAGGGTCTTTAGTGAATTATTTTTTTTTTAATTGAAACTTCATAATAGATGATATAAATATCAAGAAATGTTTGGGATTTTATGTTTTGCATTATCTAGTACACGTATTTCCCTATGATAGAGCGTTTTAAATTTGGAATTCACTCACTAAAAGAAGAGTCACTAATACATCAAATGACAAAGTTGTTCTAGATATTTATACTATATATGAGTTGGATACAATAGATAAAAATGACTATTATGAATAATGGGCTACTCAAAAAAAAATTTAGCTACCTGAGTTTTAGTTTGATATGTTTTAATTTTGTTATTGATTTTTACATTGTCCTCTATATCTCATAAAATTAAAAAAACATACTAGCTTAATTAATATCAAAAAGCACTGAAAAATTAGTATTATGTAAATTGAAAGACTACATAAATTATGTTATTGTATTATTTTGAAATAGTTGAATGTTATATTACAATGGTTCAAACTTTGTTAAAATATATATTTAGGTTATATGTATGGAAAATATGTATTCTACACTTTTGTTTTTTATATGAAGGGATTATTTCATGTAGTTGTGAATATTATACAACAAATAATTATGGTGTCATCACTACGCATCTTTAATAATAAATTTATAATAAAATAGAAAAAATAACTTATATTTATACATGTAAGTTGCATCTCCAATTTCAATTTTCTAGTGTCAACATGACAAATATAAAATACATTAAAATTAAATTTCCATAATGTAAGTGATTTGGAATTCCCATTTCCATTATAGAAAAAGATAAAATTAACAGTGGAATATTTTCAAAATGAACTAAGGAGACATCATTCAATCTAAGAAATTATAGTTTGTAGTTTTGAAGTGGATTATGTTACCTCAGCTTACCCTTTCCTTGAATCAGTTTCTAAAACACCTTCTCTAACAAGATCCTCAGCTACAACATTTAAACTAGAAAGTTGTGTCATTTCTTTATGTATTTCATCTACTACTGATAGTATAGTAGGTTCACATATATTTTGTCATTGAATATAACTTCTAGATCTATGTTGTGTTCTTTGATTATCTTCCTTAGCATATTTTTTTGTTTGTTTACTAGCGCAAATTTTTCCTTCAATGTACTTATCGCATTTAAACTTTTACACACTTTTTATAAATGAATATTCAATACTTATGCTTCTTTATTTAGGTTTTCATATTTTGACTATAATTTGGAAAATAAATTATGTCAAATAAAATTTACAACTGTAAATAAATTTTGTAAAAAAATTATTGCTTATCAAAGCCTTATCGCTCTCTACATTGGCAAAGTGTTAAAGGTGTTGACCTCTTACCCATTTTTTGTAGTATGCTTGTGCCTCTACATTCAAATTTCATAATTTTTTTATCATAATATATAAAACATTATCATTATAGGTATTACTAACTATGATTTATCTTGATTTGGCTTGTTTTTTTAAGCTTGTGTGAAACTCAACATACATTGATAAAACTATAGTTAGACACATATTCAGGTATGAAAAATTAATGTTATCTTACTTGAACATAAATATTCCTTCTATGCCTTAATCTTCCCTCTAATTTGATGTTTATTTAGTATTTTTTAATTTCCCCTATTGTTTATAAATTACAAAAAACATTATTTGAGTAGTGGACCTAGTGAAATATACCATTTATTATAGAAAATTTTGGTGTGAAGTGAAACAATGAATTTAGATTCCTGTGGTAGCAATTCATCTCTTGGAAATATATTATAAGAAATATATCCCCTAGATCCTAATACCTATAACTCATACCATGAATTATTTCATAGATAATCCTAAAATTAGAGTATGAAAGTCCCTTATCTTCCACCTAAGGTAAATTAGTGCACCTAATCCAATAGGTGAATCCTGAGGTGACAAATGACATGGAGAATAATTGGTGTTAGAAGGAGGGTCCTCACATACTCACTTTTCACAAAATACTTGTACTAATAATTGATACCAAAAAATTTACCCTCCCATATAGATCACTATATCTAGGTCTAGTCCTAGCTAGTTATTAACATCTCCCTTATTATTTCACAAAAAGATTGGGCCTGATAGAGAGAGACCAAGACCCCCAATTACCATGTCTAGTTTATCCACCAAGACCACTCTAAATATACCCATACCTATGATTTCACCCATGATGTGTCTATTCAATTCCACCATTAACATTCTTAGATTAGTTCATAACCTACCTAGGAACATATAGAGAGACCTCCCATAGTTCACACCTAGTGGAGGATGCACCACTGAGGAACATGTGACATAAAATAAGATAACCCTTATATTTTTGAATGTTTTACATGAATATGTGTAGCTTATGATATTTTCTTTCAATTTTATAGACATTTCCTATTATTAGTTCTTGACCTACTTGAGAGCTCCAACATAGGATGGGAGGAATTTGGTAATATCTTCCTAGCTCAGATCAAATAAGTCACTAACCTTAGTGTATTTTACCAATAGTTGCTATCATAAAGAGAGAAGTGATATCATTTGACCATTTAATATTAAGTTTAATATGTATATCTGATTCACTATGTTATATAGACCATATGCCAAACTAGTTTTAGATATGTACAAAAATCCCTTAGACCCTTGGAATACCATGTTCTTACATAGATATCCCCTCATTATGGACCTACCTCTAGCATATTTTGAAGTCATAAAATTAGATATGTAGTTAAATATTCAAAATAAAATGGTGACATATATATCAAATATACTTCCAAGTTTTCCTACCTTAAACCCTATCTTTAACACTAATTAGAATAGGTTAATGACACAACCTATACTAATGACCAACCAACTCCCTTTAAGACATGTTATGGGTAATCATCACTTAGATTTCCTTGGTCTAGTTAATGGTGAATTAAAACCCCAAAATCATAACCAATACTAATCCTATGGTAAACAACGTCTATAGCATACCACAAGAATCTACCAAAAGTGGGTTTGATAGTATATAGTGTATGGTGTAGAAGTGCAGAAATGACTTATTAGGTGTCCAAAGATAAGTTAGGAATACTAGTCGTGAAATTCAAAACTAAAAATTCACCTAATATAGATATAATATCCCATATAATTAATATTATAACCAACTAAATCCTTCACCTAATAATATTCCTAAGATTAATATCTATGAATTAGCCTTCACAAACTAATGTTGAGTGTATAACACTGCCCAACATGGGGAGATCAATTTCATTTAATTATGTCATGCCTTTGACATATTCCATAGGGATATGGAAGATCAAGAGGTGGTACCAAATCCTTTGAAAGGCACTAACCTATATAATGACCCCATTTATTTAAGGTCTCCATGTATTTCCATGGTACTAGAAATACTTGAGTTTCCTGGTCAAGAAGAGAATGAACCATAAAAGTCACTAATAAAGTACATGATTTCCATCAATACCATTGAAGTAACTATGCCCTTAGGATTTGTAAATAATAAAAACCTATTACTACATCCACTCCCCTTAATATTGGTGTGACCCCTCCTAATCTTAGAGCAAGGAATGATCCTCCACCTCCAAAAGTGAGTATCCATAAACCCCCTAAAGAAACTCAACTTTTTCCTAGCAAGTTGGGCTAAAATATAGTAGAGCACATAAATAATATCAATCAAATATGTTATTACATGAGCTTTCCCAGATCACTAAGTGTATATATATATATATATATATATATATCCTCTTAAATTCCCTTATAGATAGACCAACCTAGCCCAATCCAAAGGATGTACACACCAACATGCTCATAAACAATAATAAGGTTGAGGTTACCCCTTTCCTCGTCATATTCATACTATTTGGGAATAATTTTTACAATTTCCCAATCGACTCAAGAGCTTTGACAAATGTTATGCCTACTATAATTTATGAAATATTTAGGTTGATGCCTATTAAATCAAATAAAATAGTGTTTCAACTAGTAAATATGAGTTTAAGGTGGTAGGTGAACTATTGAATGTGCACATGTAGTTGGAATCTAAACCTAAAATCTAAAATTTCATAGATATTTAGGTAGTAGATATATCAGAAGCATACAATATGTTGCTTAGGAAGTATTGGTCTAAAACCCCAAATGGGTATATGACTATCTACTTCTCCCATATGTGGTTATCTTGGAGAGGTTTTCCCAATCAAATCCATGTTTGCAGATAGTCTAGAATGAAACATTAAAATGTCAACTTTGGAGGGATCATTTTGAACCAAAGAATTTAAATAATATATTTACAAGTGGTTTTGAAAATGGTCATTAATTTAATTTATCAAGTCCTTCCCCTAAATCTCCCATACTTTTATAAATTTGATATCCATTTGTATGATGTCATCTAGCAAAGTGAAATAATTATTTGTAATAAGATTATTCAATGGAAAGGAATTCAACTCATCAAAAAATTGCTCATCTTCATGTGGTGAAATAGATGAATCATGACCAAAAGTTCATTCTAGAGCTTTAAATAGAGATCCCTAAATAATATTATGGGCAACAAATATGTTTAGAGGCATGGTAATAATACCCTTAAGGAAAGCATCATCAAGATCAATACTATGCAAAATTGTAGTGGCACCCATAGTAGTACACATTCCACTCATAGAAAAATTTGGGAACTCTAATGTTTTTATATGCATTGTTCCCTTAATATGTATTGGTAAAACTAAATTATTCCCCTTAGTTTTTACAGAGTGGTATGGTGGCATTGGTGGCATCTAATGTCTTATGGAATGTAGCCTTGCAATAGAAAATGTCATCATAAAATAATAAACAAATGACTTTAACATATTTAAAGTGTGTTAAACTATAATTAAAATAATTAGGAGATGTAATTCAATTTTATTATGTGTTTTTAAATTTTGGACATGGTATAACTACATATTCTATCAAACAATCTTAAACTCAATTATCATGTAATTTAATAAATAACATAATTATAAACTTGAAGTCATATACCTTGCAGTGAAGGATATTATTGCACAGAATGTGTTTATGGTTGTGTATAATAATGTTGAGTGAAAATTTTACCAATGATAACATCTATTGAAATATTGAATTAATCATTAACAATTCTAAATTTTTAAATTTTAACAAAAACATCAATTTTCAATAAAACTCAAAACTTTAAATCCTAGATTTACATGTGTACATTATCAATGTTTCACAACAGTATGAGAGATTCAAATCCTCATTATTTTTCCTTTAAAATGGTTTTTAATCACCATAATATATCTTATCACCCCTATTTGAATCCCTGGATCCCATAGGAGGATGGTGTTTATTCAGTGCAACTTATCAATTGAGAAATAATTTATCTTCTCTGTTACAAAGAAATAAACCCATTAATTTGAATTATAATAAGTAAACTAACAACATAGTTTTATTACACAATTGGATAATTACTTTGAATTATAAAGTTCAAAATTATCTCTAGATCAGCAATAGGCACAAAATTATATTTCATTTTTTCATGCAAGATAGTTGGAACATTTGTTCCCTTCAGTGCATGCTATGCCTCATAGAATAAACCCAAAAAAAATTAGGAATAGAAATTATGTGTCACTTTTAAAATCAAATTCCAAATAATTTATAATCTTATTATATATGTATTTGTACCAATAATAAAAATTGCTAAGAGAATTAACAATGTATGCTAAAGCCCAAAAGGGAATGTTTTCCAGTCTTCCCTATAAAATAATCCTTGCCTAAAAAAAATCAATGAGGACCTATATAAATGTGTTTTTTACATTTTCTACTAAAATTCATATTTTTTAAGTATTAGTGTTAATTTTAATGCAATAAAAATAATAACTACAAACTAAAAATGACATTTATTAACTTTGAATTTCATACATAAAGCATCAAATATTAATTAACAAAGAGAACACTACCTACCGAGGTGGAGGTATTGAATATCAAGATTAAGTGATTTTGTAGATAAATTTTGTCTTCCTTAGTCAAAAAATAATTATTGAACGTTCCATATTTTTATCTAGTATCCCTATCAAGTAGTAGATGTCTGAAGGTAATGTGCCAAAACTAATAGTCTATAAGTTGAGTGTACAAGTGAACTCTTTAGTAACAAGTTGTTAACTAGACACGAAAATGTTGAGAAAATTCATGTTCATCTCATACTTAGGCATGTAAACAAGGACTCCAAAACAACAATTTTATATCCACTCACTATAATTATGCTTAAATTCTAGTAGTCTCATAATTTTTAGGTAAATTATATATTTGTAGACAAATTATTGAATGGGGGTAGAAGATACAGGGTGGGAAGCCATGTATGATTTTGAGTGCCAAGGATGAGATATTAATTTAAGAAGGGATATTGATTTTTTAACTCATATAATGATAAAAATGAGCATACATAAGGGTTTAAGGATATCTATAGGTAGATCTAGACATATGGACATGACCACATTTTACAAATGGCAAGCATATTTGTTAGATAGTGACCATAGTTCCTAGATGAAGACCATAGTTCCTAGATGGAGACCATAGTTTTTGTATGGATACCATAATTTATGGACAAATAGTGAACACAGTGTCCAGACAATAACCATAGTACCTAAATGATGACCATAGGTTCCAAATGGTGACCATATGGTTTATATGGTTGACACAGGGTCAAGACAATGACCATAAGATCCATATGGTGATTGTAGGGTTTAGATGGTGACTTCATGGTATAGACAATGATAAGTAGTCTACATACTTTTTTTGACATCTATAGCCTCTAGAAAACATGCATTATATTTGAAAAGGTGTCTAAACATTATATTTTGGTGACACCTAGGGTTCACCATCATGACAAAATTTTCCCTTCATTTCACTAGGATTTTAAAATGTACTTCTCAATATTTTCCAAAATGTTGCAAAGGGATTTTTCCTAGGGTCCCTTTTAAAAACCATGTAAAGTGATGTTTGACTTGATATTCTTCATGTCCTCTATTATGTTATACCTAGTATTGATATTGGTAGGTTGAATCTCTTTAGGGATCTTGGTATTATTAGCCTTTGGAGGTGGAGGATCATTTTAAGCTTGTGGATCAAGATAGGTCACACCATTATTAGGAGTGGATGTAGTAAGAGGATAATACTATGTCTGATTCCTAAGAGTGTAGTTGATCCATTAAAACTATTGGAAAGCATTTACCTCATTGGTGGTCTCTTTTGTCTCATTATCCTCTTGGTCAGGGAACTCTAAGGTCTTTAATACCATGGTAATGTTATAAGACCTCAAGGATCTTGGAGCATTGGCTTGATTAGTAGTGTTGAGGTGGTTTAGGACTATCTCATACTCTTCTATTTCTCTTTGAAAGATGTCAAATGCACTAAAACACTTGATACAGTCTAAATCTCCATAATTGGTTATATTTTTCATAGGAAACTAATTTGGAAAAGCCAACTCATAGATGTTTATCTTGGGTAGTTTATTAGGCAAGGGATTTGGTTGGTTGTTAGATAATTTTTAGGGGTGATTATATCCATGGTAGGTGAATTTCATGTTTGATCCTTCACCACCATTACTTTAAGCCTATCTTTAGAGGCCTAATAAGTCATTTTTGAGTTTGTTCAACTTATGTTATACTATTTACAAATCATTCTTGGTGGATTCTTGGAGCACATTTTGGACATTATTCATAATAGGAACTAGTGTTTGACTATGAGCTTGAGACATTAATTCATTATTAATTGGGATAATAAATACCAAGTGTTGGTTAGGATTATCATACCTCAAGGGAAGTTGGTTTATCACTGACACAGGTTATGGCATATCCACATTATAGCTAGTCACAAAGAGTGGATTTAAAGTAGGCAGGTTAGGTTACACATTTGGGATGGATGGTGCAAAAAAAATTTAGGGGTGATCTTCCCATCTACTTTGATGACCTTAACATAATCTAATGGAAACTATACCACTAAAGGGTTTTTGTGCATGAACATAACAATCTAAGGGTGTAGTATATTTTTGTACATTTCAAGGTCCAACTAGGCATTTAGTCTATACAACATAGTGATTCAAGTATACATATTTTGAAACTTGGTAATAAATTTCCCTATGGGATCATTTGGTTCTCTCTTAATGCATGTGAATTATTTGTACACCACACTTGGGTCAATGACTTGCCTAAACTGAGTAAGGAATATATTATAGAATTGGTACTAACTCATGATGCAACTTTTAGGAAAATTTAGGAACCAATCATAAGTTGCATCTATCAAAGCAAACAAGACAATTATGTAGGTAACATATTCATGTTCTACGTTCAAAATCCTAAGATTAGTTTTTTATGAGGTCACTTGATCTTATGTAGTGTGCCCCACACCTAGTGTGAATCTTGGGAGGTACCTTTTTAGGTTCCTGTGGGACAACTCTAGGAATGTCAACGTTAGACCTGGCTAACCATGACATAAATGGAGGTCGATTAGGGGTTGACTAAGAGGGTGAGATATTAGTAATAACCAAAGGTCTTTACCTTCCTCTAGTATTTTAGGTTCTCCTATGGAATTACAAAATGGATTTTATAAGTCACCCAATACCTAATCAAGATATAGTGATCTACACAATAGGCTCCATATTATCTACTAGCTCAAATCTTGTAAATTAGTGAGAAGGGGGTGCCCATTTTCTAACACTAGCTATTGTCATTCCTAAAATATGGTCACAATAAGCACCTATGACATTAATTAACAATTGAGGGACTTATGTACTCTCATTTTAGGATTATTACTGAGGTAACCCAAGGCACAAGTTATAGGTATTGGGTTCCATTAAATATCTTTCTTAGAATATATATCTATGAGATGCAGTGTTACCACAAAAGGATCAATATTAGTTTTCTCACTAACATAAAACTTTTACACTTATAGCTAAATTTATTTCAATAGATTGATAGTTTGATCCCTACTTGCTACACTACATAATTTATAAAAAATGGAGATGAAGATTAACTGATAGCCAAAAAACATAAAAGGGAGAGAGGGTAAGTCAAATAAAGAAACTCTTTAGACACATAGCAATACCACTACTTCAAGGATTAATAATATGATTAGCTAAAGTTATACCATTGTATGTTAATTTTCATGATGGATAGGAATCTAGTCACATAGGGAAAGAATTAAAGGAGAAAGGGTGAATTCTTTATTTAATGATGCCTTTTATGAATAACTACCAAAAGGCCTATAGTTAGTCACACATAGATATTAACATATTTCAAACATAGTGAGTAACATCAAACAACTAAAGTAGAATAACTAAAGATCATCCTAATTAATAGATAAATATCATCCTAATTAACATAGAAACCCTATATAAAATCATGACTAATAATCCTCTAACATTAGTATTAATCCATTTAAAATAGAAATAAAATAGAATACTTCATGAAACTAGATTGATTTAAACAAAAAACCAAATTCACATTAATATGATAGCTTTTGTTCACAATAGAGTTGACCCTCAAAATATTACATAGTATTATATATAAAATAAATTAGACCATTCTCCTGATAGCATGAGTTAGACTTTGGGCCATCATACCTTGAGATGGTTGTAACAAAATTATATCAAAAAGATTCCCAATCCCAAAACAATTAGAATAGAATTCCTATGGGTGTGGCAAGAGAGAATCAAGAGTTTGAAGTTGGAACACTTCCCAACTACTTGGTACATGCCTCCTTAGTTATAACATGGCCGCCACTAAGTTTAACTCTCAGTCCAGCTTGTCCAAGTTCATAGGTGACTCTCAAAAGATTACCTCAACTTAGGCTAGTAACCTCTCATAGACTTAGAGTGGGGCATCTAGGGAAACCTTCACCTAAGACACTTAATTGATGCTAGTTGTTGACTATGTTTTAATCTCTATAATCACTTTAGCTATAAACCTATTAGAGTTCACCACTTTCCTCTACATGACCTAGTTGAATTGGGCCAGGTGGAATAAAATAATTATGTTGACCTATTTGATATAAGTCAACATTCATTCTTGATTATTCTCTATAAGATTGATCATTATTTTCATCATAACCAACCACTCCTCAATTGAAGTCCTCATGCTCCTAACATAAGTCTGTAGAGGTTTAGGTCCACCAACGGTATAATCTTAAGCTCTAGGAACATGCCCTTATGAATAAACACATCAATATTATTTAATTTATTTTCCATAAATGGAAAAAAAAAATTAAATATGCTTGAGTGTGTTGGAGGTGATCTTTTCTCATGGACAAGGCTCGAGTCACCTTTTTGAGAGATAAAAATAGTTACATAAGGGCATCCTTAACTTAACTAGTCAGATTTGCTTAGAATTGATCCTCACCTATGATCTAAGTGTTCTAACTTACTCCATGTATTTCATGAGATTTTTAGATAGCTACTTTAGCCACTTTCTTCTCCCTACTAGGTATCCTCACTTTGGTGAGTGATAATATATCTTTTTCAATAATCCATACCATTAGGTCCCCTTATTGAGTGAACCTATGTGTAAAAACTCTCTTCATTCTCCCAATTTCTCTTTTAAATTCCCATTGGATCTCTAGGTCACCTTGATAGACCATTTATGGTATTTTAACTTTAGTAGGTGTTAAGGGCCTAGCCCAAATTGGGCATGCCATAAATTCTAAAGTAGTGGAAGGGGATAAAGTTAAGGTGGTAAATTAAAAGGTAGATGTAAAATACCTAGGATGAGGTGTAATTGATAAAGGGGAAAAATGAAGGAAGGAAGGATTGGAGGAGGAGGGTGCATGGGAGGGAAAAGAGGAAGGATGAATGAGGATCCCCATAGGAATAATTGGGCACACCATTGTCTAGGAATGATGTTAAATTTTTTACCAATGACACTTAGCAGTGGGGTGTTCAATAAGAATGAGTAAATCAACTAGTTAAATCTAAATCCTTGGTGGCCTAGGGTGATATAAAAATAGGGCTAGGGAGTAATTGGAGGGGTGAGATGAATAGATCATTAAAGGGGGATTTTTTTTCCTTTTCTTGGATCTCATAGTTGTATTAGCTAGATTCATGGTCATGGTTGAAGGAGATATGGTGTAAATTATAACCTAATTTTGGATAATGACAAAAGCTACCTTCTTATTCTTTTGAGGCATCATGCCTAGATCAACTTTCACTATAGTAACTAAAGAAACCATGATATAAATTTTTTTAGAGCAAAAAATGGATCTAAAGGAGTAACCATGAGTATTTCAATGTTGGGAGTAACTAGATTTATGCATACATGTGCATTTTTCATTGATTGATCCATTAATACAGTTGAGGTGGGCATAGTGTGAAGTGTTTATGTAATAAGAGTAACCAATGGAGTCATTGATGTGTAATGATATTTTATGCTAACATAATGAAACTAGGAGACACTAGGATTTTATCCCTTCTTAGAGTTATATAATATTCTTGAACTAAATGGTATACCCCTATAGATAAGGGCCATCAAATAGAGAGTATTGGATACCAAAGGCAGCCTATGGGGGTTCCAATAAGTGGAATGGGATAAGAAGAAAGGAATTAAGAAATGAGGATGTTGAACACATCCATAGTCAAGGGTATTTGAGTAAATTGGGGAGAAATACTAATCATAACTAAGGTAAGCCTTGTGGGAATAGCAATGGTAGGGAAAAGTAATGATGGGGGTGGTATCATGGGTTTTTAATGGATGGTAGTAGTAGGGGAAGGAATATCTAGTCATGATTCTTATTGGTCCCACTTTAGGTTCACTTTGAGGCTATTATCGATGTTTAAATACAACACTTACACTGCCTATGGTTAAGTGACCCATAGAAGTGGAGGTGGAAGAGGTAAATCCAATACTAGGGAAGGAAAATTTCATGGATTTAAAGGTGCCAAGACCCTTATATGATTCTCCTAGAAATATGTGGCACAATTTCATAAATATCCTCTCCAAAATATATTGGCATGGGTTATGAAATTGGATTTTATGGAGGTGGATACATAGGAAGAGCCTATTGAATTGGCACCAACCTTTCTTTATGGACTGGTCTAGATTGGGCATGCTTTCCTTTCTTTTTCATTACTTCCACCTATGCTAATAATTTAGAATTATTCATTGGGTTTATATGAATTTAATAATACTAATGAGGCTAATGGTGATATTTATATTGATCTTAGCCACATACTTCACCACATGGGCATTAATAACCCTACAAGGATCTTTCTCTCGATGCTCTGTTATTACAAAGGCATAGGAATTCATATTTGCACCATCTTCCACAGTGATGTAAAATCATGGTATTCATGGTTGTGAATAAATATTGGGAAGTCTAGGTATGCATTATATTAGGGATCAAGAGAGTAACCCATGACACCCTCGACTAACTAATAAGCAATCTCTTACTCTATGAGGTGATCCAAGACTTGATATTAATTGGATAAGGGCCTATCATATGCCTTCCACCTATATGATGGTGTGATCCTTATAGTACCAATAGGATCCTATGGTTAGGAGTGTCCTTATCTAATATGATATTTATAACATGGGTATCTCATTATTGGCTATATAGACCACAAGTTAGATGGAGTCACAGATGTCCTAGATGTGGTTGCTAGAGTGGTACATGTATAACATATAAAAGACTACATGAACCAAAAATCCATAAGTGGTCCATGGTGGGAATGTATAAGGTTTGAATGTGAGGGTGGCACATACTATGTCCATAATATATCTCAACATATGGAATTTATCACGTCTTTTGGCCTTGTTAATGCCCTTGACTATGTTGAAATTGATGAGACTTTTAAGGTCTAGGGAATCCTTTCCTTCAAGGATGATGCTTATTCAAGGAATCACGAGGATGTTGACATGCACAACATCCTTATCTCTTAAAAATTTATTCAATAAGAGTATCATAATGTGAATTCCTTCTTAGATGGTGAAAATAGTGTAAGAATCTTTGTCATCCCTCTTGGTCCATCATTTTGGATTGACATCCAAATCTTGGATAACCCCATATATTTCATACATATTAGTTCATGAATATAATATTTTATAGTTGTAAACTAGGGTGGACTCTAGGATACTATATTACTACTTAAATGTAGTTATGAAGATGTTCATAATTTTAATTTAGGACCCTGTAGAGTATACCAAGTCTTGAGTAGCATCATGCAAGTGCACAAAAATTTGTAACATATTTCCAAAGAGATTATCACATGGAAATAGCTCTATATTGGTTGTATCTTTGTGTAATATTAACTTGTAATGGTTTTTGAGACTATCAAGGAGCTTAGTATTATCCTCATCATTATCTAAGGTGGGATTTTGCACATCTTCGATTTCCTTGAACACTTTGTTGTAATGTTTAAAATGGGTCAGGTTTGATGAGAAGGTGGTATCTCCAAATTTAGGCTTGTGTCACGGGTTGAACATGATGTGTCCATGGATGATAGTTTGGATCTTCTTAGCATATAATGTTGAGCCTAAGGGAAGCATTAAAATCTTGAGAAGGTGTTATATGGAAGGATACTTGGTATTTTAAAGTGATAATGGTAAATCAAATTGCCTTGAGGACTTATTAGGATCCAAAAATATCTCATATATTAATGTCACTTGGATGCTCACATTACATGAGTTCAATTTTACTTAGTGGCATAATCCACTCATTCATTTTATGTTTTGGAATTTACTCATAGAATTTTGAAAATGCATATCAAGTTTAGATTTGGTGGTGATAAGGAAACATTTATAAGTTGTCAAATTAAATCCTAATTTCCCAAATTTATTAATGTGAGGGCATGGTAATAACATGCCTACTTTAGTCTTTGTGTGACCTCAAGTAACCTCTAGTTGGGCCATGTGTCTTCTACTAGTTGGGTATCTTCTGTGTGGTATATACTGACTAGGCATAATTAAGGTGCCACTCACTTACCTTTTCATGTGCTAAAGTTGGCCACTTGGGCCTACCAAGTACACATGGTTACCTAATATCAACTTATGAATCAATAAACACCTTCATTTTCCTCTTCTAATCCATTCTAAACTATTTTTCCACTTGGTGTATGGAATGACACATGACACTTTGTGGTTATTTCTAGGCTTTGACTATACTTCCTTTATGGCTCAATCAGGATGTTCTAGGCCCTTTCTATCAATTTTTTACAAAATTTATGCATGGTTACTTAAGGTTGGTTAGCTCTCTCATAAATCTAACAGCTTTGACACCTCTGAGAGACTTACTAGTCTAATAGGTTCCACATGGCATCTGACTATTCATTAGGATTTTTTTAGGCTATAATAGCTATGAAACCTCTAGTAGACTAACAAGTTTAAAATGTCCTCATGACATCTTCTCATTTATTAGGATCTCCCATGGATTTGATAGCTCTAAAACCCCTAGGATATTGACAAGTCTCATAAGCTCTATGTGGTGTCTTTACTTTCATCAATATCTCTCAAGGATCTAAAAGCTTAGACACCCCTAGGAGACTGATAAATATGACAAGCTTTGTATGTCATCTTCTCATTCATCAAGCTCTCTTGAGGATTTGATAGTTCTAACATTATGGATGAACATTATTAGACACGTGGAGAGATTCCCATTGATCTTGATACTTGAAGTCTCCTTGCCTTAGTCATTTTTATACATGGGGAGTAGGTGAACATGATGAAGACACATGGATGGCCCTCACTCATTTTCCTACCTAGATGACTTTGTGATATGTGCTTGTTACATAGGCTATGATTAAGTGATATCATTCCACATATTGTGATCTCATTTATCTATATGCCTAGGGAACTTTGATAACTATGCCTTTTTGCTTGTGACATATGTAAGTAGGATCATGACAACTATCTAAATCCTATGAACCTAGATTCTCACTAAAATTAAAAAGTCTTATTCATTATTGAAATTTTTTATAAGGAAGATAGATAAAGACACGTGACACAATATCCATTATTTGGGACTTATCCAATGGAAATCAAACTGCATATCAGTCCATTTTTAAATTTGATGCATGTTTAGGTGTAGAAGAGACATGTAACTAAGAATTTTTTTTTTATAAATGACTATATGAAAACCCATTCTGAATGGGATCAAGTAAGCTTCAACAAAATTAACCTATAAAATTAGGATAATCCTAAAAAGATAAAATAACCTTAGATGAATATCAATTATTTTGGTTCATTTAGAATCAAATCAAGATCTCCCTTAAATAAAAATTGGTTATGGAAATTAAATACTTATGATAACAATCTAGTAATAATCTTAACTTCTACTTCGACTTAAGATAATGACTCCAAGATTAGGTTCAAACTAGCCCATCTCATAAAAATACATTCACATGGGATTTTTAGCTTAAATTGGGTCCCCATTTAAGATTTTGAAAATTAGTGTTTTAAATTAATCATTAGGTCCTATAAATTTTACTTCTATGGCCATGAACACTACTATTAGATCTAGATACTACCATCAATGTTATTATCTAACTATAATGCAAGTGTCTACTAGATGTAACCAGCTTCACTATTCTATATTTTTTATCACCTTTTTTTGTGTTCAAATTTGGGATATAGGTTTCAATCTCAACTAATTTATAAAACCCTAACTATTCACCCTTCTTCACCCTTCAAATGATTTTTTTTTTAAATGGGTTAGTGGGATCATGTTGTCAAGTTATACCAAGGACCACTCTATTCATGTGAATTGCCTACATATATAATCCTATAAAGAGTACCACATACTTATGTATTTATCTCTTATATGTGTCAAAGTATGTGCATAAGGTACAATATACTATATGCATATGCATGTAGTGATCTAACTTGGAATTTGAAAAATATCACTCATGGGATGCTCACTTTTGGTATGATTACTTCTATGCTTGATATGAAAATAGGGATGAATAGGGTAGATTAGAGTGCTTCTGCAGTTGATTGATTTAGATTTAATAAGTGTTTTTTTGGTATTTTCTAGATGAGGAATGGGAAGGCTTAGACTTGTATTTATACCATGCATTTTAAAATATATCATAGTAGGGTTAAATAAGACTATTTGGTTGACCCATAAGTTTTGATCATATTGTAATTCAGATGAATTTTGTCTAATAGACACTAGATAAGTAAATATACACTATTGATAGTGATATCTCCCTTTGTGGCTAATAGTGTCTATAGGGCTAGAAAATATGTACTGATTTAAAATTGATAGTTAAGGATGTTTATCATATTTGAAGGTTTTTTGTGTAGTATAGGATACCTAGGTCATCATAATGATATGGATCAGACTAAAACATAATCATTTAGGCATAGGGAAATGGTGAATGTGATCTTTTTAGCAGCAAGGAGGTCTAAAACTAAAGGGTAGAGCCCTGATTGACATTTGTCAAATATACAAGATCAAGATGCTATAAATTTTTATTTTTAGTATTTACACATTCCTCTAAGTTAGGTGTATATAAATATATTACATATGTGTAACCATTAGTGTTATATATTAATCATTTATGGGTGTATCAACCAACTATAGTGGTGATGCGAGTGAAAGAGAAGACACCTCTGACTTTAGAGGTTACTCATATTATCTACTTATGAACTATAAATACCTTATTTTAAGTGTGAGACATTGATGTATTGTAGATGGTGTTGCATGGATTTTTTACATCCAAGGTCATCCTCATAACATGTCAACTACCTTGCTACTCTATATAACTAATAATGGAATGGCTAGTATGGTAGAGACCACATAAAGAGTTACCACTATGTGTTTCAATGTATTCTATTTTTGTCCATAAATCCCTTAATGACTCTTGAAGTATCTTTTAAATCTTTTTATGTGTATCCAAAGGAGTGAATAAGTGTCATTTCACACACATTCTCACTTGACCTATTATCACAAATAATACTCTAATAAATTTTGAAAAAATTGAGGAAAATGTTTGGAAGAAGACTCTAAATTATACCCCAAAATAAGTGAAGGGGAAGACTAAGTTGTTTTCAAAAGAGGAAGAGAAGGATGAGGAGACTGAATAATAAATAAAATTATTTAAAATTTATGAGTGTCTCATATTTGATAAATAACATATTTTCTTCTTATTCATGACATATTTTCCCTCCTTTCATTATCTCCCCCTCATGGACAAGCATTTTTCCAAGTATTTCCCATATTATTCCCATCGCATTATCTATTTCTTTCATGCATGCTAGTATTTTGACAACATTAGGGTTTAAGGGTTTAATATTGTATAACTTGGTGAATAAATTGAGTATTCCCTTTTAACCATTCCTACCTTAATTACAATTGTATGTTTGGTTTTTCAATATACTCTCTTGGCCATCTATTTATTTGATTGCATATCTCTTAGTTACATTTGATATTTTTAACTTATGCCTACTTACTACCTTTGGGTCATCCAAACCTAATATATCCTTTCCCTTATGGTTATATGAACTTATCTTAGTGTCATCCTCCTTAAGGGGTATTATACTTCATATGTTTGTATTTAGGCTCGTTTACATATGCTTGTGTTGTATTTTTATATATATTCTTTCATCCTTAGGGTTAAAATTATTAGATTTTATGTAAATCAATTCATAATTATGAAATTATTTTGAATTTTTCAGCATGATGACTTATTTTAAATTATTGAATGAGCAGGATAGCTATTATGGGGCTCTAGTTGGATCTTCAGAGCCAAAGAATGGAGATCATGGTCAAGGAACCCTAATTAATATTAAATAATAAAATGTGGTTAGCCTCCATATCCTAGATTTAGTGATGTGATGTACTTCTACTAACATGAACTTGGCCTTTCTAGTTAAATTTCTTGGATTTCCATCGAATATCAAAAATTTATAAGAATGGGTCAATAAGAAATGGGCAAGGAATGATAAGTTGGATGTAATATCTATGGTTAATAATATTTTTTTGGTTAGGTTTTTTAATGAATATTATGTTTTCAACATCCTCATGGGAGGAGCTTAGTTTATGGGGAAATCTTAGCAATTCATAGCCAAATAGAGGCTGAGAATCAAATTATTCAAGGAAATACCATAAAAATTCTAATATTAGCCTTCCTATATTACCTATGAAATATTGGAATGATGAGTTTATTTTATGGGTTACTAAGGCTATTGGAAACCCTCTCAAAGTTAACCCAATCTCAATTTATAGAAAATGCCTAGTTGTTACCAGGGTTTATGTCTTGGTTAAACCAAGAAAACCATTTATGAGATTTATTTCCATGAGATATTGCTTTGGTAAATGGGTTCAATAAATTATTTATGAGAATGGCACTAGCATTTTCTTTATATGTGATGTTTAGGGACATAAAGATCTGGACTATCATAATCTAGGTAAAGGAGGGAGGCCTTCTCCTTCCAAACCAAATAACTATGGAAGGTCCCCCTTCTTTGAAGAATATGGAATATAATAGAGACAATAAAATTGGGAGATCTCTCAAGCCCTCTTTATTCATAAAAAAAGGGCATTAGTAATATGTCTGACCCCTCTAACCAACCTAAACTTTCTAGCTCAAAAAGGAATGGAGACAAATCAAACTCTAAGAGGCCATTCTCATGTTTTAACCCTTCCAAAAGAAAAAGTGGTAACACCCCTATTCAGTGTGAGTCCAAAACTTCAAATAGAGAATCTAAAATGCCTCACTCATCAAAATGGACATATGTTATGGATATGGAAACTAATTCTAGTGATTTAAACTATTATGAAAAGATCCTTCATAGCAAGAACCCTTTCCCATGCCTTACCCAGAATGCAAAAACAAGATCAAATGTGGATAGAGGTCATGAGCCTAGGAGAATCTTAGGTCATCATAGGTTTCATACTCCCTCTTTGTCATGAATATTATTTTATGGAATGTAAGTGGAATTAATAACCATTAAAAATAAAGACTTGTTAGGAACCTTAGATTAACTCAAAAACCTAATTTTCTTCTATTTCAAAAAACCAATATTACTATGGAATCCTTGAAGAACTTAAAAAATGAAATTTGGAAACAATATATTTATGCTAGCTCAAGGGCCTTTAGATCCTTCAGAGGACTTTCTATTTTATAAGACTAAAAATCATTTAAAGGGAGCCTAATCTAGAATAATCAACATCACGTGGCATTTGGTATCACCTTCCTAACCTCCAATAAGAAATAGATTTTGTCTAAGATCTATGCCCCACATTATAAAACTATAAGGGGTATATTTATAAATATCTCTCCCATTTTAGATCCCTCTCCTTCAAATGGGATTGGATGGTAGCAAGGAACTTTAACACACATTTGTATCCTACAAAAAAGCGGGTAATCTTGAATATAGTGATAGCATGGATGATTTTAATGACTTAATATTTAGTAACAACCTTCTAGACATGGTGATATGCAAATATTCTTACACCTAGTATAATAAAAGAATGGGGGAGGATAAAATTCAAGTTAGAATAGATATAATTATTTTAAATCTAGATTGGGACTCTTAGTTCTCCCTAAAATTGATTTAGATCATAATCTAGTAGTCTTCTTGGAGGAAGAAGTCCTAAAGACAAAAAGAGTAACTTTTAGGTTTGAAAAGATGTGGTTGAATCACCAAGAGTTATGGGAGATAATTAATAAATGGTAGGGGATAAATATTTATGTCTAGGATATGTTTTTTATAGATTTTAAACTCAAAATAGTGAAAATGTACCTCAAAATTTGGAACAAGTCTTAAAAAACGTTTTTTAGAAAAAGAAAGAAACCTCAAAGTCCATTATGGAATTGGATATATTCATCCAAGCTAATGGAATGAACCAAGAAACTTATTAGAAGGAAAAGGAAATACTTAGCATCTTTCATAATTTGGAAGCTAGGGAAGAAACATTTTGGAGATAGAGGTCTAGAAACACATGGCTAAAAGAAGGATATATAAATTCTAAATTCTTTTTCCAAACTAATTGTAAGAATAGAAATTCCCTCAGAATAAATAAGTTGATTAAAGAAGATGTGTCTAGATATATTAATGAAGAGGAGATAAAATTGGAGACTGTTAACTTCTTCCAAAACATTCTTTCAGTGGACACATCTCATCCTCAAGGCCTTAAGGAAAACTTTATCAAAAATTTTGACAAAGTTATTGACTTAAATGACAATTCTAATATTCTTAATTAACCTAGCCATGGAGAAGTAAAAATGACTATGTTTGTAATGGAATGGGATAAATCACTTGAACTTAATGGCTTCCCTCCCTTATTTTTAGCATTTTTGGGACATTATCTAGCATGACATGGTGGTATTGGTTTTTGAATTCTTCAGAATAGGTACAATCATGAAGGATATAAAAAATGAATTTTTGGTTCTTATTCCAAAAAAGAGGGAGATTCCCATTCAAAAAAAATTGGACCAATAATTCTATGCAATACCTTCTATAAGATTTATACTAGGACCCTAATGTTAAGGCTACAACCCTTACTACCAGAGATCATTTTAGCTCAAAAAAATATTTTTGTAGCTGGAAGATAGATTTATGATAATATAATCTTAATCCATGAATCTATTCACTCATTTTTAACAATCTAAAATAATAGGTATGACTCTAAACTAGATATTCATAAAGCATATGATAGAATTTCCTAGAGGTTCTTCATGCTCATCCTTAAAAAACCTGGGTTTAATAAGTATCTCAAGAAACTTATCTTTAAATGTATTGCTACCCCAAATTTATTGGTTATCATCAATGATATCCCTAAAGTGTTCTTAAAATTAAGAAGGCATTTCCAAAAGGGAGATCCCCTATCCTCTTACCTTTTCATTATCTTGGCCAAGGCCCTTGGATGAATGTTTTAGAAGGATAGAGTGGATAGTATTATTAAGGGAGTTAAAATTGCCCCTAGGTCAGAATCGATAATGCACCAAAAATTTTATAATGATAATTTTATTTTGGGGACCAAATAAATAAGAGAAGACAAAGCTTTTAAAATTATTTTGGAAGACTATAAAATTATTTTTGGTCAATGTGTCAACTTTTCTAAAAATTCATTATTCCTCACACACACTATGCCCAATATTTAGATTCATCTCTCTAAGATCCTAAACTACCAAATTCATTCTCCCCTACTTATTATCTAGGAATTACACTTGTTAAGGATAGTCTGATCTTTGAGGACTAGAATCCTTTATTGAATAAAATTTAGAAAAAGTTAACTAGATTGAAAGGTAACTATATTTCATAAGCCAAAAACTTATATTTGTTGAAAATTCCCTCCAAAGCATGCTAATTTATTGGATGCC
Source organism: Torreya grandis (assembly GCA_037957365.1). Classification (NCBI taxonomy): domain Eukaryota; kingdom Viridiplantae; phylum Streptophyta; class Pinopsida; order Cupressales; family Taxaceae; genus Torreya; species Torreya grandis. The sequence goes on along the minus strand of JARHVA010004915.1, from coordinate 965,876 downwards.
TTTATTTTCCATCCCTTATAATATAGTAGATAAAATTAAACAAATTCATAGAAGGTTTCTGTAAACAAGAAAAGAACAAATATTGAGAATTCTACTTGTTTCTTGGGATAAGGTTTACAAACCTAAGAATTCCATGGGCCTAGGACTGAGATGGGTAAAAAGTATGAATTGAGCCCTCTTATCAAAACAATATTGGAAGATCCTAAAATATGATAATATCTAGATCAAAGTTATAAAATTCAAATTTCTCATTAATAGATCTATCAATTTTTTCCTTAAAAAGAAGTTCTTAGTCAAGGATACAACTTTTGGAAAGCAGGGATCAAAACAATAGATCTCATATGGAAAGGATACAAATGGATTATGGGTAATGTATAACTATTTATTTTTAGGAGGACCCTTGGATATTTAATTTTCCCCTCTTGATAAGCAAGGGATATGATACAATAATTCATCACTTTAAGAAATTGATTGGATGCAAAGTAAGGGACTACTGGTCTGAGAACAATTTGGGATCAGATTGGAAGAAACTTTATTTCCCTAAATCAACTATGGAACAATCTATATTTTTATAAATTTTGAACTATACGCTCTTGGGAATTCATATTAGCATCTTCTCCAAGGAATATAAAATCATTTAGCAATCAGACTCATTTGGTGAATACAAGGTTAAGTTGGGATATATTATTGATCAAGATCTTCTGGATCATGACCCCATCTAGTATAAGTTCTAGGAAAAAACATGTTCCAAAAAATTGGTGTTTTCTACTAGTTGGTTTGCTAGAATATAATTCTTTCCATTAATAATCTAAAACTTAAAAGTTTCCAAATTCCTAATAGATGATGTCTCTATCTGAAGTCAGAGGAATCCATTTATCACCTATTTTTGGAATGCTTGTATTCCACTTTGATTTGGGCCTCACTCCTAAGACTCTTTAATATTACTTGGCTCCATCCTAGATCCATTTGGTATCTTTTATTACAATATATCCCACCTTGAAATAATAAATCTCTAAGACTTATATGGGAACTTACTCTATCTCATTTCCTTTATGGCATCTAGAAGGAAAAGAATCACAAAATTTTTAAAAACAAAATTATGGTGTGAAGAGTAACTAGAGATAACATTTCAAGGATATTAAGGAAAACTAGGATTTCATGTCCTTTAATAAGGATATTCACTTGGATGGTGAGGAATTAAGCATTTTGAATTCTTAGGATCTTGAGTCCCTTCAGGTTTCAAGTCTTAGTAATAATTCTTCTCGAGCCTCAACTATATGGAATCCCCTAATGGATGGATGGTTCAAACTCAATTTTGATGGGGCTTCCAAGGATAACTCAAGTCCAACAAGAGGGAGGGAATTATAAGAAACATTCATGGAAACTTTGTGACTACTTATTAAATAAAACTGGGGGAGCAATTGACTCATGTTATTGAATCCAGGGTGGCTCTCTAGGGTATCAAGGTTGCATGTGATAAAATATTTTTGAAGTTAGATATTAAAGGTGACTCCCTTAACATCATTAATTTCCTAAAAAAGGAGTATATAACCTCCTAGACTATTGAAAAAGAGATTTTAGATGCCAATAACCTTGTGAATTGTTTCCAATATTTCTCTTTACATCATGTTTATAGAGAGGGAAATAGTTGTGTGGATTTAATGGCCAATTTGGGGGTCTCATGTGACTTCACAACCTAAGAATCAGGAGGGAACCCATCCCTCCCTTTAAATATTTTGAATCATTTCCTTTTGGATAAAATAATAAGGATTTATCTTTTCTTGTTAGAACTGGATAAAAATCTTCTTAGTACTTTTTTGGAAGTGGTCCAAGTTCATGTTTGAAACATGATTCTTTACTTGGTTGACCTTTCATGCCATGATGAATTATTTTTATAGGACTCAACTGGATCCTACTTGTCTCTATACTTTTATTGTGTTCTTTCTTCTATACTTGTCTTCATGCTCTTTCTTTCCCTCTTTTTATTTATTTGATCTTTTGGACTCCACCTTTGGGTACAATTGTTATATTGATGGGAGACTTAGGCCTCTTTTATGTGCTCAGGTTGGATCCCACACCAGTCAAAAGTGGGATTACCTTAATCAAATTATTCTCATCTTTTATGACTGCTATAATTAAGACTAAGGCATATACAAACTTACATTTAGATATAATGTAATTTAATTTATGTATATTTCATTTTTTATATATTTTTTATTTAATTAAAATCATTTACATTTTTTTGATAATATGTTTTTTTAAGAATGAAAATCATTCACTACACTATAATGATGATAGATATGATAGGGAGAGTGGGGGGAGCCTATGTATATAATTTTTGCATTTACTAGAAAAAATTATTTTACAGGACTTGTCAGTGCATTAATATCCCTGAGTGAATGTCTTAAGGAGTCAACCAAGATCAAGGTGGGGTGGCTTATGTTACATTATGATAAATGTGTCTTGTACTATCATTACTATTATCACCTTTATATCATGATGAAATAATCATAGGATTCCTCCTAGTCTCTATTTTCCCTTATTTCCCATATTTTTCTTTATGCATTCTTATCTAACATCATTTTCATGGTTGATGTTTTGTTACAATAGACCTCATTTCAGTTGTCATCTACAAGGTAGATGAAGTACTCTTTTCTATAAAATTATTTATATGCCATAATTTGAGCCCATGACATTAAATAAAAATGAATTTTTAATTTTAGTCATATATCTATATTTATAAGGTTCCCATTTTACATTATTCAAAAATATCAATAAGCAATCCACTTTGCTCATAGTCATAGATTAACTTTAGGAAGAATAATAGGAATTAGGTCTAAATGAGCTTATACCAAAGGAAAAAAGTTATCAAAATATCTTTGAATATATATAGTTCAAGGTCTATCATAATATTTTGATCCATAATTTTGTTTCACTTAGGTATTATTATATATACCTTGAATTTACCTATAAAAATATATCATAAAATACTACAAGCCAAGATGAAGGCTAATGTCCTAATAAGTTAATCCAAGGTAAGTATCCCTAACCCAATACTATTTATTTTGTACATTAGTTGTTTTTATTATATGTTTGTATGTCTCATGTATTATATAGTAAAGATAACCATATGTGTTTTAGTTCATTGTTATCTTTTACATTTTTGTTTTTCATAACTCATATGCATTTCCTAGTGGCATATTTGCTCTAAAACCTTTGATTAAATATCTCATGCTTACCACCTAATGGCAAATTAATTACATATATTTCTTGATTCAAAATATGACACATAGAATCTATTAAGGTCCTTTCCCTTATATATATTTACATATTATATGTGTAAATTCCCCTTTTAGATATCTTACAACATCCTTTGAACATGACCATTTTGTGTAGCCTTGGATTACTTTATGGACATGATTTTTTTATGTTGAATTTAAAATGGTTTTTTAACTTTTCTTATTATATAATATCTTTACATTATTTAATATTTTAGGATTACATACAAGGTAATAGGATCATCTAGAAGGATGGATAGAATGATGCTTTGGTGAGGGAAAATAGCAAAATAGAGTTTTTATAGATAAATGGAGATAATATAGGAGATTATGGAACAAATTAATTTTTTATTCCTTCATATCACCATAACTAATATAATTACTCAACTTCGTAAAGGCCCTCAACCATTAAATCTAGTTCTCTTATGGTGGTTAAGCCGTAACCTTGAAATCAAGAGAGGTAATTCCTCTCCCATTAGATGAGGGCCTTTAGGAACTCTTTGGACAAAAATAACACATATGAATGGAATAAGAGTTAATTTTTACTAACATCTCAACTTCAAGGCCCTAAAGGCTGATCACATGAATGATGTTCAGTCAATACCTCTTTATTATATGGCTATTCAATCTAGTGATCTCCACATTATTCCATTCATTTCCACCTTGGGTGATCACAAGTGATAACAATAACTTAATATTAGATCTTTTTGTTTCACCAAAAATATATTTTAAAAAAAACTAAGTGTACTTCATACAGATTGGGTGACTTTATCTTTTTTATCAAAGGCTTGTTTTTCATTCATCGATTGAAAATTAAAATATTAATAAATTGATGTTGATTAATTGTGAATTCCTCTAAATTATAAATTTGATTGATTTAACCTTCCTTGAAAGTGAGGATATGGTTTATTTTACATTTCTTGAATCATATATGATACACTAATGACTATTTTATTAAGGATGGAATAAATATTATTTTATATATGCTTAATTTATTTCATGAGTTTAGATAGATCAATATTTCTCCTTGACTTCACAATGTCATTTGAATTCCTAGAGGAACTAAACTAATGAGAGAGGGATAACCTTAATCTACTTGGCCTCCTAAGCAAAAAAAATTTTGATGCAAGGGAGACTATCTATATTTGGTATTTTATGTCAACTCCCAATAGCATACCCTAATATATATAGATTATAGCTTGGGGAGAGAGAATTCCTAAATATATCACATAAATTCCATGATATTGAGTAATATGAGACCATATTCAATTACTGGCTAATTTGACTCAACATCCCAAATGAAATCTGCTGGGTGGATTTTTTATTCCAAATCTTAACCTAGATAGTAAAGCGCCTAAATTCCTTAAATGTAATTAAGTGCCTAAAACCCTTACCCTAAATTCAATTGAGTTCCTATCATAAATTAAATTTATTTAAATTTTTAAACCTATATTATAAACTATAAATATGTATTACATTCCATACTATAGTAATTAAACCCAAACTAGTCCATGATGAAAGAAAAAATAAAGTTGGCATTCCTTGAAAGTGGAGATGAATTGATGACTGATGTATGCATGTATGCATGTATGTATGTATGTATTTTTTTCACTTATCAATATATATTAAAATATCACAATGATTAATATACTTCTAAGACAGTTATAATTATCCTACTCAAAATGGAGGAGGTCTTTATAGTTGTATAGACTATGTTCTAACACTTCCTCACCTAGTGACTAAGAATATGGGGTAATTACATGGAATATTGATGTATGAGAATCTATGTCAAAAATTAATCTTACATCAACAAAAAAAACATAAATTGGGTTACACAAACATTTTTTCACATGTACATGTTTTTAAAATGCATTGATCATGTCAACAATGTTGTGCATGTGGAATAAGATCAATAATAGTCTCAAGAACTTTGTTAAGACTCTATAACATCAAATGGATTGAGGGAAATCATTTTTATTCATCATATTGAAACAATTTAGTAAGGTGATGAAACCTCCATTTAATGCAAGTGAATATTTTAAAATTATTGGTCTCCATTAACTAGTAGTTATGTAAACATCAAATTACACAAATTGGTAGTTTCACCTATGGATAAATTAAAATGTATGAAACGACCTAAAAAATATTTTTTTTGCATGTATCATTTTTTAAGGTAGGTGAAACTTGAATAGGATTTTATAATGTTAGTTTTAGGTAGCTGAGATTTATATCCCCTTTTCAAGATTTGAAATTCAGTTGGAAGATAAAGCATTTTTTTGGAAAAGAATAAAGAGTCCCAACTCCAATAAAAATGTAGAGTAGAGCTAGCTAAAAAGGTAAATAAAGAAATAGAGCTCAAAAATCCTAAAAATGTGGTGTATGTTCAGTATTCATATTATACATAATCAATTATAATGAATTTTAATGTCTTCTACATAGTTCAATAAGAAAGCTTGAGTGGGTAATAAAATCCCTAAAAGACTTGTTATGAATTAATAAATATGATCATTTTTTGACATAAAATTCTAATTATTTTTGTTCATTGAGTCAAATCAAGTCTAAATTTGAAAGTAATGAATCCATTTATTTTTATCTTACTACTTTGAGTGTGTATGATCTTATAGATTTAGTTTCATGTGTTGAAAGAGAATCTTGTGTTGTTGATGGTTAAAGTAGTCATGGCACATAAAGGAGTACCTATTAAAGGGAGAAGAACACCTAAATTGAAATATTTCACAAAAAATTTGAGATAAATCCAAGAAATATTATATGTTATAGATATTTCATAAAGAAGAGGAAATACAGTTGTAGATTTGAGTGATGATGAAGAAAAGTAACTTAGAAATCTCAAGTTTAAGAGATGGTAGATGAATAAGAATACATATTTTTGAAATCCAGTGTAAATATGGAAATCAAGACAAAGTTGGATACCCCTAGCTATGGATTAATTGTATACCTTGAGGAACTTATTGATTGGGTCATAGAGCTAGACAAGTATTTTGATTATGATTTAGTGGTGGATCTCAAGAGATTGAATTTATCATGCTCCGAATGAAGGGGCATGCATCCTTGTGGTGGGATCATATGAAGCTAGAAATGGAGAGAAGAGGCAAAGACATAATCAAGCTTTAGGGCATAATGGTTAAAAAGATAAAAGATAATATTTTACCTTCTAATTATCAATTGAATTTATTTAAAAGTTTCATAATTTATGATAGAGAAATTATTATGAAAGACTATATATAGTATATTTACAAGCTCACCAATTGAATTGATTATGTCAAGGATGATCAATATAATATATCAATGTAAGTAAATTTTCTTCACATCTCAGTACAAGATGAGATTGTAATTTTAAATTTGAATTTAATGGAGGAATCATGTAAATATGCATTTATGGCCAAACATAATTTGTTTAGAAGGCAACATAATACACCAAGACGTAGGTAAAGGTTCTTAAAATGAATAGGATAATAAATTACATGTATAATACAACATCCTCATGAAGGAGAAGTCAGAGTTTTTAAAAATCATAATCAAACAAAAAAAGGATACTTTGGTAGAAGAAGAGGTAGAGGATTAATGAGTGTATATTATGAATTCAGATATATTGGACATAGGGCATATGAATGTCCAAAATCAATATGAATCAACAGCATAAAAATTTAAGAAACCAATAACATTGCATAAGATAATGAGGAGAGTGGTTCATCCCAAAATCAAATTTAATATCCATAACCTGGATAGGATTTCTAGTGATGAAAAGAGTGTTATTGAAAATAGTCAAGGAGTAAAATTAACAGATGCAAAGAATTAATATTTTTCTAAATACATGAAAAATAGGAATAAATGTTTTTAAGGTATTTTTTCAATGGTATCATAGATCATTTTCCTTCCAATAAGATGGTATAAAATATTGGTCTTAAAATAAGAGTGTATATTGGTTTCTTAAAGGAAATCAAGTGTTATTAAATGATAAATGTATGGTGAATTTTCAAATTGGGTCTTACAAGGATGAGGTTCTATTTTAAATTATGCTGATGGATGTATATCATTCAGTATTGGGTATAACATGAAAATTTGATATAAATATTTTTTTTGATGGGATAGAAAATACCTATACACTTGTGAAATATGGTAAGATGTTCACATTGGTCCCATTAAAGTAAAGAAAAAGTTGAAAAACAATCCAAAGATCTTAATGGTTTATATTAAATAGTTATTAAAGGAGGTAAATAAGGATAAGGTGTTTAACCCTTTTTATTTGTTTTTTTTTTGGATAGATAAAGGTTATGGGGTTAGAATATCTTAATAAAATGGATGAATAAACTATAATAAATAAGGTCAATTAAATTAATTTAAATATAGAAATTACTAAATCTATAAAATACTTGAATATAAAAAGTACAATACCAATTGATATTATAATAAATCAAACATAAAAAATATATAATACTTAGTTTTCATATGTGTAGGTAGATCTAAGATTTACAGGTGTAGGATCAGGGAGATTGATGCTCAGGATCCCATCATTAGATTATGTAAATATTATTTATGGAGACTTGCAAACTATTGTTAACCTATGGACATTATCATTGATGATTATGTCTATGGTTTAATGTTTATATCATGTGAATAATATGTATTGTATTCAAAATTGATTGAATGGAATTTTTAGGGTTTTATGTCACATTTTTTTGTGTCTACATCATGCACACAAGCTCATTATTATTTTATATATTTCAAACCCTAGCTATTTACCTTAGGCCATGTCATCTTACCGAAAATGGGTTATTAGGATCATGAATTAAAACTTAACTTAAAGACCCCTTTATTAATGAACACTACCTACATATCTAATACTCCAAGGAGGGCCTCAAATATATGCAGTTATCCTCTAAGTATGGGCTTTTATGTGCATAAGGGTGAAATATGTTGTATGAATGGGTGTGCAATAATCTAATTTGTAACTTAACAAATACTTCTCATGGGTTTTTATTTAAATGATTCAGACCTATAATATGGTTGATTCTTTGAATGATATAGAAATAGGAAAGAATAGGGAAATAGAACTCAGTTTTTAAATTGATTAAATGAGGTCAAATAGGTGATTTCTTAGTATTTGCTAGATGAATAATTAGTAAATTTGATTTTTTATTTATACCACACATTTTGAAAATATATCATAGAAGGGTTAGATATTAAAAATATTCCAACCCATATGTTTTGAAATATTTTTTAATTTGGATGAATTTTGACATACGAACAATAGATAAGGAATTTAGACACTAGCACCGATGTTAGTTTCCCTATGTGAGCAGTAGTGTTCAGTAGGGTCTAAAATTATTTAAGGTTTGTATGTGATAATGAAGGATATAAATCATAATTTAATCTTATTATAGTGTACAAGTGATTTAGGTCATCTGTATGATAGGGTTAGTCCATAAGATAAGCAATTAAGCATAATGATATGATGAATGTGATCCTTTTGATAATAAAAAGGTCTATAACTAAAGGGTATAGCCCTGATTAGTATTCTTCAAGTGTAAAATACTAATATGTTATATATAATAAGATTTTAGTATCTATATTTACCCCCTTTAACCTATTAATGCTTAATAATGAAATTACTAGGTTAAATAAATTAAATGTGTCTGGGTGTTTACAACACACCTTGCCTTTGATTGAGCCCTAGTGAATTTATTACTAGTGTATGACTTGAGACAAGAGTATGTTAAAGTATACATCAATTAATTTAATATAAAATTAAATAAATAAAATGAATGAAAATTAAAGAGAGAAAGGAAGGAGTATACTTATGTATCAATGAAACCATGTTTCCCCTTAGTACTTTACTTTGGTAAATATGATTCCATATTAATCATTGGATCTTAGAGAGGTTCAAAACTAAACCTTGGAAATTTTAATATAAAATTTAGAGGGTAATTATTCCCCCAATATGGTTGAAGGGTGAGTTGTGACATTGCCATTGAGATCACTAACTATCAATTTCACAACTCAAGTAAATGTATAATAAATCCAAGATAAGTGGTACAACCAACTTAGCCTACAAAATGGAAGTAGTGATAAGGTTTCCAAGGGTGTAAAATATAAATTTCACTACTCAAAGGATCTAACTTATATGACATGAAAGGCTCAAAATTATTCTTCTTGGTAAAATGTTATAAATATATATTTTCATTTTTTGGTGCACTTTCATGGCATATGCACTTATAATGTGTCTCAAGATGAAGTAATTATCACAAATTTTAAGAACTATATTCAAAACCTATAAAAAATTACTATCAAATATATAATATTCTAATCCAATTTTATATTTTAATCATTTAAATTGTATCAAATTCTTCCAACTGGGTATGTGTGGTTTCATGTCTCTATGACATGCCCCCACTAATATATAACCCCTTTTGAGGTGAGGAGAGTGGAATATGGTAGTCACCTTACCTTAAAATAACAATATTGATATATTATTTGTGTATTAATCATTTATCATATTGTAGACATCCATATTTAGTACAAGCATAATTTTATAGCATGTCTTATATCTTCTTTCCATGTATACATCTCTTGACTCGGGATTGGATATCTAGTGACATGACCTCTTATGTACCTCTTCATTTCCATATTATTTCAATTAATTTACCTACACTTTTGGCATGTATTTTACTTTATTACTTTTCATCCAATGTATGTCAGGTATTCCTACCTTTTATTTCATGCTATCTATATATTTTTATCCCTTGGACACCTATGTCTATTTTGGATACTAGCATCGAGACTAGTGTCTAAATATGATCTAGGTGTCTAGGGTTATCTTTTTATCCTTTTTTGTATCTTTCAATTTGTGACCATTTGTTTAACCATATTTTCTAATCCTATTATTGGATTTTCATGTGTCACTAGATCCTAATTTAAAATCAAGAGGTCCATATATATACAAAGGCTATAGTCTAATTACACTACCTAATAATTTGATTTGACAATTAATAAATTAGAAAATATTGTATATCTAAAGTTATTAAACTACATTACAATATTAAATTGAATATCTAAATCATTCAAAAGGTTAAATATATTATTGCATTGCTTGTACCAAGGGTTACTAAGAAAAAGATCCTATAGTCGCATAGTTACAATTTCACACACATGCCTTGGAAGGAGAACTACATGTGATTTTAAGGCCTTCTTTGGAGTATTGGCTACGTAGGTATCATTTAGCAACAACCAAGGTTACTAGGTTTAGTTTGAATCACATGTTAACTCCTTTTTACCAAGTTAAAAGAGGTCCAATGTAAAATAACTAGGGCTTTGTTCATTGTATGAATTTGGCACACACGAGGACGTGATTTGAGGAGAAAGGTAGTTATATAAGTTATAACATAGGCTTGGTATAAATTTGGATCCATTCCTATACATATCTTTGACTAGAAACCTATGTCAAAGATAGACACCTACATTGATGATATTGTCCATGTTAACGCAATCATTTAGTGGGGAAAAATAGTCAAAATGTAGAATAAACAAGTTAAAAACCTATGATTCAACCCTATAATGACTCTTGATCACTATCATACCTCAAAACATAATATCAGACAATATATTCTCTCTTACATCCCTTTTCTACCTTATATCAAAACCTATGATGCAACCCTATGATGACTCCTGATCACTATCATACCTCTGACTTAATATCAAACAAGATATGCTCTCTTTTATCCCTTTTATACCTTATATTTTTTACATTTATTACACATGCTAAATTATGAAAATTTGTATTATTAATTATACTTGATTGTAAATCTAAATATTGTCATTTCTTTCAAAATTTATTAGTTTTTGTGTTTTCCATGATAATACCCAAAAACCATAAAACATTTTGTGAACCCCTCCTTTGTTATTGATCCAAAACCCTAGTTTTAATGTAGGTTATCCTCCTTCAAATTAATTTTATTTCAAATTTCTGCATTTTATTTTCAGATCTAATTTATTTTTTTCTCCTACTTGTATGGGCATAATTTAAGAATACTTATTACATTATTTCTTTGACCTTAGTGGTATTGTGTTTCATAATTGTTAAAATACTTATGGAATCACTAATATAATGCCCTACAAGGAAATCTAATCTTTATGATCATTTATTTAATGTACTTATTGATCAATGTATTACATATGAAGATCTCATATAACATAAAAAATCTGATAAAGCCTATTTTACTTATAAATATGATAATAAAAGGACCAATTATGAAAATTCAAATATAAATGAGCAAGTTAGTGACATTTCTAAATTTATTTATGAGTGTGATGATATCCCTCTTAGCTAAGACACCTCTCATATTCCTCTGTTTTCTAACAATGAAGGGTTTAAAGAGTTAACAAAGATGCCTAATAAAATATATATGCAAAAAGGTATCAATAATAATATTGAAAATAAAAACATTGCATGCATTAATTTTTTATTCACTTAAAAAAATGAGTGTGCTTCATCTCTTTCCAATGATGTAAATGTCCAAAAAGTTTAATGTTCTTCCTCTATCTCTCAGGATGAAAATATTGATGACACCAAGTGTGTCCCTTCTTCTCCAATTAATACTCATACTAAAAATTATATTCCTTATTTAGGTGGTTCAAATGAAAATAGTCAAAAAAATTCTTCCCCTCCAATTGGTGGTGAATAAAATTCATGTGCTATGTCTTCCATCATTTTTCTCGAAGAAAAAAATGAAAGTCAACATGAAAATCATAATGAAATAGATACAAAACATGTATTGTTTGGGGACACAAGTAAAGTCCCAAGTATATTTCATGTATATTTTTCAAATATCAAGTCATGTAAGTCAAATAAAATCAAATATATCATTGAATATTCTCTCCCTCATTTAAAAATTAAAATATAAAATGTTTCTTTTCTTCTCTCCTTTAGATTTTTGATACAAAAAGCAAATGTTCACAATTGATTTTTTTTTCCTTTACTCCTGTTGAATGTCATGAAATTATAAATACCATAGCACATTTTAATGAAAATAATAGTACCAACCTTCATTCTATCCAATAAGATATAATCAATTCTTTAACCATGGATACCCCTTTACAAAATGAAGCAAAACCATGTGATGTTCCTCCCCTTGATAGTGTTAAAGATTCAATTATTCTTATATTTTATGTGCATGCTAATTTATATCCACTATAAAAAGCTTCAACATTTTTGTGTGATATGGTATCTATTATGAATACCATGAGATATTTTTAACAATAATTTAACACTCTTAAATTGTAAATTTATTCTCATGAGTCTATTTTTTAGGAGAATATATTAGCAAAACAACCTATTGTTAAAGATGTATTTGAGAATCCTTACCCTTTGAACTTTATTATGCCTAAGTTATCATCATTTTATGGTCAAGTGTATCATGATATCCATGTATAATAATATATACACTCCTTTTAATGGTGGTCCAAAAATGGAAGCTTGCTATTAAAGGCTTTTCATTACAGCTTAACCCAAGGCTCTTGATTGGTTGTATAGTCTTCCAAATGGTTCCTTATCAACTTTAAAAAAAAAATGAAGATGTATTTATATCACATTTTCATTTTTTTACCTTACCTAAGTTCCCATTAGAAAATTTTCAATCATTGACACAAATAGGAGATGAGTCTATACAAGACTATATTATTCAATTTAAGGATGCTTTGTATTCCTTAAATTATACACCCTCATATTTGGAAGTATAAGTTATATTTAGTATATGTATTATTTATCCACTCAAAGAAATATAATTTCATAATCCCTTTTCTACATTTAAAATCTTATATTAGGATGTACATAAATATGCTTGTTCTGTAATAAACACTCAAACCAAGTATATCTTTTCACCTAAAATAATGCATGATAACATTCATGTTTCCAAGGCTATCTTCTGAAGCTTTTTGGGAAGGTCTTATTAATAAATTTAGTAAGAAGTTAGCGGGATGGAAATGCTGTCTTCTTAGCCAAGGAGGAAAGTTAACTCTCCTCAAAGCTAGTCTTCAAAGTATACCTACGTATGCTTTGAGTCTTTTCAAAATCCCCTCTAAATTTGCTGAGGCAATTGAAAAAATCCAAAGAAACTTTCTTTGGTCAGGTTCTGAGGAGAAAAGGAGAATGCCTCTTATTGCATGGGATAACATTTGCAAACTGGTTAAGGATGGTGGACTTGGTATAAGGAAAATAAGAAGTATGAACACTGCCCTTTTAGCTAAACAAGGATGGAGGGTCTATCAGGAAAATAAAGAATGGAGTAAAATATGGAAGCATAAGTATTTATTTAAGGCACAGTCACTTCATGACTTCTTTACTACTCCAGATATTTCTCATCCGTCTACTATTTGGGGGGCAGTCCAGGGAACAAAACATGTTCTTGAAGAAGGAAGTTCATGGAAAGTAGGTAATGGTAAAAAGGTGAAATTCTGGGAAGATATTTGGGTAAGAGGTAAACCCTTACAGGAAGAAATCCAAGATAAAGATGTTATAGAAAGATGTAAACAAAGAGTGGGCATAATGGTTAATCAATACTGGTAGAACAACACTTGGGTAAACCTCACTGACTATGATCAAGATCTCAAGGATATTCAATTATCCCTAAATGCTATATCCCTATATCCTAATCAAGAAGATAAAATTGTTTGGTATCAGGAGCCAAGTGGATAGTTTAAAGTCTCTTCCATCTTCATCTCCAAGGGAAATGGCAGAAAACTGCTATGGACAAGAGCCTGGATTAAGGGGCTCATTCCTAAAATCAAGTTCTTTTTCTGGACCCTTCTCCAAAATAAAATTTTGACTCTGGATAATTTACAGAAATGCGGAATCAATATTGTTAATAGGTGTATTCTGTGTAAGAGAGACCTTGAAGATAGAGATCATCTGTTTGTGAATTGTTCCTTCACTCAGCTTGTTTGGAAGGAGGTTCTCAATCTGTGGGGCATTACATGGATTCACCAAAAAAATGTTGAACTTTCTCTCAAAAGCTGGTATTACCCTTCAAAGAATCCTGAAGTTCTCTTCTTATGGAAAATTACTCTTCCCCATATCTAGTGGGGAATATGGAAGGAAAGAAATAACTGAATATTCAGAAACAAAGAGCTCCCTGAATGGGTGGTTGGCTAGAACATCATTAGAGCTCTAAAGGAAAAATTTTCTTCTCAAAAAAATCTAAGCTCTAATCTCAATGTGGATAATCCCCTGAGGAAGGATTTTATTCTCGGTAAACCTGATAACCCCAGATCAGATGTTACTTGGATTAGTCCACCTCAAGATTGGATTAAAGGTAACTTTGACGGTGCAGCAAAAGGGAACTCGGGGAATGCTGGTTGTGGTGGTGTTCTAAGAAACCATGTGGGAATGGTTATTGATGCTATTGCAATTCTAATTGGTGTATCTAACTGCCACATTGTCGAAGCTACAGCTGCCCTCCAGACCCTTAAATTAGCTGTGGACTCAGGATATTCCAAATTGTGGCTTGAGGGGGACTCTTTGAATGTTATAAATATCCTTAATAATAAGAATACTGTGTCTTGGACCATAGAGGATAAGGTAAAGGAGATGAAAACTCTTTTAAATAAATTTGAAGAAATAAAAATCACCCATACCTACCATGAAGCCAATGGTGTTGCAGATTGGCTTGCTAATTGTGCTGTTCGGGAAGGGCAAAAAGTGAGGTGGAATGAAACCTTAGTAAGGAACGTGGATTTAAGGGCGATCATTCTTCTCGATGCCACACATGCGAAAGAAGGTAGGATTGGAGTGTAATAAAATCTTAATGAGTAGGAGGAGTGGCAGCACGGGGAAAGGAACCCAATTATTAAAGAGTAAGGCCCTCAAGAGGGAGAAGCGGATCTTAAAAAGCCTTAAACAAAGTCGATGTCCCAATCAACTTGACAGCAGGAGGATCCAGGGTAATATCCACAGTAATTGGGATTCAAAGAAAATGAGTATGGCACGTGAAAGGAAGGGAGAACCCCGTAAACAGGAGCCCAAGAGCTGTGCAGAATGGAGAGAGAAACATCAAGTCTGGAGAATTTTGCAGAAAGGAAATGTTACGAGCTACATGGAAAGACTCCACAGCTCTAAACCGCATATCACGACGGCCTTCTTCAAAAATTGGTCTGATGATAGGGTCACCCTGCATGGTATAACTATAAATTTAACTGAGGATTTTCTTGCTGAGGTTACAGGGTTGCCAATGGAAGGAATCAAATTTTCAAAGCAGACCATCATTTTGAACGAGGCATTTTGTAAGTTCCCCAAAATGGATGAGGAGGAGCAGAAGTTGGTCAAAAATGGGGATTTTTACGAGTTGGATCAGATTAAAGGGAGTTGAAGGGATGTCCTAAGCTGTATAAGGGAGTACTTCATCCTGGACAGAAGAAGCAAACGAGTGCATAAGTTCCATTTTGTCTTCCTCAACCACTTTAGGCATAAGGTTAGCTTGTCTTTTCCTTTCTATCTTCGCTACTCCCTGATTCAAAGCGTTTATGCTCATAGGAAAAAGGATTTGCGCCATATTCTTCACGAAGGCCTTATTCTGCTTATTGAAGGCTATTGCAAGAATAGGGCACTGGTTAAGTATCCCAAATAGGGGAAAAATAAGTTGCCAGGGAATAAAAAGAATGAAAATGTAAGCAGAAGAGGAAAAATTAAGACCCCTAGTCCTAATAAACAGAATGTAGAAGAAGAAAGGGGTCGGGAGAGAATTGAAGAACCCGAGGAGGAAAAATCGAAGGAAGAAGATGGAACTGAGAGCTAGGACACCAACTCTAGTAATGATGAAGAAGGATCTTAGGAAATTGAAAAGATAAAGTCAATACAGAGGAGGATTCTGCTACCAGAACAGAAGAGATGGAGGAAAACCAGAAAGTGGCGGAGGATGACATTGTCCAGGAAGATCCTGGTGAGGACCCAGCTTCTAAGAATGAAAAGGAAATCTCTGTCCAGGAAGATATTCAAAACATGGAGATGGAAATTCAAGATGGAATCAATGAGCGAGAACAAAAGAGTCAAGAAGACTTCTTTGAAGAAGCCAGGAATAGCCCTAATAAAAAGTCTGAGGATCGGAGAGGGAAGAATCAGAATGATGAAATACACACTCCTATGACTTGGGTTAACTGTAAAGCTGAGTCTTCTTCCCAATTAGATTCCTGGTTGTGTAGGGAGATCATTGATCTCAAGAGAAAAGTGGAAACTTTGGAAGATTCTCTTAAAGCTGCTTGGAACAAAGTAAACAACATGGAAAATCAGTTAAGTGAGATCCCTGTCAAGCTCAAAGCTTACGAAAACAACCTCCGAGAACTAATAAAGGACAACAGAAAGAAAATGGAGGAAGTAATGTCCAACATTTGTGCAGCTGCTATCAATATAGGTAAATGAGCCAATGAGGAGACCAAAGCACTAGAGGGTCCCAGCAAAAGGACAAGGCAAAGTTCCAAAAAGAAAGATACACAAAAAGGAGCTTTGTTGGAGGTTACCACCCAGGAAACTGCTTTGAAAGGAAAAGAAGCCATGAACTTGATACTGGAACTGGATGAATAATCTGGTCCTTCTTGTTGGTTAAGAAACTGGTTCTGATCTTTGTTCTTCTTTTGTTAGCTTTTGTTTGTTGTTCTACCAGACTTCTGTTTCTGGGTTTTGACCGGATGTGTCTCTTATGGTTTCAGGACCATTCAAAACCTGTTTTTGCTACCTCTCTGTAGTGTTTTTTAGGCGTTGCCTGTGGGCTTAGTTGTTCTTATTTTGCTCACTGTTAAAGGGTTTTGGGGCCCCTTCAAAACTTGCTTTTACCTCAATCTAAAACATTCATGTTTTCAAGGCAAACAAACAAGTTAATAAATATTGTGAAACAACTATAACACCTTCTATATAACCAACTATATATTTCAAATAATAAATGATAGAAGTTTTAAACAAATTAAAATAACATGATTATAGAGTATCTCTAAAAGCTATACCATATACCTCTATAAAATGACAACCTCTTCAGTTTAATTTGTATCATGATAGACCACATGTTATATTGTGCACACTATTGGATAAACAAATGATAAAACATCCTCATAATTCACATTATCCACCACATGAATTTGAAAATGCAAAAGGACAACACTATTGTACTTACCATGGTATTATTAGACATAAAGATAATGAGTGTTTTTCTCTTGAGCAAAAGTCTACATAGTTAGCCAATCATGGAATTATTATATATTGAAAACACATATGTAGACTTATTTCACATACTTTTCCTAGATGATTATCTAAGAGTATCAAGTTATCCCATGTTTTTACTTTGAGGAACACATGTTCCATCAACCTTCATAGCAAATGACCACTAATAAAAGTCCTCCTTGTGTACTCTCTACCAAGACTGATCACTCCCACATTAGTCCTATTAAAGAAACATTGGTTGATCAGGTCCTAAATAGAGGGGCATGTGGATGGTTTGTACATATAAAATAGATTTGGGTGCCAAAATTAGTACCTATAGAATCATAGGTCACTTATGTAAATACAACAAAATTAGTTATAAAAACAAAATTAATGATTCTACTACCCATGATCATTAAAATTAGACATTATTATTTCCTTAATGTTTCCACTACATATGATGATTATTCTATTAACACTATAATGCAAATATCTCATTCAATTAAAAAATTAGTTATACAGTGTAAAAATATATAATCATACATTATGGATATAAACACATAAATCAAATATAAAATGCTAGATGTTGCACATTCATTTAACATAAAATAAACCATGTGAATAAAGTCATATATATCAAAAGATACAATGTCCATACAAATGAAAACATCAATCATATTTCAAGGGCATATCCCCAGGTGTGTATTCCTCATCACTATCTATATCCATGGTCCTCACACCTATCGATGTCAAGGCATTGGGATCTAATTGGGTCTCTAACATGTGGCATGGTTCTCTTTACTTAGAGCTCAATTTTTAGCAAATGATTTCAAATTTCTATACAAAGTACCTAATATACAACTTCTGCACAAACTTCAAACATGTATATCTTGAACATTGGTTGTATAATTTCAAAACTATAAGTTACATTAGAATTTAGATAATTAAATATCCCATATTATATTAGATTTGGGGTATTACCAAAATAATGTTATAAATTATCACCACCAATACTACCAACATACAACTTGGTCCCTACATCAAGTAAATTATCACCTTTTCCTTTTGTGAGAAGATGTCTCATAGGTATTATATACCCTCATCCCAAAATGGGGGAATATTATTAGGGGCATGTTTACAAACATTTTCTTCACAGTCAATTACAATTTTCAAATTTTACAAATTTAGTGGGGGCATGCATTAAAAGCATGTTATCCACACTTGTTCAGTATTCAACATGTCCAGATTCAGTGGAGGCATGTTTTGGGAACATGTCCTCCACATTAGAAATAATATTATTTTTCCTATTTCTTCATATATAATAGGGTAATGTTATGTTAACATTCTACCCATAGTTTTACAAAATTTAAAATTGGCAAAAACACACATTTATATGATTTAGATTCATAGTTGTGGCAGAATTCTATAGATTAGTACCATTTTAATATATAGTTTTAGCATGTGACATATCTAAGGTTCATATGATATAAAAATTTTACCTAATATTTCAAAATACAAATCAATTTCATATTTCAAAACTCTTTTATGGATTGTTACCATATCATGGAATTTTACACACTATTACCTAGGTTAGATTATTAAAGACTATATTAAACCTTACCTGTCTATAGAGGTTAGCTCTTTTTGGTTATATCATAGTGATTAAATCATATATTCTCTCCAAAAAAATTTGTGAGCTTTATTAAATCACTCATTCTATACCAAGTTATATATACATATATTTTCCAATCGAGTTGTGCTAGTCAGAAAATGATACTCTCAATGGCCAAAGTACCACTCTTCCTATTCTAAGTTGGGGTAGGATCACCTCCCAACTCTTCTTATTATGGGTACATCAACACCATAGTGAAACTAGTTGAATAATTTTAAAATCATTCATCTTCCTAGCCAAAATATGGATGAGGTTACAAGCACCCTATCTACTTCTCTAGTTTCTAGTACTCTAGAACCATTACTATATGATGCATACACAAGTTTATTCTATCCTTGTTCTTTATTTATGCTAAATTTTTTATTATTTATTACATAAAAGTTAATTTTTGGCATGTTTTTTTGTATTTAATGTTAAAATGAAGGATTCAAGAAAATCTCAAGCAAAGACAAGGTATGTTGTCCACACCACATTATGCATTTTATTTTCCTTTAAATAAGTAATTTTAGTTTTTATGTAAAGGGTGGAAATGTAACACCCATATTTGGTACAAGCACAATTTTTTATCATGTTTTCATATCCTTGTTACATGTATACATATATTTACTAGGGATTGGATATCTAGTGATACAACCTCTTGTGGACCTCTTCAGTTCCATCTTATTTCACTTGATTTACCTACCCCTTGGGCCTATATGTTATTTTATTATTCTTAATCCAATTTATGTTATGGATCCCTACCTTTTGTTTCTTTTTGTCTATATTTTTTTATCCCCTAGATACCTATGTCTATTTTGGACACGAGGATCAATGCTAGTGTCTAACTACGACACAAGTGTTTAGGATTATCTTTTTTTCCTTTTCCATATATTTTTCTTTGTGACAATTTTTTTAACCCTCTTTTCCAATCCTGTTGTTGTATTTATGTCCATCACTATATCTTAAGTCAAAATCAAGAGGCCCCTATATACACAAAGGTTATAGTCTAATTACACTACCTATCAATTTGATTTAATAATTACCAAATAAGAAAATATTGTATATCTCAACTTATAAAATTGTATTACAATATTGAATTAAACATTCTAAGCATTAAAAAGGTCAAATAAACTATTTCATTACTTGTGCCAAGGGTTACTAGGAGAAAGACCATACAATTAAATAGTTACAATTCACATGCATACCTAAAAGGGAGAACTACATGCAAGTCTAAGGCCCCATTTAGACTATTGGCTATGTAGGCAACACTTTAAAATAATCAAGATTGCTAGGGTTACCTCTAATCATATGCTAACCCATTTTTATGAAGTTACACGAGTTCTAATGAAAAATAACTAGGTTTTATTTCATTGGATGAATTTGGCACACAATTAGACATAATTTGAGGCACAAGGAAATTATACAAATGATAACATATTCCTAATATAAATTTGGAGCCATTCATGTGCATATCTTTGATGGACACCTACATCAAAGTAATACACTTGTGTAAACACTATTATCCCTATTAAAAACAACCATATAGTGGGTAAAAATAGTCAAAACACAAAATGAACAAGGTCAAAACATATGATGCATCCCTATGATGACTCTTGATCATTGTCATACTTTAGAATATAATATAAAATAAGATATGCTTCCTTTTCTCCCTTAGCTTACCTTATACTTGTATTTATTACACCTTATAAACTAGGAAAATTTATATTATTGACTGTAATTTAGTGTAAATCCAAATATTTTCATTCCTTTCAAATAGTTTATCAATTTTTTTGTTTCTATGCAAATCTCCAAAAACCATAAAACATATGTATGAGCAATATGTCTAAGTAGATATATCAATGAATCTCATAGTATGTGATCATAACAATCCCTAATATGCATGATATAGATCATGGAAATGTTTATAAATCAATATTACAATCTCATCAAATAATCAAGCACACACACAAGAGCGCTCAATGTCACACAAAAGGCGTCCAAAGAAAATGCAAACAAGTGGCATGTTTAAATGCCACACACTCATTGGGAGTACATATTAAAATGTCCACCCATAAATAAATAGCATGCAATGTCACAAGGGCTCACAAGTAAGGAAAATATTAAATTTTTCCATAAGCAATATATTATAAAATAAGAAGTATTCTCAATGAAGTGACAATGTGAATGAATGAAGTATAAGCAACCAACATAAGCATATCATACTAGTCCCACATATATGTGTTAGAAAAAAATGTCATGTATCATAGCATATCAAATACATTATATAATATGTAAGAATGATTATATACATGTGTAATCATTATTAGATAAGATCAACATGATAATTTAAAAGTGATTGTAAAATAATATAACATGTATCGATCATGATTAAATAGAAGCAAGATGCCCTCAACATAGTGTTTCACATGAAAAGAGGAAAGGTCCAACATATGCATGTGCATGTATCATGGATCTAATGTATGCCTCTATCAAAATCAAGTAATTATAAATCCTATATATATATATAAAATAAATGATATGTTATTGACTAAAATAAATTAAATAACATAGATGACAAGGAGCTAGTAAACATGTGTATGCTTAATATTTTTTATATTTTCTAATTTATTTTAATGTTTTTATATTTTCTTTGAATATTTGATTTTTTTAGAGTTTTTTGTTTTATTTTTTTTATAATATGTGTAAAAAAAATCTATCCTATTATCGCATATAAAGGATGTTCATAAGAAGCTCTAAACTCTGAAACTCAAACTGGTGATACTACCAACAAATATATATAGGTGTCATATATAAAACTATAGAACATGTGGTAATTTGTCTATGTCTCATAGGAATTTGTGGTTGTGAAGAGGTTATATAAGTATTAGTGGTTATTGAAACCCATTTTTTAGTGCTCTATGGTTTTTTTAGTGTATCTATAATTAGAACATGTCTATTTTATTTTAACAATTGGGTGGATGATATAGATGTCGATGAGGACTCTATGGATTCCATTATGTATCTCTGGTGTAAAAATATCTCAAGTATCAGCTACCTAGGAAAGGGTATTGCATTTTTCTTTCCCTTATGTGTATGATAAACCTTAGTAGGTTTTACTATTAGTTACCTTTGAATAAACTTATATTATTCAATTAGATGTTCATATGGAATTCAAAAAACTATGATTACCTTATTGATATGAATGTATTTAATACACCCATGTATTATGGAAGGTACCGTAGAGAATTTATGTATCTAAGGTCATCCCAATAACATAAAAAATACTCATGTGTATGATATAACATAAAAGGTAGTGATCACATGTGTTGGCCCAAATTATAAACATAAATTAAACTCCCCAATAACTTGTTGTGATGTCCCATCGAATGCTGAGACTATTTTCGTTAAAGGGTATAAGTAATTATGTGTATATCCAAAATTAATTAGTATGTCATTATATATACATTATCACTAGGACCATTATCCACCATAACACTATGTATAGGTTGACCTAGTCAAGGTATGCTCTTATAAACAATGAGTGAAGATCTGAATCATCATCCACAATGTCATTTTCATCAAATGTAATAGAAGGTATTTATACCATAGGAAGTAAATTACATGTAAATGTGCCAATAATTCCATATAATGGTTTCCCATAATAAGGTTTATGAGGTTGTACATTATGTGCCATTTTCACTTCCATATTTTGCTTAGAATCATCTTTTAATGGATCATTAAACATCTTTTGATTTTGATGATCACCAGGTTATGACCCTAAATTCCTTAAAGGATCATCAAAGGTAAGTTATATATTTCTAATGAGGTCTTGGATATTATGTTTCAATGTATAACATCTATTTATAGAATGCCTAGTGCCTTGGTGATAGTCATAATATGCATTAACATCATATCCTTTTTGTAGAGGTCATCTTGTATCAACCTCTATAGGAGGAAGGAGAGATATGATATGACAATCCACAAACTTATTATGTAACAAATTTTTTGACCCGGGTAATCATGTAATTTACCTCTTAGGTTCATTACATAAGATAATCTAATTATCTTTTTTTGACACTATATTAACCATTGTGGTTGTTTATTTTTTTAGGTTTTACATGTTTAACTTGGTTTGATATGAAACTTGGTAGTATATGTAGTTAGTGTGTTTTCTACATACTTAAGCTTATTTAATGAAATCATTTTCATTTCAAGATCTCAAAAAATATGTCATAATTCATCAAAATATTTTAAATTCTTTAAGATAATAGACTCAGGTAACTACAGACACTATTTTTGAATTATATAGCACCTTAATCTTGTATAGTTGGAAAACATAGACCTTAGTTATTCCCTCTTAGTTATAGACCTTTTCCACTACCAAAAGGCTCATATTTGTTATCTCTATGTGCTCATTAATTATTTCTTAGTCCAATTAATTCTATTTTTATAAATTAGACCTTTTACCATACTTTAAATGTGATAAACCTACTTATTATCATCCTCTATAGGTTATGGACCTATGTGTGTTTTCTAGCTACCTGAACACTTGCATCCCAATCAAACACCTCTATTGATGAAAGTTTTATACTCTAACACAAGTGTCTAGTACCTTAAATTCATCCAATTTTAAATTTTAATATATTTATATGGTTGGCCTAAGTGATTTATTTCATGATATTTATTGAAAGGATTGGTATAAATACATGATCAATTCACATTCATTCCTCTCCTAGAATAGACCTAACAACTCACAAGGTAACTTACCAAAATCATTCAATCAAGCATTCAAGTGAGAAAAAATTCCATATTTTCCCCTATTTCCATATCAATCATAATGATAACACATCTATAGGTCTAAAGTAATCAAAAAGCACTCCATGATCCTTACTTGCTAAGTTATAATCTAGGTCATTGTTGTACTTATCACATATTGTAGCCTTATGCACACACAATCCAACACATAGGGAAGAACTCCATGATTCTAAGGCCCTCTTAAGATTAGTTTATATGTTTTTGGGGATATCTCAACATCATGATCCCACTAACCCATTTTTCCCACAATCACTATGAATATGAAGAAGTAGGGTTTTGTTATTTGACAAAGATCAATAGCCCATGATCTAAATTTGAGCATACTAGAGTAAAGGTAACTAGAACTTAGAATATCTTATAGGGCCACATCTAGATCCAATGTATATTATGTATAGTACACCTATATCTAGGCTAGATAGAAGTGTTGATGCAACTATCTAAGGTTGACGCAAGTGTCCAAGGTCATAAAGGTCAAATTTCTAGAATTTAATGACTAGTCCAATATTTAAATCCAAACTATCTATTGCTTATTCCATATCATATGTAAATGCATATAGTAATCCAAATAAGTACTGCAAATTTATATTTATTATAATATCAATCATTATTTAAACTTACTATTTTTAGCATATCTCAGTAATTAAATTTAGAATATTGTTTATCTGAATTTGTAATTAATTGGACTACTAAGGAGATAGTTTATTACACTTGTAACCTAGGTTATCTCTATCCCATTTAACCTTGGATTTCTTAATCTATATTTTATGGATCACTTTACATTATCATGTTTGATTTATGTACTTAAAAAAGCCTTTATCTATGCTTATATCTCTAACATTGTATTTGATATTCTATGTACTTAATGTTTATTTCTAACACATATGATCCATGGGATAGTATGTTATGTTTATACTGGTTACTTATGTTTTTCCTTTATGTACTTCCTTGAGTGTCTTATCTTTCTTGTTTGAGTATTTTAGTATGCCCTATTTTATCCAGCCCCCATGCCTTTATTTGCCTCTTTGACACTTGAATATGTCATTGTGTCATTTAACTAAATCTAATTCTAGTAAGCTGTGGGAGGGATGATTCATTATAAGGAAATTTGAATATGTCATGTTTGATTTTTTGGACAATTGAGTAATTTATACCCCTTCTATTATGTGGCATTTGAAAATTCCCCTTATTTACAGTCTCCTTAGACCATTGTCCTCCATTTTTTTTCTAAGTGTTCTTGCATGTGTGTTTCATTGCTTGTTGATCTTGTATTGTTAATTTATAGATGTTTTCATGATCTATATCATGCATATTAGGCCTTGATGTGATCACATTTTATGTGCTTAAATGATATATCTACCTAGACATGTTTATCATATATGCTACAAGATAAATTCATAATTTACATGTTTATCTTATCCATTTGAGGTAAGGTAACTACCATTTTCCACTTCACCTCAACTAAAAAATGGGGGCATAATAGTGGGGGAATACCATAGAGGCATGGATTCCACATTATTCACAAATGTAAATTATAATGGGGGCATGTTTTGAAAACATTCTCCACATTTTTCATAGTTTTAGATATACAATGGGGGGAATTTTGAAAACATGTTCTCCACACTTGCACCAATTTTTAGTTTCAGATTATAGTGGGGGCATGTTATGAAAACAAGTTCTTCACACTTGCACAATTTTCAAAATCGCTAAATCACATAGTTATATGATTCATATACACATTTGTGATAGAATTATATACATTGGTACCATTATTATACCAGAGTTTTAGTATGATACATACATAAGGTGTATATACTATGTAAAGAGCACATAAATTAAAAAATCAAAATAGCTTTCATATTTCAAACACTTCTACAAACTTTAACTCTCTAGGTTGTATTGTTATAGACTATATTGAGCCAATATACTATAATAATTACTTCACTTTTGGTATGGTTGAGGTGATTAAATCACTTGATCTTTCCAAATTTATAGGTTGGACTTGATTACATAATATAACATCACTAGATTTATAATGTGAGTTGATGTGGTTCACTCACACTCACCAGGTTATAAGTATGATTGGGTTACATAATTGAGCTAATCTCAACTGTCGAGTGGAAACTCACCTTTTATCTAAGGTTGGGGGCATGTGTCCTATAATATATATATATATATATATATATATATATATATATATATATATATATATATATATATATATATATATATATATATATATATATATATATATTTATTTATTTATTTATTTATAATTTTCCTAATATTATCTCTAATGGTTCATAATGATACATCTTTTCAAATCAAATTTTTAAAAGGCAAGTCAGTTGCATCGATACATAGGTGTACTCCTAAACCTTTCTTTCCTTACATTTCAATAACTTTAATGATTTTAATTTTTTATTGTATGAAATAATTATATACTATGGCATGCTCTTAGTTTTAGGTCAGTGACCAAAAAAGCATTCCAGTTGGGATCATGTAAAGGCAAGATGTGTTATACACACATAGGTATGCATTTTTCCTTCAAACTAGAAATTTCATTACTAGATTAAAGGGGAGAAGTGTAGACACTATTTATAAATTATATATCACCTGAGTATTATACACTTTGAAAATATCAACCTTATCTATTCCTCTTAGTTATAGACTTTTTTTACTACCAAAAGGCTTGTATATATTATCTCTATGTGTTCATTCCTTATTTCTTAGTCTAGACAATGTTATTCTAATGACCCTAATTTTTTATCATAATCAGAATGCTATAAAACTATTTAGCATCATCCTCTACAATTTTTGAGCCTATGCCTATTTTCCAACTACCCTGACACTTGTGTCCTAGTCAAATGCCTGTGTTGACACAAGTGTCCTATTCCAACACAAGTGTCAAGTACCCTAAGCTCATCCAATTTTCAATTTTAATGTATCCCTATGGTTAGATTAAAGTAATTTATTACAAAATATTTCTTAAAATGATTTGTATAGATACATGATCAATCCTCATTCATTCCTCATCTAGCATAGACCTAACAACTCACAAGGTAACTTACCAAAATCATTCAATCAAGCATTAAACTAAGTAAAGCTTCCTTATTTTCCCCTATTTCCATATCAGTCATAGAGACAACACATCTACATGTATAAATTATTGAAATAAAATTCCTTGAGCCATAGTTTCTAAGTTACAAGCTAGGTCATTGTTTACTTAATTATCACATATTGCATCCTTATGCACGTGTAATATAATACATAGGGCAAAACTACATGAGTATGATGACCTCTTCAGAGTAATGGCTATGTAAGAAAAACCCACTAAAATAGGGGTCTTTGAGGTTAGCTTAAAAAAGTGATCCCACTGACTTATTTTTTCCACAGTCATTATGAATATGAAGAACTATAGTTTTGTTATTTGACAAGGAGTGGCTTGCTATAGATATAGTTTATCTAAATTTGTAATTAATTGGCCTATTATAGATATACTTTATCATCCTAAGATATCTCTAACATATTCAACCCTAGATTATTTAATATATATTTTAGGGTTAAAAAATAATGGTGCAATCAAAATTTTCTTAAATGTGTCTTGAATATTTGTATCTACAATTGGATTTTTCATTTTGGCCAACATTGTTTTTTAACTCAAAACATATTCATTAATGGTTCATTGGTTCCTTATTTGATCTTATAAATTCATGCATATAAAATTTTATGTGATCTTGATAGATAAATGTGCTATAAAATGATCTACTGGAGGTTTGAATTATTTCACTAATTCGATTGGTAAATCATATGATTATCTTAAAACATTGTATTTTACACTTTAAAAAAAATTGATTAAAATTTTATCATTTGAATCTATTTAACCCTAAAATATTTATATATTTAGGTTATCTAGGGTTAAAGTGGATAAATATATTTTAAGTTATAAATGTGATAAACTATCTCTATAGCTAGCCAATTAGATGTTAAACTCAGATATAACATATATTGAATGTATTAAACTGATATAGGCTAAAAATAGTAAGTACAACTATGCTAGATATGGAAATTAAAAGGAAGTAATGTACTTATTTATTTATAATGTTTATACAGTTCTAGATCTAGAATAGTTATAAACCAAACTAGAAGATGATTCTAGAATAGTCACCAAATTTTAGTTTGAGTGCCTTTGGATCCACGAGCACTTGTATCATTTGGGATAGTTACATCGATTCTAGTGGTTAGGTTGGATGCAAGTGTCCTATATAGAATACTTGGTATAAAATGATTAAACCACCTATATACTTATAAGTTTGTCATTTTCTTACCTTTAATTTAGTTAGATCTATGTCATGGACTATCACTCCTTATGAAATAGGTTTGTGGGCATTCCTTCTACTCATTTCATATGGACATTGAGAGAATCCACCTCTATGATCATGATAATTCCAAATTATATCATTCTATGGTCACTCTACATTCTCATATTTTGGGCTCATATATGTACTTACACATGACATTATCCATGATTATATCTTTCACAGGGTACTTGATATGTTATGCACTTGACATTTTTTGTTACACATATATCTATGAGATACTATGATATGTTTATGTTTGTTTCTTATGATTTATTTTATGAAATTCATTGAGTTCCTTACCTTTCTATTGCCTTTCTTGTTTGATTATTTGAATATGCTCTATTTTTAATGGCCCCCATACCTATGTGTGTTTTCTTTGACATTTGTACATGTCATTATTTGCTATATGGATATTTGAATATGTCATCCTTGATTTTTGGATATTTGACTACATCATGTCCCTTAAATTATGCAACATATAAACATTCCCAGTGTTTTTAGTCTCTTTGGACCATTGTAGGTTGACTTACTTTTAAGTTCTCTTGTATGTGTTCTTTTTTTTCTTGTTGAGCTTGCAATATTACTATTTAAGCATTTACATGATATTTATCACGCATCTTAGGCCTTCATGGGATCACATTGTTAATGACATATATATTAATGCACCAATGATATCTTGGATCTTATGTTTCAATCTAAAACATATATTTATAGAATACCCTAGTCCCTAACGATAATTTCATAACATATCCTTTGGGTAAAGGTTTTGCTCATATCAAACTATATAGGATGAGGGAGAGGTATAAGCTGGCACTCTATTAACCATGGGACTAATGAAGCTGGAGACTTGGGTAAACATGAGAATTGTCTTTATGATGTATTAGATAAGATAAACTAATTAGGTTGCTATGAAACTACATTAACTGTAGTGGTTATTTCTTTTTGTGTTTGAGGCTCTTTTGGTACCCATTTTTGTTCATTGGTATCTTTGCTTTGGGATAATTTATCTTTTGTATCAATATTTTCAATACAAAATAACAATCAGTATGGTGACCATGTATTCTATGATATGCATAGTAATATTTGGATTTTTTCAAGGGATGTAAAGGAGGTAGATTGATCAAATTATTTATAATCATCTCCCTTATAACCTCACTTGACCTCTTAGTAGGATGTTGTTAACTTGTATAATAATTATCATTAGATGACTTTGGTTTTAGCTTCCAATAATTATTTTTATTAGGCACAAAATTGGTATGCAAAGATGAAAACACATGCTTTACAATAGAATATTGTGAATTATTTGTACATGAAATATGAATTTTTAATAAAATGAATTTTAAATTTAAAGATTGATTTTGATTTTGTAACTCGTGCATTATCTTGGTCATAGTACTAATTTGTTCCTTTAGGGTTTCACAAGCATAGACCTTAGGTATATCAAACTAGACATGGAAATATGTACCATCAAGGGATGTGAGATAATATATGTTCTCCCTCTTTTGTAATAATATGATGATCAACCTTAATTTTTATAGAGTTGATAATATGAACCTTGTTATAGGGATGATAGTTATCACCCTCCTTAGGATTAGGAGAAGTAATCTCATTTTTATTCATTTAAAATGTCCTAAAAATTATCTTATAATAGGATAATTCTAAGGATAAATAATTCATGATAATAAAAAATCATAATTGAGTAAGTACGGCATTACATTTTCAAAATAAGAAACCCTAGGCCAACTAGGGTTTACACATGAAAAATAGTGGTCAAGTTCACCAAATTTTTAATCCTAAAATATTTCTATATATAGGTTATCTAGGGTTAAAGGGGGTAGAGAGAGTTTAAGGTAAAAGGGTGATAAACTATCTCTAATGTAGGCTAATTAGATATTAAACTTAGATATAACATATGATGAATTCATTAAACTAAGATAGGCTAAATATAGTAAGTACAACTATGTTAGATATAGACATGACAAAGAAGTAATGTACTTATTTGTTTATAATGTTGATATAGTTATGGATATACAATAGATAGAAATTAGATTAAATGATGATTATATAATAGTCATCAAATTCTAATCTGAGTGCCTTTAGAATCACATACATTTGCATCATCTTGGGACATATGCATTGATGATAGTGTTTGGGTTGTACACAATTTTCCTATATGTAATACCTACTAGAAAAGGAAGAAACCACTTGGATGCTTATGTGTTTATCTTCAAATTTTCTCTGGTATATTCAGATTTGTGTCTTGGACTCTCACTCCTCATGAAATTATAAAACCCTAGTTCTTCATCTTCATAGTGACCTTGGGGGAAAATGGGTTAGTAGGCACATGGTGTCAAACTAACCCCAAAGACCTTTATGTCAAGGAATGTTTCCTATATATCTAATAACATGAATAAGGCCTTATACTAATGTAATTTTCCCTTTGTGTTGGCTTTTGTGTGAATCATGTAATATGTGGAAAGCAAGTAAAATAATTACCTAACTTGTGACTTAGAAAATTGAGCTCTTGGCTTTCACCTTCAGTACTTTAGACCTTTTTATGTGTTGTCCCTATGACTAATATGAAAATAAGATAAAATAGGTAATCTCTATTTAATTATTTTGATAAGTGCCTTGGTCTCTTTTGGTATTTTCTAGGTGAGGAATGAATGAGGGTTGATCTTATATTTATGGCAATCCTTTTGCAGAAGTAAATTACATTAAATCACTTAGGTTGACCATTATGATATGTTTCATTTGAAACTTGGATGACTTTAGGGCACTAGAAACTTGTGTCAGAGTAGGACACCTATGTCAACGTAGATGTCTACCTGGGATGCTAGTATCTAGGGAATAAGAAAGTAATATAAAATAAAAACTTGTAGAGGTGGAAGATAAATAGTTTTTAAGAATTTTGGGCAAGATAGAAGGTTTTTTTCATCAACATAAGATTGTTCAGATCAATATATATGCCAAGGGGCACAAGATATAGAAAATATGAGACTACCAAAAGTGGGAAAGGTCCAAAAATAATAGGAATAGCCAAGGTTTAAGTTTTCCAAGTGTACAAGATTGAGGTGTTATATAATACATAAAATAGTTTCTATATAATCATAATCAAAAAAATTGTATATAATGATCGAATATGTTATTCAAGATCACCCTTACAATCATAAAATGTGAAGTTGGGTGCAAAAAACTAGTTAGAAAATGGTGTAAAGATATCTTAAGTGATATAGGATTATTTAATACATCTTTTGAATTAATAACATGAGTTTATTTCAAAGTATTTTATTCAATGTTAGTAACCTTAGCTTCCAAATCTTGAATAACTTAGAGAATATTTTGCACAGTAGACCCATTAGGATTTAGATTTAAGAATTGAAAAGTCACCAAAGGGGTTGAAAACACAACTTGTGTCGATGTAGGTATTGAAGTAGGTAATTGAGTTGAATTATTAATTATTCCCATGGATTATGTAGCAATATTTGTCTTATCTTTAGTGAATAATCATTTGAAAACATATCTTATGCCCCTACTAGATGCAGTAGGTAATGTTGTGCTCAAGTGAAGGGAGATTAGAATGGATGTTTGATAGGCATATTAGTAACCCCAATATTTGTATCAATAGATATAAATGGTTGTTCATTAACACCTTTTTCTTTTTTAATTTCTAATATAGTATTAAGGATCTTGTGGAGATCTTCAAGATTTTCATGAATGCACTCTCAAAATAATGCAATAGATTTAACTTGATATTAATATACTTTTTCATGCTCATTTTTTTCATGTGTTTCATTATTCTCATGATCATATTCATCGTATATAATATTTTTTTTGTTATGTTTCTTGTTGTCATTATTATCACTCTTATTATTAGTAGAATTTGACATGATATTAGCTAGAGGCATTTTAGGTAGACCAAGGGGTAACTTAAGATGTTCAATAGGAACACCACATAATCTAATAATATGCCTAACTTTACTACAAATTATATAACATATGTGAATAAGTAAAATAAGTAGAAACATTATAAGGATGAAAACCCTAAACCAAACTAGGATTTTGTATGAGAAGACACAAAGGTTAGGTTCACCAAATGTTTATTTTTTTAATTATTAGTGTTTAGGTAGATAAGGGTTAATGAATTATAATATCCTATTAAATGGATTAATAAAACTATTCTAAAGAAAGCTAATTTAATTAACTTAGATAACATAATATATTGAATCTGTAAATTTATAGAAAATAGAAAATACAATGATAATTAATATTTTGATGGTTGTAACACAAAGAAGAGATAATAATTAGCTAATTTTTAGATGTGCAAGAATATCTGACATGTATAGGTGTAGGAACAAGAATGTTTATGCTCATGATCTCTTTGTCATATTTTAGAAATATTATTTTTGGATACATGGACACTACTATTTACTTATGGACACGCTAGCGTTTATGCCTTTATTTGTGGTTTGATGTTTATTTCTTGTATATAATTTTTTTGTATTTAGAAATGACCATCTAGACCTATTAAATTTTTGTCACCTTTTTATTGATGTGTCTAGATCAGGTGCACAAGCTTTGTATAGTTGTATATATCTTAAACCCTAGTTATTCACCTTAGGACATGTCATTTTACCAAAAATGGGTTAGCGAGCTCATGAAATTAATATAACTTCAAGGACCCATTTATTAATGAATGTTACTTACATATTTGATACTCCAAGAAGGCCCTCAAACATATGTTGTTCTCCTCTAAGTGTGGGATTGTATGTGTACAAGGGTGAAATATGTTATATACAAGCTCTTGAAATGATCTATATTGTAACTTGAAAAATAATGCTCATGGGTTATTATTTGAGTGATTTATACCTATAATATGATTACTCCTATTACTGATATAGAAATAAGGAATAATAGTGAGTATAACTCAATTGTGAAATTGATTCAATAGGTGTTTACTTGGTATCTTCTAAATGAATAATGAGTAGGATTTTATGTGTATTTATACCACACCTTTTAAAAATATCTAAAAAATGGTTAGATAACACAAATAGGTCAACCCATATGTCTCAAAATATTTTAAATTTTGATGAATTTTTAGGTACAGACACTAGATAAGGTATATAAACACTATAGTCGATGCTAATGTCCCTATGAAAATGGTAGTGTCCAATAGGGTAGAAAAATTTTGAAGTTTTTTAACTAACAGTGAAGGATACAAATCTTATTTTAAGTTTGATGTAGTGTAAAAGTGATTTGGTTCATCAAAATGATAGGTTTGTTCCCTAAGATAAGCAATTAGGCATAGTGAGATTGTGAATGCATGCCTTTTGGTAGAAGGAAGGTTTAGAATCAAAGGGTAGATCACTTATTAGTATTTGTCAAGTCTACAAAGATTGAGATGCTTTACATAATAATATTTTCTTATCTACATAATGCATGTTTTTCTTTCATCCAAAAACCTATTAAAATTATGATCGTAAATGAGGTAAGTGTAATTCCAATTGAAATGTCTAATTTATTGGATGAGTATGTTGAAATAGATTCAAAATATTTTTCAGATGGAATTTGACCTATGAGAAGAATTATTCATCATATTAATCTAGTGCCTAGATCAATTTTCCCAAACAAATAATATAGGTTTACATCTATCGAGAGTGACAAGGTAAAGAATAAATTGAATGACTTATTGGAGAAAATTTTGACAAGAGAAAATTTGAGCTTGTGTGTAGTTATAATAGTATTGGCACCTAATAAAGTTTGATAATGGTGTATGTATAAAAAATCAACAATCATCAATAATATCACTATCAATAACATTTTTACATTTCCCCAGATGGATAAGTTGGTGGATTTATTAAATGAGACTTTATACTTCCCTATTATGGATTTGAGAATTGGCTATCATCGAATCAAAATTAGGGAAGGAAATAAATGGAAAATCACATTAAAGATGAAGGAATGGGTTGTTTGAGTGGATCTTTATGAAATTTGGGTTATCAACTTCTAAAATTAAATTAATTAGACTTATAAATGAAGTGTTAAAACTTTACTTGGATAATTTTTTCATTGTGTACCTTAACGACATTTTAAGTTTTAGTATAACAAGAGAATAAAATTTATTACATTTTAAGAAAGTTTGTAAATGTTAAAGGAGCATAAATTTTTAATCACCTTAAATAAATTTATCTTCATGAAGGAGGAGTTTTTATATTTAGGATTTTTAATCTCAGAAGAAGGGTTTATAATAGACCTAGAAAAAGTAGTAGCTATATACACATAATATTTTTGAACTTTATCAATTACTAATGCTTTCTCTCTTGTAGAAACCCATCAAGTCTAAATCTCTCTAAGTGTACCCCTTAAAGGGTGCACCATGAAAGGGATGGGTAGACCATTGGTGCTTTGTAGGATTGGTGTCCCCTATACCACCACTTGTTATCTACATAAACCTTCTCCTATGTACTTCCTTAAGCCTTGACTCCTCTCTTGCACACTCCTCAAATAATTTCACTACCTTACTTAGAACCTACCTAAACCTAAAACCCTTTTTGATAGTTTACATTACATTGTCGGCCTGGGTTGACATTGTATTTAAATTGTTAAAAGAATGTTATGGGTCTAGGTCAGCTCTAGCTAACCTAGACCGGGATCTAAATTATTTTTATCAATTAATGATATAGATTTGATTGGGTTGACCCTATTAGCTAAAATTTTAGAAAGGTTCAGGGTTAGATTTAGCTATAGATACACATTCATTTTGCCATTTCTTAGAGAGATGATAAGAAGAAGAATAATATTGTATTGCCCATTTACTTTTCTAGCATTCTACTTGAGGAGCATAGCTAAGGGTTTCAATACTTTATTTAGAGATACAAATCTTGTCTTATGTGGAACTTTTTTGAATGCATAAAAAAGTTGTGTAGCCTAAATCTGACTTGTATTTTTTATCCTTACATACTAAAATAACCTCTTACGAATCACCTTGGCTCAGTGGTTTCATCTTCAAATGTATGTATTCCTAAATTTTTTCCTCCTTTGTAAGAGTAGATAAATTTGAATTTGTACTTCTCTCCCATGCCTTAGGGTTTTACCTTTACATATCTTAATTAGGGTTATCCTATGTATTTTTAATTTTTATATTTGTTACCCCCATTTTGTGCCACAATCTTTGGTGAGCACTAGATTAGATTTTACTTTACTTTGAATATAATTTGTGAATATAAAAACATGGGACCTAGCTAGGGATATTGAATAGTTTTACTTGACTAGAGACTTTAGAGCCCTCTCTAGTGATGTTATTGTGGTAATAAGTCTAGTGGATCCATCTTGGTCATAACCTTGAATATATAATGTATCAATAATTGAAGGTGTAAGTATGATTTATCTTCTGAGATAGGATTGATTAATAGGTTAGGTACATTTTCCTTTATATACATTTTGGTAAACCCAATGTGAATCAGATCCTTGTAGGTTTTCTTTCATGCATTATTTTATCATCATGTTATATATTTTTATTTTTTGTTAAATTAATTGAAGGAATACATTATTCATTTACAAAATCTAGAATATAATTGATAATCAAATCATATAATGAACATATCAACACATGACATAGTAGTTACCATGGGAAAGCCTCAAAGAGGTAAAAAACCACCAATGTGATATTAATTAATATGATAAACCAAATCACCCCAATACATAAACTTCTCTTACCTTCTCACTTCTTCACAGAATGGCTTTCACAAAACCTTGCATCACCCAAGATATTTTTAATTCTTAAAGATAAATGAAACATATGGGTAAACCCTATTTTATAGTAAAAATTGAAGGGAGGTGACCATTGTAACCAATGGGTCCAACCATCTGAAGAAAATTTAAAATACTGATAAATAATAAATAATAATGTTTTATTTTTACTAATAAGTAATAAATAATTCATGTTTTATTATTTATTTATACGATATTGTCAATCCATGTTATTAAATAATAAATATTTATTATTTAATTACCTAATAAAGTACTAAGAGTCTTATAATTACACCACTTATACATTAAATTTTCTAACACTCCCCCTTAATTATAAGTGGGAATAAATGCCATAGGCACCATAAAGAAATTATACTATGTGAAAATTTGAAGGATTTAAAAACCTTCATCATGCCAAACACCACCTTTTGAAACAAAAGGAATTATTCTAAAAATTACTTGAAACTAAATTTAAGCTATCATGATCATGAGACTACATCTAACAGTTTCTCATGAATAATCTCTAAGCATATTTGGATTCATTTATAACATAAGGATCTCCATTACAAAGTATGTTTTTAATGTATTGGGGTGATCAGTAAAATTTTCACATGAAGTTTACAATGAGAAGTATATAAAAGGAGAAGAAACACATGGACATCAGGAAGTGGCATTGTCATGCACACTCCCCCTCACAACTCTGAGAGGCCTAGCATTGCATGAAACTGATAAAACATGGCAGCACTAAGTGGTTTTATGAAGATATATACCACTTTTTCATCTATATGATAGAACTATAGATTAGTGTCACCATTGATGAATTTATCTCGAATTAAATGCATATGAATTTCAATGTATTTATTTCTTTGGTATTATACTAGATTTTTTTCCAGAGCTATAAAAATTTGGTTATTGTAATGAAAGATGGTACTCTGAAAAACATCCAAATAAAGTTCTCTCAACATATTTTTCAGCCACATAGCTTCTTTAGTAGCTTCTATAGTGTTGTAACCAAATATTTCACCCCAGATGAGGTTGTTTAAGCCTCTTTTAGATCTGGGCAACATGGGAACATTTCCAAGTATATAGGTGTACCTATATTGGAAATGAGCCTCTAGATTTAAGGTATAGCTCCCTAAATATATCATGCATTGTTTATCACTTAAAATACTACTTACTTGTGGGGAAAAGAGTTAGAGAAATTCATAAATTAAACTTACTTTAAAGTATATGATGCATCAAGAATGTTTTCCATGTGACCATCATATTTATACCACAATGAAACAAAACATACATACTAGTATCTAAGCTTGAATGGGTTATAACATGAGTATTTCAATATAAAGGTGAGATATGAAAAGCAACACAAGGTAAGTGAATTAGAGGGCAGACTACACACTCAAGGATAATTATAAACTTAAGAAAGCTTTATACGCTAGAATACACTCTATATGACCTGTTAGACTAGGAAGTCTTGTTCAAACGTTAAAGGATAAGGGAAGGAAGGATAGAGGATTATAACTTATCATCACCATACATCACTTACAAACTTAGATAATTGTCCAAAAGTCATAAATAAACTTGTATTAATATTCAAAGGTAAAATATAACATCAATCTAGTAGGGCTTTTCCATACATGGTGTGGTTTTTTTACAATAGCCAAAATGGTAGCTACTTATATCATTTGGGAGGGACAAGTGGGAAATAAGAAGCCCAAAAGGGAATCAAATCAGTTCAACCCCCTTTGAACCATAGTTGCAACTAATTTTGCAAATATGTTCTTTTTAACTTCTTGAATGATTTGGGCTACTTCAAAAGGTTGCATAGTTACATTATTCTTTCATTGATGCTCCTTGATGGTTGAAATAATAAGATCAAGTTATTCTGAGTTGGGTCCTAGAATTAATGTAGCTACAATCCTAAAATCAATCTGTTAGGGTTTTGTCTTAATGCTAAACCACTCTAAATTGGTTTTGTCAAGATGTGTAGAATGGATAAAAGAGGTTGCTTTCATGTAATTGGTCTTGGAGATGAAACCATTGGAACATACTATATGCCTTCATGGAATCCATCAAAATGCCATATCTTATTCTAACTAGATCATGCTCAAACTAGTCTACATGCTCATGGGTCTACTATAGATGGAAAACCAATCTCAGCCTATTGGTTTTCCTGTTAGGTCCAAATAGACTATGCATAGGTCCTTCTAATAATGGAAAATATAGTTGTAGAAATGGCCTTGAAATCCATAAAAATATTAAACTAGAGTTCCACACTAAGCTTCAGTGGTGGTCCTTTATATTCCTTATACTTGACTACCTCACTTTGACCACTCCATGTTGTTTGAACCAGCTTTAATGGCATTGGGATGACCCTAAAAAACCTTATTTCCCTTGGTGAAAAATGGATTTTCAACCTCTA
The DNA here is from genome assembly GCA_037957365.1 of Torreya grandis. NCBI lineage: Eukaryota > Viridiplantae > Streptophyta > Pinopsida > Cupressales > Taxaceae > Torreya > Torreya grandis. Next base: position 927,409 of record JARHVA010004915.1, on the reverse strand, counting down.
TCAAGAATATTGGGCTTGCCTTTACTCTAATTGGTTGTCAAAATATGACTCATCTCATTGACACATTGACTCATTTAACTCCACTGATTTTAATTGATATGAATGCTCAAGAACCATCGATCCTTTGCTAGTTGAATATGTTATTGACACTTATCATGCCTACATTCACTCTTGAGATTCATTGACCCTTTGACCTCTACTCATCATTAGATATAAGTGTATATTCAAATGTGGAACATTAGATCAAATGGGGACCATTAGATCAAATGGGACCTAGTATTTGAAATCTAATGACTACTTCATGATTTTAAAATTGATTTCCTTACTCCTATCAAATGATGTTCATGTGACCATCATTGACAATCACACGACCATCAAATTTAAGCTCAATAGGATTTGTATTATTTTATCTTAAGTTGACATCCCATCAACCATCATTTGGCATCTCATAGAATGTAATTAATGTCTTATAGACCATCAAATTTAATCACATATGGATTTTTGGTTGAGCTCTATTTTAACATTCACAATAACATCTTATGTCTTTTAACTAACTTTTCATATTTATATCTTGAAGTGTAAGAATCATGGAGGCACCAAACTTTTAAGATGTGTTCTTCTTACCAAAAGGGATGAACCCATTTGATCCACTAGTCTTAAGAGCCTTCTAAGTGAAGATATTAAATACTCAATCTAGATGGTCCACATCTTCTCCTGCATGACGTCCTGGTGATGGTCAAGCTCATTTGTCTAAGTATGAAAAACTTAGTGAAATCTAACTGAGGAGCCAACTTTTCACATGCATGATTTCATTTATGCTTTGATAGAGAGCCTGAGACTTAGCACGTAGCCTCTCATCAAAAATGTGAACAAACCCATATGACCCTTTTCCCTTACAACTATAACACATGCAAGATATAGCTTTATGAAGATGCTCACTTGGCTTTACTATAACCTCTTGAAAATGGCTATGGGAAACATGCAAAAAGTGACTAAAGAGCCAACTTTTGACCTTTGTAACTTTTGATGCACTTTATCATAGGACTTATAACTTAGCATATATGATCTAGGCACAAATGTGAACAAATCAATATGAATAATTCTCTCTAACTCATCTACATGTGGCAATTATGTCATCAAAAAAGTGCTTGCTCAAATTTTTTACCACTAGACCCAAGATGTCTAAATGAGTACAATGAATAACTAGGTGAATGTTATGCACTTCCATAATTATTTAAAGAACTCTTAACATCCCATAGGGTCTTTGTAACACTTTAGACTTATCCCAAAATCATTTTGATCCATTAGAAACCTAATCCATACTCTAACTACATTAATCACCATGAAGACCTACCACTTGCATAAATGACCTTTAAAAGATCCCTAAGATACAAAATGGCACAAGGATTGAATTGGACCATGAACAAGACTATAATGTCATGTGAAATTACATAAAATGAGCTACAACATACCCCATGACATTATAAAAATCCCCTATATAGATTTTGACTATAGGGGGTTGACCCATTTTGGCCTATGGGGGAAAATGGTCAACATATTTGGTGATTTCCCAAGGGTGGAATGCTTTCTATGCCATGACCAATTTCATAATCCTATCCATTGGGATATGCAGTCACAAGTATATAAGATGGATATATAAACTACCTTAAACAACACATGAAACATAAAAAATAATAAAAACAAAACACGAAGCAATTAACTAAGCAAAAAACATTGTACTTCAAAAGCACTTATTGGACATAACATAATATTAAAGGAAACACACACCTAACCTAATATTTACAATACTAACCTCCAAAGGTGAAACATCTGATCATACCTCAACTAGGGTAAAAAATGGTTCCCCTAGCATCTTTATCACTCTATGAAGGTAGCCTATCATGAGGAGCATGCTCATCACCAATAACTTGCATATGTAGGTGATCAAGAAGCTTATCACCTTTGAATCTTCTTAGGTCTACAAGTGAACTATTTGGGACCTTTATGAATGATATTTCTCTCTCTAAAAGCCTTGTTTAGAGCTAAAATCCTCTTGATTATTACCATATCTAATATACATTCCTCATACTATAGAATAAGATTGATGATAGTTGCCTCAACCTTTCTATCTTCTCACATAGGATATACATAATGCTTAGGAGTATCAAGTTCTTATTATTTATGATCTGACCACTCTGAACATGGCCCAATTCCAAATGGATCTCCTAACTATCCTTTAGGAATAATAACTTCTACCTTGACCTCACTGCGTCCTTCTAGAATTGTAGGCTCTTGAATAGTAGATTGATGTCCATCTTCCTTAACAACATAACCTTTACTTCCATACTTTATAGAACACCTGGGATCCTACTCATTAGTTTCATCAACAAACATATCAAACATACATTTTTTGCGGGAACAAGGAATATTACTAATTTTGTCAAATCCTTTACATATGGACTCAAATCTTATCCATAAGTCATCCTCCTCTTCTTGATGAGTGTCACCATATAGAGTATATTCATCAATAGAAGGAATGAAAACATCATTATTCCCACTATGGTGCTCTATTACGTTCATCAACCTATGATCACCATACTCATGAATCATATAGTTGCACTCAGTAACATGAGAATGTTTGGTACTTACCTTAGCTCCTTCAAATGACTACTCATGCATAATGTAAATCCCAAGGTCAGTCTACTCAAATTATGCATAAGGATCATGTCTATATACATCTACACCATACTCATCCATGAATAAATCAACAATTATTTCAAGTTTAAAAGCTCCCCCATCCACATTAAGCTCCTCTTTCTCATGAACCACACAATTTAAGTTGGAACTTGCTTCAATGTAAGGCTCAACATGAAATTTGTCAAGAGGTTGAGTTATAATTGTCACCTTGGTCCTATACCTTATCCTAAAATCCAAGAAAGACCAATCAGATAAGAGATAGACACTTATTTTTTTTGTGAATTCCCTTGATAGGTAGATTGGAAAGTGAGTTGGGAGGTCAATAATAACTATATCTTAAAGGATAGGAAAGCTAGGACAATCATGCAAGAAAACCTTCAAGTTTTTTATCAACCCTATGGTTTTATTAGGTGTAACATCTAGTTAGATCACTCCTTTACTATGAGCCTCATACTTTAGGCCTAGCTTGTTAGCTATAACTTTGGTCATGACAGAAGTAGAGGCTCCACTATTAACTATGCAATTGTGAACCAATTTATCACCCACTATGAGAGTGAGGTAAAATGGTGGAGGATTCTCAATCCTAATAAATGGTTCAATGATATTTTTAGGAGAATTTTCAAGGAAAACATGACTAATACTTTGATTTAGAGATGAAGAACTAGTAGGAATAGTGGATAATTTCTTTTGTGACAATTCTTTTTGGCCAGGCATATGAAGGATATCCCATAAGCAGATAGATGCTTTGTCACTTTTCAAAGACTCCAATATGTTTAGAGCATTATTATTCACCTTTTATTATGTCCTTAGAGGTAAATAATTGCTTGTAACTTTAGGAATAGAGCACTTTGAATAGACCTTACCATGTTTTGACTTACTATAGGTATAGGAGCTTTTAGTGCTGTCACATTTTCAACCATGCATTGCTACCTTACATGATGATCAGATGAGCTTATGGGCATGTTGATGCCACCTCCTAGAGCCTTATTCTTAGCCTTTGTATTTTTTACAATAAAGGTTCCTTGATTTATCACAAAAGTGTCTTCAATTAGAAAATTGGTGATTATTTCTCCTTGAGGTTTCCAATCCTCATTAACTTACATCATTACCTGATCATCATTTGATAGGAGGGAATTAAATACTCCTTGAGCCACCAAATATTATTCTTCATTATAATTGGCATCCATGAATTGGTCTTGCTACCAATCTTCTCCCTGCACCACATTGTTATAAACTGGTACCATTTCCTTTGCATTGGTGGTAGAGTTAGGATTGTTTACATTAGTAGGCCTATTGGGATTAGGCTATCATTGGCCTCTTCATCTTCCATATCATTGACCATACTATTATTGATAGGGGTAAGGGTTATAATAGTTATCTTGTTGCACATTATCTTGTCTATTTTGAGCCTCTAAGGCTAGGAACTTTTCTTTCTAATCGACATTATTTTTTACTTACCTATGAGCCACCTTAGTTTTGGTAATGGCATTAGGAACTTGGGATACATCTAGATTATTAGTAGAAGCATGAGATGGAGGTATAGAAACCTTAAGTTTCAATCTTTCATTTTGGATGAGATTATTTTTAAATTTGATATAAAGCTCATATGCTTTAGGGAGGGTGGATCTTCCCATGGATTGAAACATGACAACAATTTTAGTCCAAATGGCTCTCAAGTAAGTAGGGAACACAAACCTAGCAGGTGGTCTCATAGGAGGAGGAAACCTATGATTATTCCTCTAGAACCTTTCATTGAATTCATGCATTATTTCTTTGGATCCACTCTTTATCATGTTGAACTGATGTATGAGAGAACCATGGTCACTTTAATTTCCAAATTTGGAAGTCAACAACACTCCAAAGTCATCCCATGTTTTTATGCATCTACCTTCTAGAGTCCTATACCAATCAAGAGCCTTCCCTTTAAGGGACATGGCTAGGATTCTAATGGAAATATTCTCTCAAAAAACATTTTGTAAACTACAAAAGTTATAAACATCTCTAATGTGCTCACTAGGTGTGATATGACTCTCACCATTAAATGTGGGCACACCTTTTATGGTGTTAGGAGGGATGGCATCATATGCATGAAGTTGGATTATATTATCAATGTTGAAGGTAGGGAAAGAATGAGTCCTATTCTTCTTAAATATATTCAACATCTTTAGCCTCTTCCACCTCTTCCTCCCTAGAAAAATCTACTCATTCTTCAAAGGGCAGATTAGGCTATGGATACTGGATTTCAAGAGGGACCTCAGGTTGAATGGGTGGATTAATAGGGTTGGATGTTCTAGTAGAGGATGACTTAGTGAGTACCATGAACTATGGAGGCAAGTTTATAACAAAATAATGGTCTAAAACTAGATTTACTTTGAGGAGTCACCAAATGTTGAGTATCACACCAATTTGTAGCTAGTGTTTGTCAAGACCATCATTCACCTTGATAATTTATCTTGAAGACAATTGGTCCCATCATATGTGCCAGAACTATTGTCACCAAATCTCATACCCTAGATGAGGTTGTTTAGGACTCTTCAAAATTTAGGCAACATGGGAACATTTCTAAGTATGTGGGTGTACCTATATTGGAAATGACCCTCTATATTTAATGGTTATCTCCCTAAATATATTATGCAATATTTATCACTTAAAATACTACTTACTTATAGGAAAAGAATTATAAAAATGCATCAATTAAACCTACTCTAAAGGAGGTGATGCACCAATATTTTTTTCTACATAACCATCATATTTATACCATGATGAAACAAAACATATAGACTAGTCTCTAAGCTTTAATGGGTTCTAACATGAGTATTTCAATATAAAGGCAAGATGTGAGTAGCAACACAAGGAAATTAAACCAGAGGGTAGATTACACACTCTAAGGACAATTATACGCTTGAAAAATATTTACACACTAGACTACACTCTATATGACCTTTTAGAATAGGAACTCTTGGTCAAACATGAAAGGATAAGGGAAGGAAAGATAGAATATTATCACTTCTCATCACCATACATCACTTGTAGACTTAGATAATTGTTAAAAACTCATAAGTAGACTTATATTAATGTTCAAAGGCAAAAATAACATCAATATAGTAGGGCTTTGCCATACATGGTGTGGTTTTTTTACATTAGCCAAAATGGTAGATACTTATATCATTTGGGAGGGAGAAGTGGGAAACAAGAATCCCAAAAGGGAATCAAGTCAGTTAAACCCCCTTTGAACTATAGTTATAATTACTTCTATAAATATGCTCCTTTTAGCTTCCTAATTGATCTGGGATACTTCAAGTGGTTTCATAGTTACATTATTATTTCATTGCTACTCCATGATGGTTGCAATGGCAAGATCAAGTTGTTCTAAGTTGGGTCCTAGAATCAGTGTAGCTATAATCCTTGGATTAATTTTTTAGGGCTTTATCTTGACGCTAAACCACTCCAAACTAGTTTTTCATGATGCGTATAGTGGAGACAAGAGGTCCCTTTTATTCAGTTGGTCATGGAGATGAAACCATTGGAGCCTACATGTATACCTTCATGATATCCATCAAAATGCCAACTCTTTTTCCAAATAGATCATCCTTAAATTGGTCTCCATACTCATGGGTCTATTATAGATGGAAAACTAATCTTAGATTATTGGTCTTCTTATTAGGTCCAAATAGACTGTGCATAGGTCCTTCTTCTAATAATGGTGAATACAGTTTTAGAAATAACCCTATATCAAACTAGAGGTCCACACTAAGCTCCAATGGTGGTCCTTTATATTCTTTATACTTGACTATCTCACTTTGACTGGTCCATGGTGTTTGAACCAACTTCAATGGCATCGAGGTGACCCTAAAAAACCTTGTTTCCCTTAGTCAAAAATGTCTTTTCAACCTTAATTGATAATCCTAGGCTCACCTTTGCTCTAATTGGTTATCAAAATCTGACTCAGCTCATTGACACATTGACTCATTTTGCTACATTGATTTCAATTGGTATGAATGCCTAAGAACCATTGATCCTCTAATATTTGAACACATCCTTGACACTTATCATGCTTGCATTCACTCTTAAGATTCATTGACTCTTTGACCTCCACTCATCTTTAGACCCAAGTGTATGATCAAACACAGACCGTTAGATCAACTAGAACCTACTATTTGAAAGCTAATGGCTAGTTCATGATCTTAAAATTGACATCCTTGCTCCCATCAAATGATGTTCATGTGATCATCAAATTTAAGCTTAATATGATTTGTCTTATTCTGTCTGTCTTAAAGTTAACATCCTACTAACTATCATTTAGCATTTGGTAGAATGTAATTGACATCTTGTAGACCATCGAATTTAAGCACATATGGATTTTTTTCAAGCTCTATTTTTACATTTGCATGAATATCTTATACTTTTTAACTAACTTTGTAGATTCATATCTTGAAGCACAAGAATCATGGAAGCACCAAAATTTTAGGAGATGTTCTTCTACCAAAAATGATGAACCCATTTAATTTATTGGTCTTGGGAGCCTTCTAAGTGAAGATATTAAATTCTCAAGCTATCTGGTCCATATCTACTCCTTCATGACATCTGGGTGATGGTCAATCTCATTTGGCTAAGTATGGAAAACTTAGCAAAATCTGACTAAGGAACTAACTTTGCACATGCATAACTCCATTTGCACTTTGATGGAGGACCCAAGACTTAGCACGTACATTCTCAACATAAATTTTAATAAACCTAAATGACCATTTTCCCCTAAAACTATTTCATGTGTGAGATATATCTCTATGAAGATGTTCATAGGCTCTATTGGAACCTCTTGAAAATGGCTATGGGAAAACATGTAGAAAGTGACTAAGGAGCTAACTTTGGGCCTTTGTAACTTTTGATGTGATTTAATGAAGGACCTAGAACTTGGAACATATGATCTAGGCACAATATTAAACAAATCTATTTAATTAATTCTCTCTAACTTATCCACATGTGTAAATTATGTCATCAACAAAGTTCATACTGTTTCTATGCAAAATTGCTTTCTACATTCAAAGAAGAAATAAGAAACTAAAAGAAATGGTCAAGGCTAGAAGATACCTGATAAAGTTGTGCGCACCGAAATCAGACGTTGGAAGATTCTCCTCTTTGGCTATGGAGGAATGACACCTGCAAAGAAAAGAGACTAAAACACAGAAAAATGTTAGTCAAAGATATGGTGGGCTGTCAGGCGAACGCCCGATCCCGAAAGCATGAAGATTTCCTAGAAGGATAACAACCCACTGATAAAAAAGCAAAATATTGGACTGAAGTAGATATAAAAGATAAAATGATAGAAATAAATGATAGAAAATTAAAGTGTGTACCTGATATGCAGCACTATTTTGTACAGTCGTCGATGTCGGTCTCTGTGTTGTCGGCATCGGTCTGGGAAGGTGCCGATGTCGGTTGAGGTGCCGTCGTCGGTCGGGGCAGTGACCGGTGTCGGTCGAGATAGGTTCTGGGTGAGTTGAAGAAGGTCTGGGAGAGTCAGGACAGGTTCTTGACAGGATCGGGACAAGGTTTAGACAGGGTCGGGACAGGGTCTGATAGAATCGAGATAAGGTCAGGACAGGGTCTAGGTAAGGTAAGGTCGAGTTTGGACTGAGTTATAGATTGGGGTCGTGGGCAGGGATGTAAAGGAGAGATTCAGAACTTGGGTCTGTGGTTTGAAGATTCAGGATGACAGAAATAATGAACAAATAATAATCAAAAAGAAATGAAAATAAATAGAGAAAATACTTACCTGTCAGAAGACGTGATGAAAGCCATAGTTGAAGTTGTCTGTGCAGTGCCAGATTAAAGTGAATGCAGATTGGTTGATGCTGGAGTTGGTTGATCGTGAGAGTGTTGATTGCAAGAGTCTGTGAATGTCCAAGTTTGAGATTTGATTGATTGGTTGATTAGTTGATCGATTAGCCTTCGGGATTGATCGGCGGATGCTGATGAAGGTGAGGGACAGTTCGAGAGACGGTTCAATAACCGTTCAGAAAACCGATTGGGAACCAAATGATAACTGATAAAGGATAACGGTAATGTGACCGACATCAGTAGAATTGTCGACGTTGGCCGATAAGTGACCGACATTGGTGACATCAGCTGGGTAACGATCGTCGTCGACAGATGCACAATGGGGATAGAATCTAGCTTTTACTCTGCGCTCATTGTTACATGCTGCCAAGGTCAAGGCTAATGGAAAAAGTGATCGACAAGGGTTAAATAGGCGAAGAAGAATAAGACGGGGGATGACCAGGGGAATCAACATGATTTTGGTGTCTACATTTGCCCCTTTTTGTCTTGTTGGTTGTTCTGGATGAACTGCAAGACAAAAATAGGAGTGATTACCACAGGTGTAAGATAAGGTTGATTTCATCTTGTTGGTTATTTGAATGAACTGCAAGACAAAAATAGGAAATGGATTGCCCTGATTATGGATGAGGTATTCCCCCTCAAAGTAGGAAATGAGGGAAGGGAACTGGGAATCGGGTGTTGATTTGACAAAGAGTGGATGAAAAAGGGGTGAGAGTGAACGCTGCAAAAGGTGTGATTGTGTGCATACCACTGCACGAGATGGTTAGGTCAAAGTGTCACAAGTCAAGGGTCGAGGAGTGCCAAAATTGAAGTAATCAGGCCCCAGCATTTAGTTGTCTGCTGATCGGGTCACTCAATCTAAGCGGAAGCTCCAAATGGGTCGTCGCGTTCTAGGTATCCCAGGCTCAATAAGTGCTCCTAGAAACATGAAAAAGTCACAAGTAGTGCGGATCAACCGGCTTGCGATCCTATACTTGTGAGGGTCCAAAAAGGTCTGTGCATAATTCTGCTAACCAGTCATGAGATAGCATACATGCAAAAACAACCAAGGCAACAATGGCTTGGAAGTAGTCGAAGGTCGAAGGAGATACGCATGATCTCTAATGGTCAAGGGGATGGATGGATGAAAGGATGTGGTCGAGCTAACCTCAAAAAACGTCATGTGATATGAGTGCTGCCTACATAGCCCTTGTGTGAAGGGCCTCAGGCCAATGTAGTTCTCCCTAAAAGGGAGGAATGGTCAAAGAAAATGATTGGTCTTGGTTAAAGAAAATGATTGGTCTTGATCAAAGTTACAGAAGAGAAGGTTTATCCATCAAGGAGATGAACAAATGGGGGTGGTCGAGCTAACCTCAGAGGATGTGTTATCTAAGTGCTGCCTACATAGCCCTGGTCATAGGGCCTCAGACCAATGTAGTTCGGACAAATTGAGAAGATTGGTCGATGATTGGATGTGGTCAAGTGTCGAAATGATGAGGGGAAGATGAGGATAAGATGATGCTACAGATGGTGTATTCTGTAGAATTGGTCGAAAGGCTTTCATCCCTAGCAAGTTTCTATAGTCGTGATGGATGTATGCTAAAAATGAATGGAGGTCTATTTATGCTTCAGCAAGTATTGGTTTATGCTTAACATAAATTGAGTCTGGTCGATAGTTTCCATGTGTACTGGTGTCCATAGAAACTATGTGAAAAGGACAAGGATGATGATAATGTCATGTTGTTGAGTTGTTGGTCTGAGAATGTTTAGGTTGAAAAAGGTTTGGTTAAATGTGACCAAATTGAAAGATACGTGAAAGGCATATTGCTCTTTCATTGACAAGGACCAAAAAGATAGCATAAATAGGGGTTATGAGAACCAAGAGCCCCATTCATGCGTGACGTCGTTGACCATAGTTATGTTAGAGCGGTAATCGAATTAGTTTGACATTAAAGTGAGCTCGAAGTCCCTTGAGCAGGTGATAGGAGGAGGAAAAAGGGTAACCCATTTTAAGAGCAGAGATAACTATGCCCCTTTTTATAGGAGACCCTGAGACAACTATAAGTCAAGTCCATGACTCTTTTTTTTTTTTTTTTTTTTTGGCAGACTGATCGATGCGGGAAGCCTGCATAGAGATGTCATTTGCGTGGTGGTCAGTTGTGAAGCTGATCAATGCGGGAAGCTTCTAAAATAGTGTTGTTTATTGCCAGATTAGTCATAGCCATCCTTCAAGGGAGTGGTCTAGATTTTTGTTTAATATAAAGGCTTTTGAATAGTTGTCCTTCGAGGGAGCAGTCTGCTTTTTGATTTTGATATTGATAGAGTGACTATGGATATTGTGACATCTTGATTTGTTTTGATAAAAATATGAGTCATGGACAAGATTATAGAAGGTCAAGGGCTCCCTTTTATGAGGATAAAAGCATCCATACAGCATAAAAGGGTTATAGGGATTGTTAAGAGGAATAGGGTTGAAAGGAAGTAGGATTAAGAGGACGGGGATTGCTCAAGGGATGAGCTCAAGTTAAGTGTCAAGTGGACGAGTACTCGACTAGCAGTAGAATGGTCACAGATGCAATGCATTAAGAGGCTCAGGTTCTGGGCGTCCATCAAGAGAAGACAGACGATAAGTCCCTGATCCATACTTGTGCGTGATAATAAAAGGTCCGAGCCAATTAGGAGCAAACTTGCCTCGTTTACTTCACTCCATATTGGTCACGTGTTGATTGATGAGTGGATGTGAAGTTGACTGATATGGTCGTTGATTGATCGAGACTAGTTGAATGTGTGGATAAAAAGGTTGGTCAATGTTTGGTTGAGATTTGGTCATTTGATAGTTGGTCAATGGTTGGTTGAGGGTTGATTGGTTGGTATTTGGTCTTTGGTTGGGTCGAATGTTTGGTTGAGGTCAGGTTAAATGTTTGGTTGCTAGTCTGGTTGAAGCTAAGTTGAAAGAGTGATTGATATATGGTCGAGACTGTGTTGAAATATTGGTCAAGGTTTGGATGAAGGTTGAATTCCCCCAGCAGCTAGGGAGAATGTTTGACGGATTGGTTAAGGTCGGTTGAGGTTTAGTGGTCAGATGGACTGTGTTGATGTTGAATAAGGGGGTTAAAGGTGACAAAGGAACCAGAACCTAGCATGGAGATCCCGATTTAGGTGATGAGGTTGGAGAGGCATGAGTTGGTGTTGATGATTTGGTAAAGAGGTGGTCAAGAGGATCCTTGATGAGAAGGGAATCCTTTCTCCATTGGTGACGAATGATAGCTTTAAGAGCGTAACAATGCTCAGTGTCATGTCCCAGAGTATGATGATAGTGACAGTATTTAGAGTTGTCAAACCAAGAGGGTCTTGATTCGAGAGTTGATGAGAGGGGCGGTGTTGAAGGCTTGATAACGTGGTCGAGAAGAGAGGTGTCATTCCCCAGACATTGGTGAATGGTGACCTTGAGGGCACAACAATGTTCTGTGTCATGTCCAGGTGTACGATGATATACATAAATATGAGTGTCGTCGAACCAAGGTGGTTTAGGTCTGAGAGATTGACATGGTCTAAGAGGCGGGAGGTTGAGGCGAGATGACTGCAACAAGTGCCATAACAACAAGGTATAAGAACCTGCTAACAGGTCTGGATATTTTATTGCAGTGAGGGTTGATGACGTTGGTTTGAGAGGCGTAAGAGACGTTGGTTGATGATTTAGAGAAGATATATGTTTGACAAGTTGATAGAGTAATGGAGGCGACGTGCCTCTGTGAAGGATGGGAATAGGAAGCACTCCAATTAAAGTGGATGGATGTGGGCCTAGGATTGAAGGTAATGACGAAGGTGGGGGAGGAGTCCTCCGGTGTGGTCTAGTGGTCTTCGTGGGTTTGAGTCGAGGGCCACTATTGTGCGAGGTGAGGTTAGATACGGGTTTGGATTTAGATGTGGATGGAGGTGAGTGAGATATAACAATCTCAGGCAAAGGGCAAGAGGAAACCGTGACTGGGTCTTTCTCAATCGAAATGGGCAAAGAGACTGGTTCTTCTCTTGGTGGAGAAGAAATAGGAGAGTGTGGCTCCTCAAGTAGGCAGATGGCAGGGATGATCATGCCTTCTACGTGTGCTTGAGGAGTGGGCTAAGTAAGGTCTTTGGATGAAGGTAGGGCTAATGGCGTAGGTGTGGTCAAGGCATCCTCCAGTATGAGAGAGGTCGATGGAGGACTAATAGGAGAAGAGGGTCCTTCATCCTGTGAAGAAGGTTGGTCAGGGACAAGAGGTAAGATAGTGTTGACGGTGTGTATATCATGGTCTTGAGGGTCATTGATCATGGTTTGGATGTTGTCTTGAGTAGGGGGTGATTAGGAAAAGGTTGTTTGAAGATGTCGAGGTTTTGGTTGGGCGGTGCGTTCGGGTTATTCAAGATAAGATCGCCCTTGTCTAGCATGTCCTGGACGAGGTTTTTAAAAGTTTGACAGTGATCCGTATCATGGCCTTTGACACGGTGATAGTTACAAAAGTGGTTCTCCCTATACCATGTAGGGATAGGTGTTGAGGGGTCAAATTGATGTGGTCAGATTGAAGGGAGATTGAGGACCCCCTGATTGATGAGTTTATCCAAGACAGAGGCATATGACTCTCCAATTAGAGTGAATTGACACTGTATGGATTGACGTTGAAAATTTTTATTGATGTAGTCTAATGTTGAAGATGCTGGTCGGTTAGTTTTTGTTGAAGATGATGGTCTAAAGATGATAGTGTTTGCCGACCCCTTAGATTGAGAGTGGGCAGAAGAAGGTCTGGAAGAAGAATAGTCATTGGTTCTTGTGTTAGTGTTACACAATTTGACCTTATCTTCTTCAATAGCACAGAGTTCAAGTTTTCAGGCCATGATGAAGGCCTCATCGAAAGTGTGGAATGTTTGAACCCGCAAGGTGGATGAGATGTGACTGACACATGCTCGGGAAAAGAGCTCAATGAGCTCGGGTTGAGGCAAGGAGAAAGAGAGCTGGTTAATCATGCCTCTCCAATGGGTGACAAAATCAACTACTGATTTGTCATCAAATTGCCTAATGGAGTAAAGGTCTGTGATCGAGACTTGTTTAGTGATATTGATTGAGAAATGGTCAACGAATAATTGAGCGAGTTGAATGAATGAAAAGATAGAATGTCTGGCAAGGGAGCTATACCAGTCAAGGGCAGGGCCAAAAAGAGACATAGGGAACATGCGTAAAAGTAACGCATCATTGTGGGCAATAAGATAGAAGGCATGTCTGAATGCCCGTAGATGTTGTTGTGGGTCTTCCTTACTCTGAAAGCGAGTAAATATAGGAAGCTCCCAATGGTTGGGGTATGGTCGGATAGGGACAGAAGGATGAATGGGATCGTTGTAAATCTGGTCATATGAAGAGACATTATTTGAATCGGAGATAGAAGTTTTGAGACTAGACATTTTATCTATCAGCATCTTGATGACGTCTGCTGACGGATTGGTGGACGGAGCACCCCCTAGGTTGTAAGGCGCTTGAAAGAGGCTAGAGGAGGTATACGACGTAGTCGGTTGTACCAATAAGGATGCAATGTACAGATGACTAGTCGCAGGGGCAGAAGTAGAGGTTAAGGGTGGTTGCGTCATGAAGGTCGAAGGTATAAGTTGACTAGGCACCGCCAAAGGTGGTTGAATAGCGGGACTGGTAGAAGGATAGGTTGGCACTCCTACATTTGTGGGCACAAGAGTGTAAGGGGTCGAAACAATCAAGTTCTGATACGATGTAGAACTTGGTTGAATTACAGGTGATTGAGGGGGTAACGAAACCCTGATGGAGGTCGGTCTAAAAATAGACGAAGAGGCCAAACTTTTCGTATTGGCCATGGTTGAGTTAACGGTTGAGGTGAAAGGCTGAGTCATAAAGGGTTGGATGATGAATGGTGTCGATGTCGTCGCCATGTCACCTGAAAGGTCTCGCGTTGGATTTCTCACGAGATAGTTATGGAGGACTGCGGTATTGAGGTCCAAGAATTTTTTGAAATCCTGGTCCCCTTCAGGGATGATGGGAATTTGAGTCGGGGTCAGGGTTGGTCCTGTAGGAGTTCTTTCAGTCTCTGAGTGGAACTCCATGATAGGACGGGTTAGAGATGGGGTACACGAAAGCAGTTGACGGCTAGAGTGGCCAAAAAAGGGCCTTGGTTTGACTGCGTGTCAAAACCATATACGGTGAGAAAGGACATCCTCACACGCTCAAACAAGTAGATAAGAACTAAAAAGATGAAGACACAAGCAGATCCTAAAACCCTAGAAGTAAAATTTTTAGGATTATAGTGGCTTATGCCTTAGAATGTGTGTAGAGGAAGATTAGCTTTGTGAGTCAGGTCCTAGAAGAAGCAGTCTATGGATTGTTTCGGGTCAGTTATGGTGCTCAAGAAGTCTGTGTTAGGTCTGGTACGTGGCCTGGTGCTAAGGAGCAAGCTCCCCTCACTTCATGATTCCAGTGGTTAGCTGGTTTCGCTTAGCCAAGATATACCTCTCCTAGAGATTATCCTCTGCCAGAGAATGGAGTGGGCTTTCCCCTTGGTGATGAAATCCAAGTGAGATTGCCAGAACAGGTAAGGTATTCGCTGGGGGATGAAATCCCAGTCGGGCCTTGTCTCAGGTAAGTTAAAATGTTTGTTTTGTGTAGGTGGTTTGGTCGTGTAACATGAAGTGATCTAGATTAATTCAATATGCGGTTTAATTACTATGTGTGGTCTAAGAGATGCAGGCAAACAGAAATGAATGCAAAGTGTTTTAATGTCCAAGTCAAAAAATTTTGTTTGTATGAAGACGAATGGAGAAAGAGTCGAAGAATATGAGTTTTAGCTAGTCTAGAAGTGCAAGAAAGAAAGAAAATGTTCATTTTAGTCCTGCTTATGATGTCATTAAGAAGAGACGAGAGGAGGTGAAAAGGAAGGAACCTAATGCACCTAAATGAACGAAAGAAAGAAAGAAAGAACCCAAGGAGGCCCTAGGGTCCCACCGGGTGTGCCAGAATGTTTCTATGCAAAATTGCTTTCTACATTCAAAGAAGAAATAAGAAACTAAAAGAAATGGTTAAGGCTAGAAGATACCTGATAAAGTTGTGCGCACTGAAATCAGACGTTGGAAGATTCTCCTCTTTGGTTGTGGAGGAATGACACCTGCGAAGAAAAGAGACTGAAACACGGAAAAATGTTAGTCAAAGATATGGTGGGCTGTCAGGCGAACGCCCGATCCCGAAAGCATGAAGACTTCCTAGAAGGATATCAACCCACTGATAAAAAAGCAAAATATTGGACTGAAGTAGATATAAAAGATAAAATGACAAAAAATTAAAGTGCGGACCTGATATGTAGCACTGTTCTGTACAGTCGCCGATGTCGGTCTCTGTGTTGCCGGAATTGGTTTGGGAAGGTGCCGACATCGGTTGAGGTGCCGTCATTGGTCGGGCCAGTGACCGGCATCAGTCAAGACAGGTTCTGGGTGAGTTGAAGAAGGTCTGGGAGAGTCAGGACAGGTTCTTGACAGGATCGGGACAAGGTTTAGACAGGGTCGGGACAGGGTCTGATAGAATCGAGATAAGGTCAGGACAGGGTCTAGGCAAGGTAAGGTCGGGTTTGGACTGAGTTATAGATTGGGGTAGTGGGCAGGGATGTAAAGGAGAGATTTAGAACTTGGGTCTATGGTTTGAAGATTCAGGATGACAGAAATAATGAACAAATAATAATCAGAAAGAAATGAAAATAAATAGAGAAAATACTTACCTGTCAGAAGATGTGATGAAAGCCATAGTTGAAGTTGTCTGTGCAGTGCCAGATTGAAGCGAATGCAGATTGGTTGATGCCGGAGTTGGTTGATCGTGAGAGTGTTGATTGCAAGAGTCTGTGAATGTCCAAGTTCGAGATTTGATTGATTGGTTGATTAGTTGATCGATTAGCCTTTGGGATTGATCGACGGACGATGATGAAGGTGAGGGATGGTTCGAGAGACGGTTCAATAACGGTTCGGAAAACTGATTGGGAACCGAATGATAACTGATAACAGATAACGGTAATGTGACCGACTTTGGCAGAATTGCCGATGTCGGCCGATAAGTGACTGACATCGGTGACATCGGCCGGGTAACGACCGTCGTCGGCAGATGCACAATGGGGATAGAGTCTAGCTTTTGCTCTGCACTCATTGTTACATGCTGCCAAGGTCAAGGCTAATGGAAAAAGTGATCGACAAGGGTTAAATAGGCAAAGAAGAATAAGACGGGGGATGACCAGGGGAGTCGACACGATTTCGGTGTCTACACATACTTAGAATTTTTGCCACTAGACCCAAGATATCTAGATGAGTGCAATGAAGAACCAGGGGAATGTTATGCACTTCCATACTTATTTCAATAAATATTAACATCTGATATGGTATCTTTAATACTTTATACCTATCCCAAAATTCTTTTGATCCATTATCAACTTGATCCATGCTCTAACTACATTGATCACCATGAAGACTTGCCACTTGCATATATGACCTTAAAAAGATTCCTAAGACACCAAATGGTAAAAAGATTGAACTTGACCATGACTAAGAATATAATGGCATATGAAATGACATAAAATGAGCTACAACATACCTCATGACATTATAAAAATACCTTATATAGATTCTGACTATAGAGGGGTTGACCCATTTTAGCCTATGGGGAAAAATGGTCAACACATAACACTTATGTACTCTACTTTTATAGAAGAGAGAGAGAGATTATATTGATTCTTAATACTCCAAGTGATAGAGCCTACACTAAACTCAAACACATATCCAAGAGTAGATTTTTGATCCAAAATATCACCAGCATGGTTAGCATCACAATAACCATTTAAATTAGCATTATCAATGGATGAATAAAATAAACCATAGTTTACAATTTCTTTGATATACCTATGTATTTTCTTTGTTAATTTCTAATAATCCAAATAAGGATCCTACATAAATACATAACTAACACTACATCATATGAAATATTTGGCCTAATAATGGTTAAATAAATCAAACTTCCAATAAGATGTCTATATCAAGTACAAATAACCTTTTCATATACAAGTTTTGAATCAAGTTTAATGCCAATTTAAATAAGAGTATAAAAACATTTACAATCATGTTAAAATTAACAATAATATTATGTGCATATTGAGATTATGATACAATAATTAAATTTTTATCTTGAAATATAACCATTCATATAAAATGATATAGAATGCCAAAATCAATCATTTCAAACATTTGACTTAGTTTATCCTTATTTGTATTTATGAATGAAACTAGTTAGATCACCAATAATCAAAAAATTATCAAAATATAACATAATTAGAATCAAATGACTATTTTAAACTTTAACAAAGAGGTCATTATCAAAGTAGCAATTAGAGAAACCCAATTATTTGAAAAAAGAAGTAATTGTAGAATACCAATTTCAAGGAGCTTGTTTTAAACCATACAAATATTTATTTAGCTTGCATACATAATTTTCTCTATTAGGGTTAGTGAAACCTTTAGGTTGAGTCATGTAGATTTTATCTTCTAAATCACCATTTAGAAATGCATTATTGACATCCATTTGGTGGATAACCTAGCTATTTTGATATACAAGAGCAATAAGAAGTATAATAGTACTCATTTTTCCTATAGAGAAAAGGTTTCAACATTGTCAATCTTGGGTTTTTTAGTAAAACCATGAGTAACTAATTTGGATTTAAACTTGTCAGTTTTACCAATTGAATTATATTTGATATTATAAAGCCACCTATAATTGATAATATGCCTTTTAGGTAGAGGAGAGACAAGATGCCAAGTCTAATTTTTAATTAAGGCATTATATTCACTTGCATAGTAACATTCAATCTATCATATTGAGTGGATTCCTCAAATGATTGAGGTTCACATTCATACATATTCATTAATGCATAATAAGAATGTTGACTTCTAGTTAATTTATTAAGGTTATCAACATTAGAAGATTAAATTAAGGATTCTACCCATTTAGGTATTTTAGCTTGAATTTGAAACTCAAGGATTTCTTCAGAATCTAACTTATCCATAACTATATCAACTTATTCAAGGGCATCCATTTAATCACAAGGTAAAACATGAGAGTTAGGTTCATCAACAGAATAACACAAAGGAGGATCCACATAGAGCTCACAAAAGGATATTTTGATAATAAGAACATTCATATTCTTAATGATATATGTTTAGAAGGATCATACATTCTTAAACCTTTTATCTTACCTCCATAACCTATAAAAATACAATAATAAGAAGTGGGACCGAGCTTCTTTCTTTCAACTTCAGGAATAAAGATAAAAGTAGGAGTATCAAACATCCTGAGATGAGCCACACTAGGTTTATGTTTGGTACACATTTATAAAGGGGTATAAATATGTAAGGATTTGGTAGGGATTCTATTAATAATGTGAATAACATTTCTATGGTTTTGGCCCATAATAATTTAGGAGCATTTGCATATTACAACATTGTTCCAACCATTTCTATGATGGTGCAGTTTTTTCTTTCAATAATACCATTTTGATAAGAGGAATAGGGAGCTTTTGGTTACCTTTAAATACCAAAAATAATGAAAAAATAATAAAACTATTTACTAACATATTCACCACCATTATCAGTTCTTAATTTTTTAATAAAAAAATTAGATGCATTTTCAACACTAGCTTTAAAATATTTGAATTTAGACAACATATCATATTTCTTTTAATTGAAAAAAGATAAAATAATTCTAGTGTAATCATAAATAAAAGTAATAGAATAAAAAAAACCATTAAGATATACAACTTTAATATGTCATACAACATCATTGTGAATCAATTATAAAGGATGTGAAGAATTTGCATCATTATTATTATGCAAAAGGTTAGTATGTTTCTTACCACATAAGTAATCCTCATAAGTTTTATGATGAGAGGGGATATAAAGAAGTCCAAAAATAATATTTATCATAAAAATATCATTTAAAATTATAAAATTAATATATCATATTCTTTCACACCATAACTGAGATTCATTCTTATTATGTGATGAAAGTAAACATGCAGAAGGAGAAAATATATACAAACCATTTTTTGAACACCTTAAACAATCAAAGAACTAGATTTATTTCTAATTGAATAACTATATTTAATAAATTTTAAAATTAAATTATCATTTATAAGCTAAGAACAAGATAACAAATTCTTTTTAAACTTAGGTACATAGAAAACATCATTTATAATAACATTTGAAAACATTACTTTTTCATGTTTAGTTACTTCTAAAAAAGGATTATCTCCTAAGTTAATTCTTTTAGATATATCTCTAGAATCACCCATAATATTATATAATCAATTCATATGGTGTAATGCACCACTATCTAAGATCCACTCATTTACATTTGAATCAAATAAAATAACATATAAAGCAATAACATTTGAATATTGATTGTTATTCTGATTAGGGTTTTGATTTTTATACTTGTTTTGATTAGATTTATTCTATATTATTTTTACAAGTGTGATTATTATTTATATTATTATTTTTATAACAATTTTCCATCCTATGACTAAATTCACCACAAAAATTACAATTTTCATTAAACTTAGGTTTATGGTTCTTATTATCAGATTTCGCATTCTTGTATTTGCCTTTAACAAAATTATGGTTAGATTTTTAGTTTTTAGTGTTATTATAAACATTATTTAATATGAGAAGTGTCTGAGTGGCATTATCCTTAGAATAAAAATTGGTCATAACTTGTTTTTCTTGAATCAAGAGAATAGACAAGGTGGTAAGGTCAGGGATATCTTGCTCAGTTTGGTACTTAGAATTCAAAATTGAAATAAAATTTATAAACTTTTCATGAATATTTTACTGAATGATAAAATAAATTAATTGATCCTAAATCAAATTATAATTACATCCATCTAATTTAGGTTTAAATTTTTTTATTATAGTAAGAAAATTCACAACTTTATCATCACCTTTCATAGGTGTAGTTAGCAATTCAAAGATTAACTTAATAATATTTGAGAGATGAGTGCCCTCATGCATAGATTCAAGGATTTTCCAAGAATATATAGGAGACTCCTGATTACCAATGTGGAGAAGGAATTCATCCTTAAACACTCTATAAGATAATGGATATAGATTCTTGTGATTTCTATTGAAATGCATTGGTAAGCTCAAGTGTCACATGTCATCCAAAAGTGGTTTTTTTAGTCATAATGACAACATTCCAAAATTTTCATTTCAAAAATTAAAATTTCACTTGAATTTTACATATATTATAGTTATTTCCATTGAGCATTTGAGATTTATCTAAGGAAAAATGAGGTGAAGCCATAGCTTCCCTTTAAATAGGATAGTAAACAAATGCTTAAAATGAAACCTTTTAGAGTGAATTTTAACTTAATTTAATATTAAAATAAATTTAAAAGTTCAAACACACAATAATTATTCAATTTAATGCTAGATAAAGCAAAAAATTATGAAAGATTACAATAAAATAGAGTGTCACAAAAATACACTAATTTTTTTTAACAAATTAACTTTTTTTAAATGAATTTTTAAACTATTTTTCAAAATAAAGTTAATTTCACATGCAACTATACTTAATTACACAATTATATGCCAAACAATGCAAAAAATTGAATTAAAGTTGCACTCAAAATGATCATTTAAACATTATTATTAAAAAAGGTGTAAAAACTACAATAGGAGGATTCAAAAAAAAATGGGCCACTCTAATGTGTTTGGAATGTGACAAAACCTAGATATTGATTAGTTATACATTACTATGTTTGTCAAAAAAATATTCACTAGGTCAAAAGTTGAACTAGACGACATGTCAGGGATTTAGCACTTGAGAAAAGTTGGCACGTGAACTAAAAAATAGATTTCAAATAAAACTAAATTTTAAAAAAATATTTTGACTAATTTAAAAAGATATATTTAGGGGGTTTTGAACTTGGGACCTCCTTAGTTGTAATATCTAGCAAAAAATAGACCACTGACTCTTCTAGGAAGCTTTTCAAAACAATAAATGCACTAATCTATATTTAGGCCTTTTTAAATCTGATTTTTACTTTTTTTTAAATAAATAATAATAATTAATATGTACATGTAAAATGTAATATTAAATTAAAAAATACTAATTTTAACTTTTTGATTAAAAAAATAGGTTTTAAAGAAAGGTAGGGCCCACCCACTTTTACATGGAATAATTGAATTGAAAAATAATTATTTTTTACATATTTTCCAAAAAATATTATTACTTACCTGTGTATGCTTCCATCCATGAATATGATGCTCCTATAGATGAAGAAGTGCTCCTATAACTTACATAGGTCACCAAAAAACTTGAAAATTATTCCAATCTTCCAAAAAAAAATCCTGGTAAAGAAAGATTTTTAAAAAATGGATTTTGACCAAGAAATAAATGTTTTGAATTTTCTTAGGTTGATTATGGTGCCCCTATGACTCAGGAATATTTCAATGATTGAATAAAATATGAATTTTTTTAAGAGGGTCTAGAGATGTTTTGAAATTCTTCTAAAGTATTTTGAATGAGAGACAAACCTCCAAAGTAATCCAAAAAAAATCTTCTCCCTCCTTGTCATACACAAGCTTGAAAAATAATTAAAATATATTTTTTTAATTAAATTTAAATCAATTGATCTTTATAATTGATAATGGCTTACTCGACCAATTATATTCCCTCACAGTTTGTTACCATGTCAAATTCATTAAAGGAATGCATTATGCATACACAAGATTTAGAATATAATTAATAAGCAAAGCATATAATGAACATATCAACACATGACACAGGAGTTACCCTGGGAAAACTTCAAAGAGGTAAAATATCCCACCAATGTGATATTCATTAATATGAGAAACTAAATCACCCCAATACATACACTTCTCTTCCCTTCTCACTTTTTCACAAAATGACCTTCACAAAACCTTGAGACACCCAAGATATTTTTAATTCCTCAAGATGATTTAATAATAGGGGTAAACCCTATTTTATAGTAAAAATTGAAGGGAGGTGACCATTTTAACTAAAGGTTCCAACTACCCTGAGAACATTTAAAATATTGATAAATAATAAACAATAATGTTTTATTTTTATTGATAAGTAATAAATAATTCATGTTTTATTATTTATTTACATGAGGTTGTTAACCCATGTTAATAAATAATAAATTATTATTATTTAATTACCTAATAATGTGTTGAGGGTGTTATAATCACATCACTTAGATATTAAATGTTCTAACATTTTATGTTCAAACTTATTTGTATAGTAATAATAGTCTATACATAAGTTTAACACACATTCACCCCAAAATGAATCTATTATCTTTGTGTAGGTCTTATTCAATTACAGGTTATTGGATCAATCATCTTGGGAAAATATTCTTCTTTATTTATAATATTGCATATGTAATTGAACTAGTTGACTCTATTTACAATTCTCTTTTTTTAGCATATAGGTCTACAAACATAGTCGAGTCAATCGACTATGTTCGCAACTTCCTTTTCAGCACACAGGTTTTGCAAAATCCATCAAGCTAGTCAACTCTATTATAAGAATTTTTGAATCAACACTTGAGCATCATAGCATAAAATTTTGTAATCTAAGCATCATTAGTCCCACCAAGGTTCATTCTTACCTTCTCTATCATTTTAGTTTTCCTTTTTTATTACTATTTTTCACAAGTTTTTAGTCTATAAAACTACAACCCTATAGCCAACTAGGTTGACTAGTTCAACATAATTGTGTATCTTGTTTTTTATTTAGAAGGCATAGTCAACCTGTTTGACTATGTTATTCTAAATATTTATTTTATAAAACATCAACAACCTAGTTAACTTTATTCTGCATTATTTGCATGAACTAGTTTTGTACTCTTCACAATCAAAGAATTAAACTCTTTGCTAGTAACTAATTCACCTTTAATTTTAGTTTATTTCATGATTAGAGTAACAAATAGATTTCTTAGGTGGTTTCTAAATTTATCAATTTAGTCACACTATATTTCTCTTTTGCACACTTAAAAATCACTTTACACACAAAAAACATTATACATTTGTCTTTCCAAGGTTTACTTACTTGGATTTCATCACTAAGGGGGAAGTCAACTTGGTTTTTTGTCCAAGTATAAACATGTTGTTGATGGTATATATTGGTAAATCACCTGACACCTTTATCACTACAAGATTGTGAAATGAGGGGGTAGGTACCAATACCAATCCAGTACCATTGCCAATACAAATCCCTTTCAACCTAAACTTTATGAAACCATCCTTAGATTGTTTTCTAGTTACTTCTTACATCCAACTTCCCATCACATTAAATTTAAACTTCATTATAACTTCACAACACTTAGGAATGACCAATTAATTAACATTTGCTTTCAATTTGTTATTTTTATTTGATCATTATATTTTATATTATAAAACTTGCATTAGCCATCATTAGTGCAAGATTTGTGATTTGTGTTATAATTGGATCAATCACAATGATCAAATTTATTATGTTATTAATTTCATTTGCCTACATATTATCTTGAAAAATATTTCTATATTTTTAGAACATTGTCCCTATCAACACAGTCTCTTATAGACTGTTTAGACTATCTACTTGTATTACACAATCGATCTATCTAACTATGTCTCTTTATCTTTTTATTCAATTCCTTATCTAAGTAGTACATAATTGACCTATCTAGCTATGTATTCTTATTTCTTTCCTAGTTTCCTATTCAGTAGTACATGGTTGACCTACATGACTATGTCTTCTTTTTCTCTATTTTGTTACCTATTTTACATAACATATTTGACATGTTTGATTCTATATCCTATTTTCCTAATTTTTCTTTCTATCAACTCTTTAGCCTTTCTTTCTCATCAAAAATTTCCTCTTTAAGGATAATATAGAGTAGATTCCAACAAACATTATGAGTCTTACCCATCCTAATAGGTTTCCCAAGAAATAGCTTGTGGCTTCCACTTTATATGAAATTAATGTTCACATTCCCACTTGCATTGCTAATTATGGGACTCCTCCTCATTCATCCTCAATTTTTAATCCTTTATTCTCCTTAGAAGATGAGTGTGAATTAGAGTACACACCTAAAATTCTTTTTTTCATTAATGAATTTACTCAACATAGAGGAAATGATCCTTTAACCATTTATAATCTTATGATAGGTTCTCATGTATAATAACCTCTTTCACCTTCCCCTACCTTCTCTCTAGAATTTAAGGGAGACCCTTTCTTTACTTCTCAACATTTCCCTTTTATTTTGTCTCCTTCAGACACCATGAAATCTTCTTTTACAACCTATTCAACCTCCATGCCAAGTATCTCCACTAACATGTTAGGTTCAACCTCTAGTGGGCCCTTTCCAAACACCCTCCTCTTTAATCATTCCACTAGTGCATAATTTACTACCAATGCTAATCATGATACTAGTGCTTATTTTTATTCCAATGCTAACCATTTTACTAGTGCATATTTGCTACAAATTTTAATCATGTTACTAGTGCTTCCTTTTCTACTAATTTTTCTCACACCACTAGTGCAACACATACTACTACTCATAGTGAAACCCAAGCCACTAATACCAATACCAATGCTTCACATATTATTTACACTAGTCAAAGTATTGCCCAAACTCATCATTTTATTGTAAACACTCAATAAAATGAATACTTTTCAAACTAATAACATAAATCAAATGATGTATATGTAAAACCATCTCATTAACCTTCAAAATCAACCCTAATAGGTTTCATGGGGAGCATAAAATCCAAATTTCCCCCACCCCCCCCCGTAGGGATTCCCATGGTAACCTTATTCCTAAACCACTGCTCATTAATAAAATAATCAATCATCTCTAAAATGAACCTATTGTACCTTAAATTTATAATATTGACATAGGATATACCACACCTACCATCACCTATAATGAGTCTACTAATCCCACATTACATTTAAAAACATTTAGTAACCTCTATAAAGATTGGGCCAAACTTAATACTTCTACTGCTAACAAGTTATTATCAAACACTCTCATGAGATACTTTAGATTGTTATAATCAACTAAAACCCCATTCTATCACTATCTTGGAATATTTAGTTAACTCCCTAGTAAAAGATTTTCAAACTAGTGATCTCCCTGAGAATAACTTAGCTCACTTCATAAATTGTAAATAACTTGAGTCTAAAATGACACAACATTTCATCAAACATTAGAAGAACTTGTCTAAAAAATGTGATCATAGTATGGTGGATGATAACCTCTTACACATATTCACTAATTCTTTCTATCCCAAGTTGTAATATTAGGTTATGACTCTCTCCCCAAGAACTTTGGAAGAAGCCCTCGACCAAGCTAAGTGACAAGATTTTATAATGCACCAATTTGAATCTTATCAACCTACCATAGGCATTTACATGGTCATTAAAAAAATGTCATGCTACCAATGATGGAATTACTAATACTTATGATATTTTTCACAACATTAAATCCATTTCTCCCAACTACACTATGGAGTATGCTCCCCCTCCAAACAACACTCCTAATCCTACATTTTCTCAAAAAAACAACATCAATGTCCACAAACCATTATCCTTAGCCAAGATTCAAAATCATCTTCCAAGGCCTCTAACACAAGATATTAACTCCACTCATCCAATGAAAACATGGTATGATCTAAATAAAAAAATTTAGTTTCATGCAAGTTGGGGTCACTCCCATGAGACTTTTAGATAATTATGTAATCTCACTATGAATCACTCATTCACAAGCACCAAAAAACATATGGCATAGATTTTAGAGCTCATGAAACACAAAAAAAAAAAAAAAAACTTTAAATCAAGATAATGCTCATCTTGCTATATACAAAGATCCTCTTCCTAATTATCAAGATAGAAATGATAAGCCTACTCCTACCAATCATTTTTAAAGTCTTATATACCTCACTACCAATGAAGAAAATTAGGTAAATATGACTAACATGTGAAGTTTAATTTCTTTTATTAATTCTAATCCAACACATATGCACCAAACCTCTCAAACATTTCATGTCATTCAAGGCTCTTCCTTATATCATCTCATGGAATTAGGGTAAGAGGACCTTATAACTTTCCATAAACCACATTCAAAAACTCAACTAGATAATACTTCTCACACTATTTATACTCTTCCCCCAACATCTACATAGATAGCATCATTCCCCAACCTTCTAATGGTATTTATTCAACCCAATCACAATAAATACCTCAATCAACCATCGCACCACCTAAATATAGTCAACATATTTATCTTCAAACTAAACCAAATACATCTTACCAACATAAGTTTAATTACAATTGAAACCCTCCTTCACTGGAGCTCTTGAAACATTATGCACCTCTATCTACTAATCTCCCCATGGGTTATAATTAATGGGACCCTATTGCAGAACTTTCTCATCTCCCATCTCAAATACCTTTTCTAGAATTAATGTGAACTTCCCCCCATCATTGAAACCATCTAATTAAATTATTTTTTTAAATTAACATCCATCATCCTCCTTAAGTTGGACATGAACCTACCTTGCCTAGGTCTGAAGATAGTATACTTTAATAATGCAAAGATCCTGGGTCTGAAGATAGTATACTTCAATAATGCAAAGATATGTGTATGCCATACATGTTGATGAAAAATGGACACTCCTCTTTCCCTTAATTTTCATATCACTTATATAGTTCTAGATGACTTTCTACTTCATGAAAATGATCCTCACTTATTCATTAGTGTCTAAATCGATGATATCCAAGTCAAGCATGTTGTGATTGATGAGGGTTTAAGTACTTGTGTCACCTACATTGATTTAATTAAAACTATTAGATATTTTGAATGTAATCTCAATTCCACACATAGCACATGCCAAAGATATGATAGAATTCAAATACCTCATTTAGGTTGTGTGTGGCTTCCTATCACTATCCCTCCTATCATCATTCAAGTAAAAGTTATGATCTTTATCTTTCCCCTTTATTATAACATCTTATTTATTAGACCTTGGACTCATCACATGAGGGATT
Organism: Torreya grandis; assembly: GCA_037957365.1. Classification (NCBI taxonomy): domain Eukaryota; kingdom Viridiplantae; phylum Streptophyta; class Pinopsida; order Cupressales; family Taxaceae; genus Torreya; species Torreya grandis. Next base: position 899,766 of record JARHVA010004915.1, on the reverse strand, counting down.
TTACCTCATCCATGTGCTGATGTGTTGAATTTCCCCATAATGGTGATATTTATAAGATGTAAGGTAACACAAACACTTATAATTTTGAACAATTCTAAGAATGTGGTGTCTTTAAAATTCCTACCATTAAACCTTTCCCTAGTATCCCATTTAGGTAATATCAACGTTTCAATTATCCTATTAATTTTACCCCAAGTTATAATTGTAACCCCAAACTCATGGGGAACATACCACCTAACCTTCTTGATTTTGATGATGATGAGCTAGATGAGATAAGTCTCAAGATCAAAACTTCTAATCTATCCCCTCATATCATTGCCCAACTTTTTCCATCCTTATAAGCTTGCTCCTATCAACCTCCTATCGATGATATACATGTTGTCTTAACTTATACTAAACATTATATTCATCACATGACTTATAATTATAATATCATACTTTCTTGCATCATCAACCTGCATACACCTTATTATGATGATGGTTATGCTTTAGATCTATTTCTAGGAGGACTTGTCTAGGCTAAATATGTCAATATTTTTCAATATCACACTTCTTTATTTTAGTCTTTGCATTTGTCTTATTGAATTCCTTCCTTCATAGTGCCTAATTATAGTATTTTTCTTATTTGTTATAGGGTAGAGATGGAATGATTGCATGATACACCTTCAAATTTTAGTAGAGCCTCTTAGAAGCATGCTCATAGATCATACCATGACACATCCTTACTATTTTGATCGATACTAGTATCCTTTTAGTTTATTTCCCCCAGAGATGTTAAGTACTAATCTAAGGCCTTATACATGTGTCAATTCACCTTCAGTTGAACCTATCCTATTTCCTACACCTGCTCTACCATCAATTGAGCTTCATCCTATTTTTGATCCCACTTCACCTTCAGATGAGTTTAGTCTAGTTTCTCCTTATACCCCATATTCTCTTGATGATGACCTTCTTCCCTTGTCTTATTGTGATCCCATGACCATCCAATAGTCTAACCAACCTTGTTATGATATTCATAAAGTTTCTAGTCATTGGATGAGAGACTACTAGTTATATCAACCTTCCCTAGCTTCTCCTCCTACCTCTTTTGTTAGTAGACCCCCTAGTATACTAATAAGCATATTTATTTCTTCCATGGAATAGATAATAATTCTCCCACCCATTGTCAAAATATTTGGAAATATATTAACACATTGCATCACACTATTTTTATGCCTAAATACAAGGTTATACCTCCTCCCAAGTTTTTACCTAAGTATATCCCTAAATATGGGGAGGTATATTAACATTGGCACCAATATGGTACCCATCATACCGATCATTATCTTATTCTCCATCAACACCTTCATGATCACCTTTTGACAATTCTTGAACTCATTATTCCTCCTTCCATAAGTCACCCACATAATAAGGCTCCTCCTTCTTCATCTATGGCACATCCCTCCCTACCCATGGTTTATTACCCACCCATGGTTTCTTCCCCACATGTGGCTCCTTTTTCACTAGTGGTGCCTCCATCTTATCCCATAGATATCATTCATATTCAGGTAGATATTCATTTCCTTGAGTATTTTAGGAATGATCCTCATGAGCATGATCCTTTACTTATACCTACATTTTCTATTGAGGAGATTTAAAGAGAGGTATTTTCACAACTCTCCATGCAAAATGATGAGACTTTGGTCGATGTTAGGATCTAGCTTTATAAAGATATTTCAAATGTCATGGATAACATTTGTAGACAAATTTATCAATGTTTTTGAACATGGCATGGTGTTCTTACATTTTTTCTTCATTATGATTTTTGGATTGGAATTGTGATCCACCATTATATATCTTCTATCATTTGACTATGTGTCAAATTTGGTTTCACCTATCTATGTCACATGGATATTTATATTATGTATTATGTGTTGTATATGATTTCAATTACTTTCATCTTTATTTTTCTTATGAATTATTTTTTGTTCTTTCCATGATTACATACTTATGTCAATGAGTTCCTTCCTTTCATGGATTTATTTTTTTTCTTATGATTTTTTGATATCTTATCTCAATTAAAACTTAGATAATTATTATTTTGAATTGTTTATAAAAACCTTGATCCCCTTAGTAATATTTCTTCACAATATGATTAGTTAGAAAACAAGACATCTCATTGTACTCCTATTTCCTGATCTACTTTGGATCTCCCTTTATTAATTATTTCCTTTCACATACTAAGCATACATGTGATTGAAACTTGAGATTACATACTAGTTCATATGTAAGCCTAAGTGTTTAGTCAATCATATCTTTGGATACTTAGCTTCATTTAACCAAAGTCTAAATCCCATTTGTGTGTATCACTTATATCATTAATGATTGTTATTCCAAATCCATATGGAGGAGGAATCATAAAAGCCATAAAAATTAAAATCCAACTCATTTATACAAAAGGTGGCATATAAATTCAAAAGTTAAATCACACTAAAAGATGTGATTCATAGAACATCTCATTATAATTGAATCTTAAAATCCATAGTTATCCTCATGATAGAGTTGAGGTCTAATAGGGTGTGATAGGCTAGTATATTGGAAAACAATAATATAAAAAAAATAGTTCTACCTATTTTCTCACACAAGTACTCAATCTTTGGTGTAGACCAAAGGATTTGTAAGAGGTTCTGAGGAATGGGGAACATGTTGTGGGAAGGTAGGTCCATTTTAATTTTATTTTTTAGCCATCATGAGTTGATCTTAGTATCTCACCTATTTGCCTATATGTATTTTTTCTTATTATGAGTAGGTATCATTTGTATTTTTATGGTCACTAGACTCTTAGTGTCTCTCTTTTGTACCTATTATACCTCATGTTTCTTAAGGTATTTTCATAGCCACCTATGTCATGATTTTTAATTTTCTTCTTTCATTTCCAAAATTCTTAATATTTCTACTTGAGAAATATTTTTTGTTAGTTGATCATTCCCCCTAGGGTGTCCCTTTATGAGTTGTAGTGTAAGACCATGGATAGGACCATGCCCTCCTCATAAATTACCACATTACAAATGTATTTTAAGATAATTCCCATACTTGTTTCCATCTTATCAGAGTTCCCTTTATGAGTTGTAGTGTAATACCATGGATAGGACCAGGCCCTCCTCACAAAATATTCAAATACCCAATTCATATTATAACCAAGTTATAATAAAATTACATGTGTCAAATTTGAGATAAATAGTGTTCAATTATGAGTTACACATCATTGACATACTTCCTAGTTTGATTTAGTATGTTTTATGCTTACTTCATAACTCTTTCAATTTTATCTTCTTATTTTTCAATTATATGTATACTTAAAACCATTTGATTAATTTTTTTCATACTCCCCGTCTTGAATTAGTGTGATTAATTTAATCCCATTTTACATTTTTTTGTCTTTCTTTTATACTTGCCAGCATGACTTAGTATGATTGACTGACATAATTATTTTATTTTTATACCATTGGTTTTTCATGTGCTTTCCATTTTATTACCAATTTACATACTTTCCAACATGATATAGTTTGATTTTATTTTATTTTAATTTGGTGAAAATATTCACATGGTTTTAAAAAAATTATTCCTTTATACTATCTTTTGGTTTATTATATTTAATTATCACTTGTTTTTACACATTTCCCATCATGATATAGTGTGTCTTACATTTGTTTTGATTACTTATACTTTTCCAAATCATTTTAACTTTTTATTTTTAACCATGCATGGGTATCACATAATTCTAGAAATGAAAACATACATCACATATTTCCCATAGCATGTACAACAAAAGCTAAATACATGTGCTAGAAAATATATATATATCCATGCATCCGCATCCAAATCCAAGTACAACTCATGAGATCAATACAAATTGTTAATATATATATATACACACACATATCATGTATTTTATATAATATAAGGTACAAAATGCAATAGCTAAAGATTTAATGTTATGAGCTATCATGTCTATCTTGTGGCCTAGCCATGTTACCCATAAATGCCTACAATTGGACCCTCTAAATAGTACATTGTAAAGAGGTAGTCTAGGATCTCAATCTAGTAACTTGTCCCTATAGATTGGCCACCTAGACTTGTACCTATCCTATTTATATGGTAGTCACCATGTATGCATCTCTCTCCTATGCTAGAGATTTCCATGCCTATGCCTCTCATGCTTCAACCCATATCAATGTTTATAACCCATCACCATGTGCCTAAAAATACCTTGTGGCCTCTCCCACTAGTCTAAACTAGCCTACCTAATATAGGGTAGATGGAACCTTAAGGTCATCTAGAGTGGTCCGATTATATGGTGATAGCCCCCATCCAAAATGTCATGGTGCATAGCCTTAATAAAGGATCCCCATATAACCTCCTATATCACAAGATATACAAAACCAAAAACCAAATAGGAAACTAGTGTTCTATATCAATAACTTAAAACAAAATTAAAACATTTATCACTAGTGTTGGTGTCATTTATCATAGTCTCCCTATATACTTTCCCATCAAGCACCTCCTCCATCGATGTCCTATGCACCAATGTAAATCCAAGATTTGTCACCTAAGCCTCTTTTATTCCTCTCCTTACGGGTGTCTTTATGAACCAAATATGTCCTAGAGTGACTATTGGGTCCCTATATACAATAGGTAGCACCTATTTATCTTTACATCAATGGTTTTTATGTCTTGAATGAGTATGTAGTGGTCATTAATACCTTTGTTATTGTGTATTTTATGTTCCTACATCCACATCCATCACATCTCCTCCTATTGGCTTTACTATCTCCTAATTTCATCCTCAACCATCCCATGGTCTAACACATTGAGGCCTAATCATTCTTATATCCATAAGTACCCATCTACTTGCTCTTCCTATTAGATATTCAACATGTCATGCCCAATAAGTAGGCACTACTAGAGGATCCTCTAGGTGGGAGAGTCTTATCTTTCCTTTTATGTGTGCCATTGGATGCATCTCAACTCATGAAGTGTATTTGCCCATGATATGCACATGTGTCAACCCTATCACAAAGGTAGACCAACTAGGCCATATGGTAGCTAAGTGAGTGTAGGTTGTCACATGTTTGCCCGTATGTGATAGTATGTAAGGTTTTCACATGGGACACAACCTTCATTACATGGTTATATCTCCTTTATAAGACCTAAGGAAACCTATTGTCAACCACATAGGGCAATCTAGCTAAATGATACATGGGAAACCTCTCATATATCCATACACTAAACAAAATCATTGGTCCCATCATATTCTACCCTATATAGCATCCCATACATATCATACATGAGATATACCTAGATGATAGACCCAAATTTGTAAATTTCTCCCTGATCCAATATAGATTGGCACAAGGCTATTGCATATAGTAGTACCTTATCATTTAAATTGTGACACAACACTCATGCTAGCATAAGTCTTATCACTATCTTTTAGATGTCTAGAATGGATAAAATATATACATTGAATAAGTTCACCCTCAACTTGATGTGGATCTTATTTGAGTAGGTATCCCACTAAGATAACATTCATCTCTTATCCTCTTACTTTAGTGTATCATTGATCATCGATGTCCCACGTATAATAAGTCCAAGTAATGCATGGATATCTTCTAGAGTAATCACCACCTCAATGGTATCCCCATCCACCTCTCATCATAAATTATAGATCGATAATTCCCATGATCTTAGGAATATGACAATGAGATCAACACTCAAAGGGATCTATCTCATCTCCTTACCTAGTTGAGCTCTGTCCACATTAGCCAAAAGATCTAATAGATCTAGTAACTATGATGCATCTACCAAGTGACAATATATATGATGTCTCTGTAAAATATAAAACAACATAGGATGTATTAGATCTTCATGTCATAATGATTAAAATACATTTTCAAAAATTCACAAATTAATTAATTCATCAACTATTTTTATTTAGTTTATTATGTTTTCTACATAATCAGCCCATTTGATACTAAATCAACATGTTTCAATCCTATTATACACCATCGATGCATTTAATACTAAATCATCCTTTTTATTTTAGATAGAATTAGCTCATCTAATATTGAATCAGCCCTTTCCTATCTCTAGCATATTGTATCGACCCTTTGGTACACAGTCACCTCCCTTTTAGCAAACTATATCAGTCACTTACTACCAACTACATCTTCCATAAGGTACTATGTTGAACATCTTCCCATTTCAAACTATGTTGGCTTATTTCTACATAATCATCCATATTTAGTAATAATATGTCAACCCACTGCTATGTAGTTAACCCCATGCTTGATTTTCACCTTACAAAATGAGTTGACCAGGTTGACTCTATTCTTTATCTAAAATGGATTTTTGAACAATTACCATAAATGTCTTAGGCATTTATTGGTCTAACTTTTTCCTAACCAATACCACATTATGCCCTTAGTCTACCTAAAAATTTCCTAAGGTCATTTTTTGTGTCTAGATTTTTCCTACCAGTCAATTTTCTATATCTAGCTTAATTTCAAATAAAATTACTTAAAAATTTTGAAATTCATGTTTACTTACTTATGTTGCAATCACTCCAGCTATTAGGTGTCCTCCCCATCTAAGTTATCATATCCTCACCATGGTTTCTCTCTAGTATTAAATTAGGTCTCTTAGAGCTTTGTTTTCTCAAAATAGTAAAAATAAAAAATTAATTATTTTTCACCCTATTTATATTTACTATTCAAAATGATTTACTTGTCAAATATTTACAAGTAGATTATATTTTTAGATCATATCTTTATTTCTACTATATATTTTTTTGAAATCAGAAGATGTTATGTAATCCTAACACTCTAGAGAATATTTTCATATATTACATGTATGTTCTTCAAAAATTTTGATTTTTTTCTAATTTCTATAGGTTCACCTACATTGAACACCTTCACATTTATTTCACTTCATTTTTTATCTACATTACTAAGGTAAGTAAAGGTATATATTTTTCAATTAAGTCCTTTCATTTATCTTATTTTCTTCTTACTACAATTTATTCAACTTTAACATTGTGTGTTGTTATATTCTTTTCTCAAAGCACCATCACGTATTCAACCTACATGACACGTGATAAGATTTGATTAGGGCATTTCATACACATAATATTTTCAAACTTTATCAATTATTGATTCTTTATCTCTTTTAGGAACCCATCACATCTCAATCTCTCTAAGTGCATGCCTTAATGGGTGCACCAAGAAAGGGGTGGGAAGACCATTAGTGCTTCATAGGATTGGTTTCCCCTATATCATCACTTTTTATCTACACAAACTTTATTCTATTTACTTCCCTAATCCTTACCTCCTCCCTTTTACGCTCTTATAAGCATTTCACTACCTTCCTTAGCACCTACCTAAACCTAAAATCCTTTTTAATGGTTTACATTACACTTTCAACCTAGGTCAAGCCTGTATTCAAATTGTTAAAAGCATGTTATGGGTCTAGGTCAGCTCTAGCCAACCTATACTAGGATATATCTTATTTTTATCTATTAATAATGCATATTCAATTGGATTGAGCCCGTTAGCTAAACTTTTGGAAAGTTTTAGGATTAGATTCAATTGTATATACACATTCATTTCACCATTTCTTAGAGAGAAGAGAAGAAGAAAAATATTATATTGTGCATTTACTTATCCACCATTCTACTTAAGGATCATATCTTAGGGTTTCAATACTTTATTTTTAGATATGGATCTTGTCTTGTGGACAAGTCTTTTGGATGCATAAAGATGTTGTATAACCTAGAGATGACTTATCTTTATTATCCTTACATACACAAAAATATTTTATGAATCACCTTGGCAATGGGAGAGATTGAAGCTCAGTGGGTTCATCTTCAAAGTTAAGTATTCATAACTTTAATCTTCCTTTGTACTATTAGATAAATTTATATTTGTACTTATATCCCATGCATTAGGGTTTTACCTATACATAGCTTAATTATGATTCTCTTATGCATGTTTATTTTTTATGTTTATTACAACCACTTTATGCCATAAGATTTATTTAGCACTAGATTATATTTTACTTTACTTTTCATATACTATGTGAATATGAAAACATAAGACCTAGCTAGGGTTATTGTATAGTGTTGCTTGACTAGTGGATTTAGAACCCTCTCTAGTGATTTTAATGTGATAATATATCCCTTGGTTAGGTCTAGAGGATCCATCTTGGTCATGACCCTAAATATCTAATTTATCAACAATCATAAGTGTAAGTATTATATATCTTTTTTGATTTAGGATTGATTACTAGGTCATCTACATTTTCCTTTGTATAAAGTAGATTTTGTGGAGTTTTCATCACTTAGAAGCATGTTTGAAGAAATAAAATTTCATGAGTTACCCATATTCTATCATAAGTTCATAATAAAGTTTAAAAACATGTGTTCACCCATTATAGAGACAATTAAACATGATAGGAATGATTTTAAATGGACTAATATTATAAAACATATATTTCATATTTTTAAGAAGAAAATAATACAACAATTATTATTAACAATGTCATATTTCAAAAAATTGTTCCAAGTTTATTTTGATGATAGTAAAACATCCATAGGAGACATTTTAAGTCTATAAGGTAAGCTCATTCCTTACATTCATGAAAATTTTAATGAATCAAATTGAAATTATTCTATTTAAAATCATGAGTTTTATGCCATGTTGCAATCTCTCAGGAATAAATTCAATTATTTGTTTCCCAAGGATAACAATGTGTTATGTTGATCATTGATTACTAAAATTCATAAACAACTAAGGCAATTTGAATAAAAATCATACGTCACGTTGAGAATCTTCAAAGTTACTCATTTGTGTTGAAGCATGAAAGTGGTGATCCAAATAGATTTATAGATTCATTAGGTACAGTATGTTGTGTGATGACTATGTAATCACATAAATTTGGTAGTAGACACTTAACAATATTAATTTTTCCCTATATTTAACATACATGAATTTTCCATACACATTTGACTCTTTATCACATTTTATCATATTTTTCATCTATATATGGGCTTGGCCTTCCTGATTTTCTTTCATTTGTATATAACATCTCACTAATTTGTGTAAAAATAAGATTTTATGCTATTCACACTATCACCATATTCCATATTCTTGTTTCTTACTTCCTAGATAGTATCGGTAATAATCAAATTCTATTAGTTACCATCAATATCTTATATTCCTCAAACAACTATTTTCAAATTCAAATCCCTCCCTTGGGTTGGGCCACACATATTGCATGTTAGTTATGGGGGTACATTACCCAAATATTCATCTATATATACACTTTGATTCTAAGGCCATATTTATGTATCTCTTATCTATAAATCATTGGGGAATTAATTTTCACACCCTTGAGTCATAATCCAAAAACATCCAAATCTGAAAACACCTCAAACAAAAAATCCCTAAGCCAAGTATAAACACCTAAATAAAGTTCAAATTTGTGTATTTTTAAAGTTTAAATATAAAGAGATGAATTTCATTCTATAGGATTACTATTGAGTGTGTACATATAAAGGTGGGAGACCTACATGTAGATTGAGCACTCCTTCAAGTATTATAATGTAGGAAACACTTAACCACTCAACATGATGTGATTGGGGTTGTCCACTCCATCTCTATAACACATTTTTATAGGTAAATAAAATGTTTAAATTGGAGCTAGGGTTTCAAGTAAAATTAAGATAACATTATGATCTACACATGGGACTAAAGATCATAAAATACAAAAGAATCATCTTGACTAGTAGGTGTAATTATATGTCACTAAATAGACTAGAAAATATTGTATATATAATTCTATAAGACATTGGATAAGATCGGTCATTGTATATGTCTAAGATTCACTAAGAGTGTCTTGGTATATTTTTATACTTTGTTTCATGAGAAAAGAAACTATAGATCCATTTTAGATTGTTTCATATGATTGTGCATATATATATATGGTGATACAAAACATAAATTGACTAAGTACCTTATATTATTTTATTTGTTTGTGTGTGTTATTTAATTTTACATTTATATATTTTTATTTTATGTTATATCCTACATAATCTTAATTTAAATAATTTTACCTTGTTTAGATTACATTAATCATGAAATAAGTAAAATATTCTAGTGAACTCAATATTTATTTTGATCATGGAAATCCCCTAGATCATCTCTTAGCGTTTCTTATTTCCTTCTTAGGGTTTCATATTTTATATACATTAGTGTTTTAGATAAAAAATTTGATCATAATAATTTAAAATATAATAAATATGAATTATAAAAATGGAAATGAGTATAATAAATTTCATGATATATTCAATGATATAGATCAAATATAGTTAACTAAACATCTTAAGAATAATCCACACATGGTTAAAGTATTATTACATGCAACTAGAGATGAATATAAAAATAATGTTAAGTTTTCCACATTCATAAAAAATCCATGGAAACCCTTTCAAATAACTAATTTACCTTTTATAGGTAATGACTCTATAATAGGTGTTCATACCACTACTTCTACTACTACTATCACTATGTCTACACCTATGGTTACACATGTGATTCCCCTTTCATAGTATGGAGGAAACATAAGGTATTCCTAAAATTTATGCATTTATCCCAACACATCATATTTTTTCCTCTTAATATGGCTACTCATATGACATCAGTTATTGCTACATAGTATATTATGCCTATTTATCAATCCCTTATGCAAACTATCCTTGATATTCAAGATAAATGTTCTCAATTGGAATAAAATTAAACTAGATTGAGTCATTCAATTAATTCTCAAGAATTATTGCATAACATATTTTCTCAAGATATTTTAACATTTACCCTATCTAAAATATTTTTTTCACCTACGCTCACATTATATGATGGTAAAGGCGATCCAAAGTATTATCTTAGATTTCCTCATGCAATATGTTTGGACTATGCCTATAATTATAAATTATTGACCAAATTATTTATAAGAGTTCTAAAATACTATAACTTAGTGGTGGTTTAGTGACCTTCCTTTCCAATAAGTTCATACATTCAATCCCTTGGATAATTATATCCTAACACACTTTTATATAAACATTAGTGATAATTTATCCTATGCTAAAATATTAAAACTTAATCAAGGACTTAATGAACCTATCAATGATTATGTAATCCACTATAGGACTATGCTTTCTAAGATGTCAAATATAATGGTTGATAATGAGTTTCAAGATATATTTAAACAAATCTTACTTTCTCCACTACATGAGTCCATTATGGTCAAGCGTTTTTAATCTTTTGATGAGAAATGCCATAAATTCAATGAATATGAATTCAAGTTGCTTTTTATGAGAAAAATATAGTATACATTCAATTCTCAAAAATATTTTGGTGAAAAAATTAAGTGAAAACCACTGTTAAACTCTAATAAAAATGATACTAAAAAATAAATTTAAGGTGACAGTTAATGTAGTTTCTAAACCTACCAATAAGTTGGTCCTTCAAATCCACAAAGAAATAATTTTACATGAGGAAGTTTATACATTTTTTAAAACCTCGTCATAATATATTACATAACCTAGTTGGAAGAAACATCATATCTCTCCTTCGTTAATGAATTTTTATATGAATAACCCATCATCTAAGATATTGAATGTCAATGCTTATTATGATTGGCACATATACATAGGAAACTCTACAAATTGATATTTTTTTATTAAAATATAAGATACAAGATATATTTTATAAAAATGTTATTGAGGTCAATCATGTTAATATACCTATGGATAATTTAGCATCACAACATAATATGAATATGAATTTGAAGATATTTTATGATCCATTTCTAAATCATACAACATAAGAGACCAAGACTAATTCAATAGTGCATATGACTTACAAAGCATGTCATCCTATAGAATCTTATTCTTATATAACTTTAGAGGATTGTCTTATAGATGGTATTAATATTAAATTTAAAATCACATCTATACAAATACCTACAATTAAATTTTATGATAATGAGATTGTTGATGATGACTCTATTGATGCACCATTATTTGTGCACACTTACATTGATTCACATCCTATACGTAGTGTCATGGTGGGTAATGGATCAAGTGAAAATAGTTTCATTATGAAATTTCTCAATGGTCTTGGATACACACAAATAATTTTATATTAAAAATAAGATAATGAAATTATTTAATGGAAATATACACAACCCACTTGGCAGCATTGTGTTACCATTCATGGTAGGGCCTACAACAGTTTCCACTTGCTTTTTTTTACCCAAGACTGGGTCATTTTGACATGTTAATAGGACATACTTTGATAAAAAAATTATGTTTTGTACCTCCCTTTATACATCAATGTGGAAAATATATTTATACCAACCAAGTGATCATGATTCCAAGAATTTCATATGAGTATCATATTCAGCTAAATACATTTTATATTTCTCCTCTACCACATCCTATAATACATTGAATTTATTCAAAGTAATATTATTCAAGGCCCACTATATTATAGGTCTATTCATGATCATCAAAGATTACCCTTCAATACATCCTAAGTAGTTTTTGCAAGCTTATCTACATGCTCCATGGAAAAAATAGTCACACTCTCCATGAATGCAATGAAAATCATAACCTACTAAGTCTATGGTATTTACACATAATATGAATAATCATGTTATATATGATAATGATGATAGGTACAATACAACATGGGATCACTTCTCTAATTTAGATACAAATACATATATTAATCACCCATGTTGGGTGACATTTTCACTAATTGACATAGGACCTATGTGAGATCAACCCATTGATAGGATAATTTTCTATTATGAGCATACTTTAATTTTAAAAAATTAAAATTTAAAAAAAAATTAAAATAGTATACATATATATATATATATATCAAAAATAAGGATCTATGCATCACATGATTTCTTATCTTATATAACTCAATTGATTTTATTTTTCATATATATGGTAGAATAAATATCTAATATGTATTCACTTGTTTTTCATGGTACACATGAGTGGGATGCAGGACATGTAGGTTATATATGATACATAAATTCATATATACAATACATTATTTACACCTAAGGGTTACATTTCTACATTGAAGGCATGCCTTATTAGAAAATATAATTGTTAATTGGTGATATTCATGTACCCTCACCATAATTACATCGAATAAATATAATTATATTTTATTATTATTATATAACATGAGTTAACACTTATGTAAATAAACAATAAAATATATTAGTTTACCATTGTGCCTTGGGGGTAGGTTGGACCCATTGGTAACAATGATTCACCTCACGCTATAAAAATAGGTTTTACCTTTGTAAATATATATCAATGAAAATCATATTTTCTCATGAGAGTTTCATTTGAAAATAAGTTAAGGTTTTGTGAATATTTTTAAGTGAGAAGAATGAAGAATTGAATTGAGTGATTGGATTCTCATATAATGGGTAATAATTTGTGGTTATTTACCTCATTTTTAAGTTTTAAATTTTATATCCTATGTTCATTTGTGTATGTATATTTTCCTTCAATTTCACATTTAGATCCTATAATATGCATATGCATTGTTCTATATTTTCTATCATGGTTTCAGAGCAAGTTTGATGTGATAATTAGTGGAAAATTCATTTGAATTATGTTGTGTGGCGTGATCATCCTATACAAATCAAATTTCATTTAAAAATAACATGTGCAACCTATGGTATGGCCATGGGAGACTTTTTGAAGCTTCCTTCACACTAAAAATTATTTTTCTATGCATCTCTCTTACCTATGGAGCCTAGTGAATGTATATCTAAGCAATCAAACACTTGTGTCAAATTTCAAGGATCATAAATCAGCCTAGGGCATGATTATATGGCACTTTTTGGCATGTTTAAGGCTGAAATATCATTAAAAATTAATAATAATAATAATAATACATCTAATGCTTTGATCTCATCTATAGAGTGATCGAATTCCATTTTTTTGCTTGATCAAGGTTTGTGTTATCCTCTTATACCATTTCCATCAATAAAAATAACTATATGGCATGATATTATATCCCATTTATGGATTTGTGGCATGTAAAAATATTTTAAAAATGTTTTGAACCTATGCAACCTATTTATTGTGTTTAAAGGTTGAATCTTCTGATTTTTGGCTTGCCAAACACTCCTAGAGAGCCTCTTAAAGCATATATTCACTTATATAAATTTTTAAACTCTGATGGTAATCATTATAAGGAATCATACAATATAAGTATCATAAATTTTAGTTTTTGTGATTGAAAATTTAGTTTTGAGGGTTTTATATGCTTCAAAAGGACATTTAGAGATGATTCTAAAGTTTACAAGACCTGATTGGCTTCCCATAACTTATAACAACTCTTATACCTCCTCCAAAGTTCCATTAATGCTATCTGAAGCTTTTAAATATTTATTATTTATTTTGTAATCTTTGGTTGAAACTATTTATTAAATATATGATTTAATAAACCCAATATTTCATGAAAGCAAGTGGAGGGACCCACTTTCCATTTATTTTTTTACTCAAAAAGTAAAAGTTCAAATTAAAATTTTTACTTTCTATTTAAATATATTTTTACATGCATATAATATTTTTTAAATAGTCAAATTGAATTAAATATGCTTTAAACATAGTATCTTGCATGTAAAGTCTTGTACATTATCACGAATAAGTTGGTTAGTGTAATTTTATAGGACACTTGTAAAACTAAAGTCAAGAGTTTAAATCACAAATGTTAAATGGATGAAACTATAATATTGTAAAATCTACATTAAATATGAGTTTATAACTCAAAAAAAATGAAATATAGTGGGTAGGACTAAAAAACCTAGTCATGAAAAAATGTCACTGTTGAGCTTTCTAATGCATTTCAACATAAATCACAAAAATCTATGTGTATTATTTTGAAGAGTGTAAAGGATGATTTCCTACTCCATATCGACAATCAAGATTCACCCAATTATGCTTGGAAACTCCTTGAGTCTATTTACAAGGGCACTCATCTCTAAAAAATAATTAAACTTATTCTCTAATTACTTACTACTCCCATGAAAGGTGATGAAAAATTAGTTAATATTCTTGTAAAAATTTAAAAAATAAATCTCAATTATATGGTTGTGACTATAATCTTATTCAAGATAAAATTTTATATTTCATTACTCAATTAAATATTCTTGAAAAGTTTTGTAATTTCATTTCTATTCTTAATTTTAAATACCAAAAAGAGCAATATATCCTTGGCCTCACTAACCTTTCAAATCTTCATTTTTAATAATAAAAAGTGATGTCAAATTTTAACTCTAAATATAATATCACTTAGGCACTTCTCATGATTAATAGTATTCTTGAAAACACTAGAAACCAAAAATCTAACCTTAACTATGCCAATAAAAAGAGGAATAGGAAATATGTTAATAAGAATCATAAATTCAAATTTAATATAAATTACAATTTTTATGGTAAATTAGTATATATAATGTAATATTATTATCAAAAATAATAAATCTAATAACAAAACCTCTAAAAATAATAAAGGGAAGAAAGGTTCTAATCAAAATCAACATAAAAATCAAAACCATAACCAAAACAACAATCAGGATCAAAATACTAACAGTATTGCTTTGTATGTTACCTTGTATGAAAATGAGTGGATTTTATAAAATGGTACATCATATCATATGAATTATTTATCATGTATTTTATCTAACACTAGAGATATATCTAAAGGGATTTATTTAGGTGATAATTCATATTTAGAAGATACTAAGGAAAAGCTAAATTTGTGAATATAGTCATAAAAGATGTTTTATATGTTCCTACACTTAACAAAAACTTGTTATCCTATTATCAACTTAAAAATTATAATTCATGGTAACTTTTCTTAAGGATAAATGGTCTATTAGAAATCAATCTGATTCTTTAATTGCTGAAAGAATTCAACAAAATGGTTTATAATTTTTTAATACTTCTTTTACATGTTGTCTTTCATCACAAATTAGAAATAAATCTTAATTATGGTATGAAATATTAGGTCATGTTAATTTTATAATTTTATATGATATGTATCATCATGATCTTGTGGGTTTTTTTTATATTTCTTATCATCATGAAACTTGTGAGGGATACTTACTTGGTAAGCAACACAATAAACCTTTTCACAAAAATCATGATACGAACTCCACACATCCTTTAGAGCTTATTCATAGTGGTATTATAAGACCACTTAAATTTGTATTTCTTAACATATATTTATCATACTAGAAAGATTTAGTCTTATTTTATTAAAAAATCTAAAGTTTTATCTAAATTTAAAGAGTTTAAAGCTTTAGTTAAAAAAATTTGTAACTTTTATATTAAAAGATTGAGAACTGATAATGATGGTGAATACATTAGTAAATAATTTGATTATTTTTATATTAATTATGGTATTAAAATATAATTAATGAATCCATATTCTCCACAACAAATGGAATTTTTTAAAGGAAAAATTGAACTATCATTGAAATTGCTAAAATAATGTTGTATTCTGTAAATATTCCTAAGTTCTTATAGTCCAATGTAATGAATATTGTTGTGCACATTATATATAGAGTCCCTACCAAATATTTGTATATTTATACACCATTATAAATGTGGTCTACTAATAAATTAAGTGTTACTCACTTTAGAATATTTGGTATTCCTACTTCCATATTTATTCCTAAAGAAAAAATAAATAAACTTAATCCTACCTCCTATTCTTACATATTTGTAGGTTATGGAGTAAAAACTAAATGATTGGGAGTATATGATCCATCTAAAATACAAATCATTGAGAATATCAATGTCTAAATCTTTGGAAAAAAATTGAGAGCATTTTGTGGAACCCTCTCAAAGTATTTATTTTGATGAACCTAACTCTTTTGTTACTCATTATGAGTAAGCAAATACCTTAGGGGAAGTTGATCCAATTTTAGATAACTTAGAGTATGAGTGGGAAATTTATCTGATTTATGTTCAATCTAAGAGACCTAAATGGGTTGAATCCCTAATTTAGGCATCTAATCTTGAAAATATTAATAAACTAACTAGGATTCAACATTCATATCATGCTTTGATGACTCTATATGAATATGAACCTCAATCATTTGAGGGAGATATTTAAGATGACAAATGGAAAATTCTTATGAAAGATAAATATCTAGCCCTAATTAAAAACAAAAATTTGGTTCTTGTCCCACATCCACCTAAAATGTATATTTTTGGTTGTAGGTAGCTTTATAAAATCAAATATAATTCAATTGGTAAAATTTATAAGTTTAAAGATATATTAGTTGCTCATGGTTTTACTCAAAACCTTGGATTGGCTATGTTGAAACCTCTACTCCTAAAGCAAAAATGAGTAATATTAAATTTTTTATTTCCCTTGTATCTCAAATGGTTGGATTATACACCGAATGGATGTTAAAAATGCCTTCCTAAATGGTGACCTAGAAGAAGAAATCTATGTGACTCATCCTAAATGTTTCATTGGACCTAAAAAATAACATTATGTTTTTAAGTTAAATAAATATTTTTATGGTTTAAAATAAGCTCCTAAAGTTTGGTATTCTAAAATCACTAATTATTTATAATAATTAGGTTTTTCTAACTATTATTTTGATAAGGGTCTCTTTTTTTAATTTTAAAATGGTCATTGTATCTTAATTTTATTATATGTTGATAATCTTATTATTACTCAGAGTTAAATTAGTTTAATTCTTAAATATAAAGATAAACTAAATCAAACTTTTGAAATGATTGATATAGCTATTCTTCATAATTTTATAAGAATGGATATATTTTAGGATAAAAATTAATTATTGTTTGTAAATCTAAATTTGTACATGATTTTATTGTAATATATTTGAATGTAAGCCTACATTTATTCCTATTGAATTTTTTTTTTAAGCTTGATCCAAAACCTACATATGACAAAGCTAACCCCACACTTTACAGATAGATTATTGGTAGTTTGATTTATCTAACTATTACTAGGATAGATATTTCATATGTTTTAGGTGTTGCTTCCATATTCATGAAGGATCCATACTTGGATCATTCTAAATTAATAAAATAGATACTTCAGTATATCAAAGAAACTATAAATTTTAGTTTATTTTATTCTTCCATTGATAATCCTAAAATATATTATTATTGTGATGTTGACCATGTTGGTGATATTATAGATCACAAATATACTTCTAGATATGTTTTTAAGTTTGGTGTAGGTGATATCACTAGG
This sequence comes from Torreya grandis, assembly GCA_037957365.1. Classification (NCBI taxonomy): domain Eukaryota; kingdom Viridiplantae; phylum Streptophyta; class Pinopsida; order Cupressales; family Taxaceae; genus Torreya; species Torreya grandis. The sequence continues at coordinate 881,392 of JARHVA010004915.1, read as the reverse complement.
AACATCAGAAATCAATGTACTATTTCTATCTCTTTTACAGAAGTAGAGTATATAAGTGTTATGAAAGTTGCTAAAAAAATTCATGCGACTATGAACCTTTTTATAAAAAATCCATTTGGATGTTTTCCATAGTACCACCTTTATATATGATAAATAAAGTTATATAGCTCTAGAAAAAAATCTAGTACAGCACCAACAAACTATGTTTATTGAAGTTTATGTGCATTTTATTTGAGAGAAAGTCCTCAGTGGTGATATCGATCTAGAGTTTTATCCAATGGATAAAAAAGTGGTAGATATCTTCACAAAAAACTTAGTTCTAACAATTTTTATCATTTTCATATAATTTTGGGACTTTTGAAGTTTCCATTGAGGGGGAGTGTGCATGACAATATCACTTCCTAACATCCATGTCTTTTTTATTTTTCTCTATAATTTTTCTCATTATAAAGCATTTTAATAAATCACTTTATTTGATTTTGGTAAACTTAATTATATATGAGTTTATAGTGTACCCAGTAATTAAAAGTATATATTTTAATGGAGATTCTTATGTTATAAAATGGCTCCAAAATTATTGGTTGATTATTCATGAGAAACTATGAGATGTGGTCTCATAATCATGCTAACCTAAACTTACTCTAAATATTTTATGGATTATAATTCCTTTTGTTTCAAAAGGTGATATTGTCATGATGAATTTTTTTAAATATTTTAACTGTTACCTACCTCCTAAACTCATTATAGATAGTTTACAGAGTATAATTCTTTTATTATAAAGGTGACTATGGTATGTATCCCCACTTAACATTAAGGGTGAGTCTTGAAATATTTAATGGTTAAGTGGTGTTATTCATGTACCCTTACCATAATTATTTTGGGTAAATATAAATATATTTTATTATTATTTAATATGAATTAACACTCATTTAAATCAATAATAAAATATATTAATTTACCATTGTGCCTTGGGGGTAGGTTAGACCCATTGGTAACAACGATTTACCTTGCACTAGCAAAATAGGTTTTACATTTGTAAATATATATCAATGCAAATCATATTTTCTCTCGAGAGTTCCATTTGAAAATAATTCAAGGTTTTAGGAAGAATTTTAAGAATAACTGAGAAGGAAGAATTGAATTAGGTGATTGGTTTCTCATATAATGGATAATCATTTATTATTTTTACCTCCTTGTGAGATTTTTCACATTATATCCTCTATTCATCTATGTATACTTATTTACCTTTAATTACACATCTAAATCCTATAATATACATATGTGTTGTTTTATATTTACCATCATGCATACACTAGAGGAATATTGGTATAGTTTATAGGTTACATATTTCTATGGCATTCCATTGATTGTATTGAACTATTGACATTTTTATATATGGATTGATCTTGTATATAATATTTAGGGTGATATAATCCATGGATTTGGTACTTGTATTATGTGATGATGACATTGATTTATTATGTAGACTAGTATAGCTTAATCTATGCACATTTATATTACTTATTTTTTAGAACATTATGTGTAATTTAAATATGTTCCATTTTTTTTCATTCTATGTGTATTGTGTGACTATCTTGTGTGTTCATTATGTGTTATCTTCCATGCTTCTATGACTGCATTGATTTTATGTTGTCACATCATCTCTGTTACAAGATCCTCTAGTCTATATTTGTGTCATATATTGAGTTCTTATTTATGTCATGATCATGACATTATGTGCATAAGTGTGTTCTTATATGATGTTTGTTAATTTTTTGGTGCCATGATTTCTATCATGAATTATTCTATTGTGTGTAATGTCATTATTGTTATCATACATCATTTACTCTATGACTAATTACTGTGTTAATTACTATTGCATGTACCATTGCTATATATACTTAACATGACCCTTTTATTTATTGTATTACATGTTTTAAATAATCATGAAAGATAAAATATTTATATTATGGCATAATCTAATAATTTTATCACAAATGATGACATTTTTCTATTTATAATGATGTGTATATCTCATTTCTTTTGATATTATTGATTTACAATCTACATACCTTACCTTAAAATTGGGTCATAATAGTGGGATTGTCATAGAGATTTAGATAATAGGTTCAAATTTTGGGACAGATCATGTGTTTCATATGAAATAGATTGTTAATCAGATTTGGGCATATTTGATAAATTGACTTATATGTGGTGCATACCTAGATAAATTTATAATCTATTTGATAGATTCAATTACATTATGGGGTAGGTTACAGGGTTTACATTGTGTAGTATTATCATATTGATCAAATTATGTAGAGTTACACACATATTAAGGAAATCTATATCACATTGAGGTATAGATGAATCAAACTATGCACATGAACATTTTTCATGCATAAACACTATTTTATGATATTTTTAATGGGTAATGATGGCACTATAGCTCCAAGAATACAAATGAGACACTAGGGTTTGTAATATGGGTAATATCCAAACATGTATTAGGTTGAAGGATAGTGGAAGACATGATGGGTCTATAGTATCTATCTAATTTTTCAACTTGAACTAGGCCAAAGACTAACTAGCAAGACTAATTTAGGGATAACATGATCAAGATCATAAAAGAGTAGGTATATCTAACTAATATAACCACAAAAATGTAAGAAACCAAAATACATAAATGATTAAATTCATATGGGAAATCAAATCTAAATAAGCAAGAAATAAATTTAAGATAAATGGTGATTCATAAGTATGAAAACTGAGGAAATGAAAGATGTTTTCAAAATGGAATGCAAATGTGTTTCAGAAACTATGTCAAATACTTAAAAAAATATAGCTAACCCTATTATGTAATATTAACCCTATAAATACTACTATATATCAAAAAATGAATTATGTCACTTTGAAATCAAAGTTTCCTCACATCATGATCAATAAAGAATGCAATAAAACCACCAATTGAGAAGCTAAGATTGATATGATCAGAAGGAGCTATCTAGTGAGCTCAATCTAGTCCAACATTAAATAATACAAGAGAGAGAATCAATAAAATAAAATATAGTGAGGTATAATATAGGTTCAAAAGTTAGGTGCAATGCTCATTTATAAATCATAAGATCCAATATAACAAGGGCATGAATAAATAAGGATCAAGTGAATCAATGAATTTCTAAGGGGAAAGTTTAAAAGATCTAAATGATAATGTATAATTAATAATAAAATAAGATGTGGTGGATTAAAAACTAAAATGTGGTGAAAATGGTTAATCTAAGCAAAAAAGAGTCATTTCTATCCATGTCTCAATGAGCAAGAATGAAAATGGTTGCTTTTGGTCAAGTTGTAGCCTAAGCCATAGGTTTTGCTAAGAATAAGGGGTATGGGTTTCCAAGGTGTATGCATTATCCAAATAGGTGGTTAAATTAAATATTTAAGGACCAAATAGGCCTATAAGGTCTTGATGCAATATGGGGAAGCCAAACTCTCTCATTAGGGTTGTTTATGATCAAAAACAATTTCTTGGTGACCCGATGATAATAATAATGAGCAAATGTAAAATCATATGGAGGATTAGGGTCAAAGGAATCATAATAACATACACCCCCAAGGTATAAGTAGTTGGTGTTTAAAATAATGAGTGTTGTGCAATACTTGGAAGTCATCACATAAATCAAGAAAGATACAAAAAAGGAAAATAGATAGCATTACCTATATTTACCTAATGGGAATAGAGGCAAATGAATAGTCAATAGTGTGATCAAATGTGTACAAGTTTGAACTTACATGATCTATCTCTAGCTCCTGCATAAGAAGGGATAAAAAGTGACATCAAACTAGGAAATCTAAGATGTTATTCACAAGAGCATCCACTTTGGTATTCTATAAATGATGGATATTGGAGATTAGAGTTCCTTAAAGGAGGAGAGAAAATAATTCATCCCCTCTAAAGGGTGAGTAACTAAAAAATAAGGATGTTCCAAAATATGATGAGCTAAGTCATGAATAATGATGAGTCATAGAACAACTACACATAACACACACTTATCATATGGGAATCAGTCAAGGTTTTAATGATTTAATGATACTAAGTAGTGTTATTGCTATCATTATAAAGAAATAAACTAGCTACAACAAACTCATGGCCCCATTAATATTTTAGGTCATGGTTGCAGGTCTTGGGTTGCCTCATCTACTACCATTAGTATGAATCACCACATAATGGTGTACCATAATGGGGTTAAGGATACAAGGCATAGCCATGAGAAGACTATCTTAGCATAAATCATAATAATTAAGATGCATAATGACACAAATAACATGAAAAAATCATAATCATAAGAATAAAACCAACACTAGCTATGGTGAGAGGTGAAGATGGATTGTAGGATGCTTATGAGAGATGAAGACTAGTGCAGGAAGACTAGAGAAAGTCCCAAACAATCATGACTAGTAACTTGAAACACCTACATAGACCATAGAGAATGAGAAAGAGGGGATCGATAGAGAGATAACTATGAGTAAGTAGTATAGCTACTGATTAAAATAATCTAATGTTATCCCAAGATGCATCTAAAGAGGATTGCACATGAAAAACTAACCAAGGAAACTTAATAAATCTAAAAGTAGGTATCACTTGACATTGGAGAGTGAAATAGAGGCTATCATTACATCTAGAATGGGCCAAACCCCTTAAGGTAGAGTTTTCATAACGAATAGTTATGGTATGCCAACCAACATGGAGCCACTAAAAATTGCCAAAAGTTGAGGGGTGGGGGGGGGGGGGGAAGTCAATGGATAAATATAATGGAAAGGTCATTTTCTAATTCATTTTCATAATGAAACTTCCAAAACCATATCCTAGAGAGCCTATAAAGTTACAAAGAAGGCATACACATGCACGTGAGCACACCAAGAGTAAACATAATGGTCTAAGTAGGTCATTTAATCAAAATTTTGTAAAACAATTCAATTTTATAGCTAGAGGGAGGGCCCATGTGGGTTTTCTATGGATTTTTCTCAAATATGTAGATGGATTTAGTAAAATTTGGGTGAAAACATCCATCAATAAAGGGGCATGTCATAAGGGTGACAACTCAACAAATGGCAACCTAGATCAATTATGCCTTACCAAGCCACAACCTAGGAGGACATCGTGCAGCCTAATCCAAAGGCATGCCATGGTTTGGTCTACTAATTCATGGTCCAAACTATGGCTTAATAGGTTAGGCTACAACTCACATGAGTCTAAAAAAGGCTTTGGAGATCTTATAAATTAAACAAAGAGGCTAAAAGGGATAGGGATGGGCATAAATAAATAATCATGATTTTACTTTGTTTTATGTTTTTAATATTAGATAATGACTCATTTTTTTATGTGTATAAATGTAGACATTAGGTGGATCAAGCTACTTAGGAGGGGTAGGGTATCCATTACACTAGCCACCAATAACCTTATCAACACATTACGAGGTGTTGAGCCATGAGACAATATCATCTTGGCTCATGATAGAGCTAGTTACACTATCACATGGTGATTAGGATACACTATGAGTAATAGGGTTGTGGAGATTATCACACGTAGTCTTCATGCATCATAACTATGATTTGGTTAATGCATTAGTCTATATATGGGACCCTATGAGGCATACATTTAATTACGTTTATATTTAGAGGTTTTTCTCAACATAGAGGGTGTATACCAATTGTCTGGGGTATCATCTATAAGGTAGATGGTATTCACATAGCTATTACAACATTAGGTAGTAGTGATCACCTACCTATTGGGGGAGGCATGGGCAGTCACTCACTATGGGGTGATGATCACTCTGAGGTAGGTTGGGGTCTATCGATTAAGAGTAGAGATATTATGGTGACTAATAGGTAAAGTGTGCATGGGATAGATTAAAATAAAAATATCACTAATATGGACCTAGATGGTCTAGAGTGCTAATAGGGGATGAATCCATACCTAAGGGTAGTACATCCTATGTGAAATATCCCAATAGCTATATAGGATCTAGATAGTAGGGCATGATGGGATGACACTAACTACATTAATCATAGTATGGGCTTATGAGAGGCTTCTACCATTTTGACCTAAGGCCCACTTAGGTACAATGAATTATCTAGACCTACCAATATATGTCACCTAAGATTTGAGGTTCATGGGGAGAGGGCCTAGATAGTGACATGACCTCATAGTAGATGTGTAGGCATCCTACATTATAGACCCATATGTGGAGGTGGTATGGGAAAGGATGCATCAGTAGAGGTCCTCCTAGGATATGATGAGTTTTAGGGTCCATATGGGCCATATGTACATCCAAGTCCATATGCATTATCCTAGAGAGATAGTTGAGTGTAACTGGTAGGGGGAGTAAAATTATCATGGGTGATAACCACCATAACATAGGTCTAGGTGTATTTCTAGATACCATATAAGGTAAGAGGGTATATGAGTACTGAGAGGCACTCCAAGGCCTTCATAGATAAATCAAATTTTGAATTATAAATGGAATCATAGATATAAGTATTGGCCCAAGGGTAGGCAAATGCACCTTTAGTGGTAATCCTACCATCGATAGGGCCACCACTGTAATCAAGGATATCATGAGAAGCAAATATAAATTATAAAGTTTCCTTTAGCAAGTTTAAACTTTATTTTTATAGATTGTATATATGTTTAACCAATTCATTGTGTATGTGTCAAGAATGCCATCTAAAGTTGTTAGGACCTCAAGTGGACCAGTTTCTATGGGATCTCTTTCCAAATTTTATTAAAGCACTAATAGGAGATCACTTACTGCCTAGTGTGCATCCTCACATGCACTATTATAGGGTAGGTGCATGGGTAGAGGTAGATCTAGGAAGAGGTAACTACAAATTAAGTCACAAGTGGCTAAGATCACACAACTAAGAGGAAATAATACATTATGAGCACTAATATTAGTAGATCTATAGGTGAGGATGATGACCTTATAAAAAATCATAATTCATGGAGGCCAAAGAGAGAGGGAGATATCTCCACTAATGGGGAAGCAAGACCATTGAGATAGGGGCCAAGTTAGATAGACGACCAAGTCATTTTTTAACTTGGGTTTTTGTGTATTTATCCATGTGTGTGATAATTTTTGGGCCTCTGAACCAAGGCTTATTTGAAGCCATATGATGTACCTAGTAGAAATTTATATTTTTAGAGATATACATATATAAGTTTTCATTATTGGCACATGTGTAAATGATTTGTGTGTGATATGTATGTTTTTTGCTTAGGAGACTACTAGATACATGTGACATAGGGGTTATTGGTGAGATAGGATATATTTACATCATACCACTATAGGTAATTTTCTTAGGAGAGCCATGTGGGTTCTCAAAAGTGAAACATGTTAAGGCTAAACCCATTAATTGAGTGTCATAGGGATTCACCTTTAAGGGTGAAAGGGAGATAAGCAGCATTATCGAAGGAGGTAGTAATAAAAAAAGGACAAACCACTTATGATATAGTTTCCCCTTCTTACATTACTCCTTATAAAAAATGAGTATCATATCACCAACTTTGAAAGGACATGGTTGCACTAGTTTCTCAAACTTGTGGCACTAGTGATCTAATAAGCATGATTATGATCAAGGGTGTCACTATAATGGTCATCCAACTAGTTAAGATTTAAAAAGTTAGTGACACATTCCTCCTCATTGGTAATCTACCTAAATTTATTAACCCACAGTGATGTAATTAATACCTTGAGAGTGAGAATGGCCTCAAACTCATATACTAATGCATATAGGGTCACCCCTATGGCCATCCAATAACTAGTATGATAGTCCCAAAGGGTAGGATAGATCATGAGGTTTCAATATTTATTGGACTCAGAAATAGTTGGAGGAGAATATTATTCAATATCTTGTTGGAAGACTCGGCCTACCCATTAGCCTATTAGTAATAGGTGAAGGATAAGCATAGATTTAAAGTATCAAAATGTTTTGTTATCTCACGTATCTCAAGGATTTAAAATCCTAAACCATTATCATCGATGATTCATGGTAGGAACCCTAAAATGATAGTTGATTTGGTTTAAGACAAACTTAGTGATAATTAACCCACTCATGCCACAAAGAGGCATGGCCTCAACCCATTATGTGTAGTAATATGTGGTAGTGGTGAACCAAAAAAGTCATCAGATGAATTAGGTTTAAATTATATTACAAAGTTGAGATCCCAAATAAATAATGGCCAAGGTTTTAAAATGGAATGCAAAAACTCAACAATAGCATTGATAGTTTAACCAACTATCTGACAAAACTCATAACCTTTGGTGTATCAGATGACATCCTTAACAAGAGTAGGTTACTAGTTGTCCATCTTAAAAACATGTTGAGTAGTGGCATTCCATCCTTGGTGTCCACCATAGGTAATCCCATGATACTCCTCTAACACAAGATGAGTATCATTGGGGGTAAGGCATTGCATCAACACTCCATCAAATCCTCTCTTGAATTAGTTCCTTCCAATAATGAAATAGTAGATAGAGAGCTTGTAAATATGGTAATATTTCTTTGAAGAAGCATTAATAGGACAAGATTTATCTTATAGGTGGGGGATGATGTCTCTATACCACTCAAAAACATATATTTCCCTCGAGTCTATCGAGTAGACCATTTCATTGGTAAATTCATAATAAACCAACTCACTATTAGGGTTAGGAAATGGGTACTCAATGAGTTATTTGGTAACAACTAACCTTTGGTGTATTTTTCATTAATGATTTATAGATAAAACACTTGTATAATCATGATCCATATCATGGTCCTACTTATTAGGTATGTATTTCTGAGCAAGTAATGAAGTGGATATGATTAGATGATTACATTAGTGGTCTATCTTAGTATGTAATATCATAGCTTGTTCATAGTGAATAGAAGCATGAGGAATTACCTCTCCATGGTAATTTAGTTGATATAAACACTAATTAACATGTGACATATTAAATAAAATGGTTTCTAAGTAATTTTTGTCAATTATGAATTAGTGATGGACATCAGTCAAAGTGGGTTTGAAATTTATGATAAAGTTTATATTCAAAATAGATAATTGCCAAGGTACCAAAATGGAATATTAAAATCTAGTATGGGCATTAATAGAATCCTTGGTTATCTATAAAATTTATCAACCTTTAATGTATCAGATGGTATCCTTAACAAGAGTGGGCTAGTAGTTTCCCATCTGGATAATATGTGGGGAAGTGGGCTTCCCTCCTGAGTGGCCACCATAAGTACTCCTATTAGGCTCCTCTAATACAAGAGGATTGTCCTTATGGGTGAGGCATTGCATCATCACTCCTTATATAAATATATTAAACAAGATCCTACCAATAATGACATATCAGATATTGATCTTACAAATCTAGTAAAATTATTATGAGGAAGCATTAGTAAGATAATATTGGTCTTATAATTAGTGGATGATGTCTTAGTACCACTTAAAATCAAATATTTCCCTCTATTATACTAAATATACCATCTCATTTGTAATTTCAACATCAAACAACTTACCATCAGGGTTAGGCAATGGGCACTCTACAAGTTTCTTATCAATAATTAAGCTTTTGGTATATTTCTAGTTAATGGTGTCGAGATCAAACTCCTAAAGAAGCATGATCCATCTTGTGGTCCTATGTGCTAAGTGTTTATTACCTATCAAGTAGTTAAGTGGATTAAATTAGATTATTATATTGGTGGTTTGTCTTAGAATATAATTTCATATCTTATTCATGAAAAATATAAGGGTGAGGCATTGCCTCTCCATAGTAGTGTAGTTGAGTTCAATACCAACTACTATGTAAGAGATGTAATAAACTACACTCTGTCATTGTCATACTTTTAGCACAAGATGCCACCAATGGAAATATTAATGATAAATGTGTACAATATGAACTCAAGACCCTCATTTGGTGACATAAGGATACGAGGATTGTGAAGCATGTGCTTGAATTCCTCAAATCCACTTGGACATTGGGGGATAATAAAACAAAGTATTTTTTCACAAGATATGCATGATGGGTACCAAATTGTGTGGATACTCAAGAAATTATTTGATAAATTTAAGCCTTTATATGAAGGAATATAATTAGATAAAATTGTGTAGTGGAGGCATCTCAAGGATTTCCTTGATCTTTCCTAGATCGACTTCAATGCTATGAGACAAAGAATCCAAGAAGCTTGTCATCAAAAAAACCTAAAATACACTTTTTAATGCTGAGAATAATGTGAAACTACATGAGACACTCAAATATGATTCTAAGGTCTCACACATGCTCCTCCTATTTTTTGGATTTACTAAGGAGGTAATGACATAACTCTTGATGATCTTATGGATGAGGTCATGAAAAGCATGATTCATAACATGTTGATATGTTGCACACATATTTTTTAGACTAAAATGCATGATGGTTTAATAAAAATTACCCTAAAGGGTATTAAACATCATCTTATGTTTATCCTTAGGTGAAATATGAACTTGAATATATCTTGATAATGTGTCTATGAGGGACATCATCTCAAAAATAGTCATGGAATATAAAATCTAGTCGATCAAAGGCATAGGGAAGTTGATCTTTTGGAAATCCAAATTAATATCACAAAAATAAATGTAAATACATAATAAGTGGTTCTTATTGAGAATACAGACAATGTTGGAAACCCAATAAGGATATTTAATGGATTTGATAAATCTAACATCGATGACTTTATCGATCTTTGCCTAACTAATTAGGAAATTTTAACAACCATAGGTCATTGTTTTTGGTGGATGGGATGGGCCCAATCCTCCATTAAAAGGTTATGGATGATTACATTTGGTTTCATTCCTTGTATATTTGATAATTCACAATCGAATACATCCAAAAACTCTTAAAATAATGTGACTAAGACACTGATCTTAAAGTTTTTTGGACATGTATAGTTTTTGAGGTTGACATTAATGAACCCTTAGATTTTCATGTGATTTCCTTCCTCTAATAAATTAAGAGCATGGGGGAGTTTTTGATCCAACTCCTTAGGCTCAATAGTCATGACCTAAACCATATGAACACCATGGGTGGGACCATCATCAATGAGTGAGATCTCTAATATTAGATGAGTGAGTGGGTGGTAGTGTTTGTGACACACCATCATGAGCTTATCGTAACCTTTCTTATCTTTGAATAATTTTTATGTTGTGACATGGATGAAATGACACTCAATATTCAATTTTAAAACTCTAGAGGCCATTGGTGGAGAAACATTAAGAGTGTTAATGCCATGATGTGATATTTGTGATAAGGGAAAAGTCTCTACAATTTTGGGGACATATTAAAAGAGGTGTCCTAATATTGAAGATCCATATTGATGTCCAAAATAGGAAAATGGAAATTAATAATGTGCAATTGGTGTAGTAGGAGTGAATGCCTATCAATAATTAGCAATATCAAACCATTCATCCTTGAGAAAAAAATATTCATCAACATGTGCCTTATGTAAACCAATAACTATGAGGAGATGGAAAAATCATAATCATAGGGCTTTGTCTTATTATATAGCAATGCCCATGGATCTAGGTCATCCTCCAAGGTATTACGACCTATATAGAATCAATCTAGGGATGATCAAGGATAACATTATATGAGAGATGAATTTAATGAATATAACTTAATCATGACTATCTTGGATATGAACTTGACCTGAAGCTTCACATTACCCACTATCATAATTGTGCCATTATTAAAACCAACATAGTTGTGATGAGAATCATTCGACTTCTTATAGTTACTTCCCAATCTGTTAAACACTCATAAAGTCATGATGTTCAATGAAACACCCTCATTTATTATGTGTCACTTGATGTGGTAATCATTTAACAAGGTCTCAAACTAAAGTGGTAATATATCTCTCTTTGTGAGAATGGACAAATATATAAAATGTATGGGATAAAAAGATAAGGTAGGCATGCAAGGGTGATCGGGGATGTCTGAGTTACAGAAATCATCAATGATATTCCATAGTGTGGCCTAATTTGAGATACAAATCTCATCAAATATGAGACCCCTTTTCTATAGCTAAATGTGGATAAGGTCCCAAATGGAGATCTTGATAGAGAGAGATTGTAAATCCTCTATGATAGAATAAGGGTGTTACCTATCCTGGGAAGGGTTATTATACTAAAATTCAAACTTGGATTTGGGATTCCCTATTCTACTAGTATATCTAATGGGGTCAGTCACTTGACTCAAGTGCATGTTGGCAAATAACTCATAACTAATAGGGGATATGTCAATAAAATCAATGACCTTTTTATTTTTTCAATTAGCCTTCACTTTTAGGTTAGTTGAGGAAGAGGAAATAGAAGAGGTAGAAGAGAAATAAGGAAAGTGATGGGCCTTAGCCTTATATTTCATTTTTTTATTATTTTTCTTCTTTTCCTTGCTATGGTCAGGAAGAGGATCACTAAACATTTATAACTTTTGGTTAGGTTAGGAAAGTGGAGGACTATATGGAGTGGATGAGATCCTAGCATCATATTATTGGGGAACATAACTCTTATCAAAATTCCCCTTCATCTTGTAAATTTTATAGAGCTTGGTAGGATCATAAGGATATGACACTGATTTCCCTCTTATGCTCTTTTTAGGTACCTTATTTTTATTTTGCCTCATTCTCAAAAATTTGACCTCATGACCATCCTTTTTTCCTCCTTTTATGTATAACCAATGACACCATCATCGTTCATATTGTAGTTGTGATCATGTGAGGAAGACACATTCTGAGTAGGTATAGGGCTAATGCTTGTATTTCCCTTGAATACTTTGATAATAAAACACTCATTAATAGATTCATCATAAAATGTGGGCTCAAGATAGATTAATTCAAGGTGAACCTCTTATTTCAATTCTTGCATGAACATATCATAAAGTTAATCATATGTGAACCTAATTTTGCACGTGTGGATCACTAAATGCCACTAATGCATGAAATCAAAGTTTGACTCACCCTTATCTTGCACCATGGAAGTGATCAATTGGATGTCAAGGTTAAATGGTATATAGATATCAAATTACTATAGTAAAATCATATAGTAAAGCTAATAAAAAATATAAAGAATCTAGACATAGATTGTAGGCTGAGTGAAGAGCTTAAACATAATGTCTTTGTCATGTTCCCAACAATACACACCATCATGAATGTTGTGATATTTTATATGGTGTTATTGTCTCATATTATTTTAAACTTTATCATTTCATGGATTATACTAAGAAGGGGAATGACATGCACCAAATGTGCTAGAGGATTTCTATATAGATCTTCATAGGCATAGATAATGGTTGTTTGTGGATGAGTTCCCTATAGAGGCTCATGAAGATCAGGATGTAGCCTACATATTTTGGGTTCATCATGACCTTGGATATATGGTAGGTGATGTCATAGTGGATCTATATTTTTGGGATACATGTGATGGGGGTCCTTTAAAACACATGGTATCTAATGGCCATGGTAAGGGAATCATTCTGCTCAAGGATGATGAGGAAACATAGAACAATCAAGGGAGAGATCACAGTGATCCAAATCCCAATAGTTTTATCAAATGTGTAAATACATAGTTTGACATGATGGTGTTGATTCTCTAAAAAGTCATCTTATGGATCCCTATGCTACATATGGCAATCATAATCACTAAAAAATTTTGAGACCCTAAAATGAGTAGGAGGATAGGAAGGTTTGACATGAAAAGGATTTAAAATCACATCCAAATGTTGACATCTCTCAATGGGAATGATATGGGTTTCTTATTGTAGAGTCTCATGTCGATAAGGAGGTGGGGAAATAAAATAGGAACTAGTTGAGGCACTCAAATGGGAATGGGTGTTGGTGTAGACTTTTGAGGTAGCATGTTTCCTAATCATATGGTAAGAGTGGTGTTCTACATTTACATAAACATGTATAAGGAAATCCTTGATTATCACATGCATCTCTTCAAGTATCAAATGTGAAATTGGGTTATCTTCATCCCTTTTTAGTGAATGTAGAGTTGTATGAATATGCATGAAGGAAATCAATGATGGGTAAATCTCAAACTACTAAAAAGGGGTTAAATAATTTTTCTTATACAATTTACAATCTTATTCTATGTGGAACATGAGAGCTTCATGGTAATGAGGTTGGTACATGCATATCTATTATATCATATAGTATCTATTTCATTCCATTTTGGTCTTAATTTTCTCAAGAGTGAGCTCATGGACTTTCCCATTAATGCAATGGGAATAAAAACCCAGAGGTGGTAGGTCAGCCATGGACATATTGAAACTACAATTCCTAAGAATGTAATAGAAGAGGATAATTGCTAGAGAACTAGTGTGTAGGAGGATTTAAAACCAAAGGAAGCTCAATAAACTAGAAATGGATCCAAAACATATCTAAAAATAAAGTCTTACATCTAAGTGTAGGAAATGGGATAGGCAAGCTATAAACATAATAAAACTAGAATGAAACCTTATATAATGTCCCATCAAGCATGCTAGAATGTAACTCTAAGAATTAAAAAGAGCTACTAGGTTTTGAAAAAGGGATAAGAATAAAACACATACAAGATTGAGGGATATTGGAATCCATTAAGGGTCTATGGTATCTATCCAATTTTCTAACTTGCACTATGCCAAATACCATCTTGTGGGACAAGGTTAGGACTATCATAATCAAGATCAAAGAAGAGAATGTATATCTAATTAATCTAACTATAAAAATGCAAGTATCCAAAGAAAATAAATGATACAATTCAGATGGGAAAGTAAAACTAAGAAAAAAATCAATTCCAAAGAGAAATGATGATTTAGAAGCATGTAAACCTAGTAAATGAAAGATGATATCATTAAGAAAGGTATTTCAAAAATGGAATGTGAAAACCCTATGTTAAATGCTTATCAAAATAGAGTTATCCCTAACATGTAATCTATAACCCTAGAAATAATATGACAAATAAAAAATGAATTAGGTAACTTTGTAATAAAAATTCCCTCATATCATGCTCAATCAATAATGTAATAAAATCACCAACCAAAAATCAAGGTTTGATCTAATCATAAGAAAAAAGAGCTAACATGTGAGCTTAATCTAGTTTAATGATAAACAATATAAGAAAGTGAGTGAGGTAGGGATAATCAAGCGATTAAAGGCCAATACATGTGCATAAATTAGATACAAAGCTCCCTAATAAAGTATAAAATTTAATGTAACAATGGTATATCAACTTAGGAGCTAGTGAATCAATCCAATGTGAGCAGCAAGTGAATCTATGAATTTCTAAGGGGAAATTTCAAAAGAGTTTAATAATCATGTAAAATGAATAAGAAAAGGATATGTGTGTGGATTAAATGTTTAATCCAAACTAAGAAGATCCATTTATATCCATTTTTCAATGAATAATGCCAAAAAATGTCACTTTTAGGTAAGTTACAACATAGGCAATGGACCAATAGGAATACAAACAACTTGGGCCACGAAGGTGCCTACATGATCCAAATAGGTGCCAAAATAGGTCATCTATGGAGTGGAAATGCCTAGAAGGTCTAGTTGAAATTCAGGGTAGCCAAACTCTCTCTAGGGAGTTGTTTGTGATTTAAAATGATCTCTTGGTGACTAGTTGGTAATCCTAATGAGTGGACATAAAATCATATCAAGGAGTAGGGTGAGAGGAATCATTATTACAAGTACTATGTAGGAAATTTTAATCTAAAATAAATATATAATAGTTACATATTAACTTGATGTGGGTTTCAAACTCTTACATATGATCCTATTATAAGGCTCCACCACAAAAGTTGTGATTATTATGGTTGAGTAATTTTTCACCCATCAACTAGCACTTTTTTGTCTTGAATGAGGGTTGAGTAATTTTTACTTATCAACCCATGGTTTTAATAGTGTAATTTCATTAGGGAATAATCAACCTATGAAATACTCCAATTAAGTTCAACAAAGAACAACATGGTTTACATAACCACGTATGTATTTATTCCTTTGTTTTTCAATTTTAACTAGTTCAATGATCTAGATTATTTTAGATTTTATATGATGAGTGGACATTGATTTATACATTTATTTTCAAGTTTTCATGGAACAAGATAGATACTCGATGCATACCTAAAAACACCAAATGTGGTTATACTCATGTACCAAATTTCTTACTTATCCATATGATCTATCATTTTCAAAACTTAAGATACTAAAATTGAATATTTATAGCATCTCAATCTTGTACATTTTAAAAATATCAATCATGGATCTCCCCTTCGATTCTAGACCTCCCTTATGCCAAAAGGATCACAATAACCATCTTAATATGCCTAAATTATTATCTCTTAGTATAATCCATATCATTTTAATGACCAAGGTCTCATGCACTACACAAAAATATTAAACCCTAATAAACATCCTTCACTATTAGTTTTGGATCTGTACTTGTTTTCTATCCTTTTGAACACTATCATACACAAGGGGACACTACTAGTGATGGGAGTGTCTAGTTACCAAAAGTAATAAAAATTTCAAATGTTTTGAAACATATTAGTTGGCCTATTTTTATTATTGAACCCTATTGTGAGATACTTTCAAAATGTGTGGTATAAATATAAGTATAATCCTTTTCATTTTTCATCTAGCAAATACCAAGCAAACACATACTAAATCTAAATAAATTAACTACACATCCAAGCTATTACACCTTATTTGTCCTTATTTTAATATTAATCATAAGATCAGTCATATTATAGTCCTAAAACATTTAAAGATAATAAATGAGTGATATTTGTCAAGTTAGAATCTAGATAACTACATGCATCATCATACAGTATATTACAACCTTGTACACTCTCTTTCCCACACATATTGGATAACTATGTAAGATTGAAGCCATGATTAGAGTATTGGTTATGTAAGTATCTCCCATATACAAAAGGGTATTTAAGGTCAGCTCGACACCATGATCCCACTATCCCTATTTTAGTAAATTCATTTCAGGGGTAAAGAAGGGTGAAAAACTAGGGTTTGATAAATTAGAAAAGAGTAATAACATATAACCTATATCTAAATACATCAATGTAAAGGTGTCATAAAACCCATAATATTGAATGTGGTCACATCTAAATCCATTCATTATTCTAGATTAAACACATATGTCATAGTTAGACACTAAGATCAATGGTAGTGTCCATACCTAATGGTAGTTTTCATGGTTATATAAGTATAATTTATAGAATATGAAGAATAATATTGAATATTGATCTTACATAATTTACACTTATTTCCACTTCAAATCTCCCTATGAAAACCCAACTATCATTTTTTTGGTATTACAATCAATTAAACATATTTCAAATCAAGTAATTTCTATATTTATCATATCTTAGTATTATATTTTAGAATATTCATTAATCTAAGTTTTTAATTAATTATCTTTGTATAGATTAGTTTATCACCCTTATGTTTGAAATAATTATATATTCTTAACCCTATACCCATATATTCTAGATTTAGGGTTAAACATTTGGTTAACCTGAACCTTGAGTCTTCATATGCAACCATTATTTTATCTAGGTTTATGTAGCTTTCTAGGGTTTCATACTTTATTTCAAATTTATCTCATTCCATATTTTACCAAAGGTAAAATGAAAGGTGTTTTTGTATGATCAAACATAAACTATGAGAAAGAAGAACTATATATTTATAAATCAATTAATATTAAACAAAAAAACTCAAAATCTTTCTATGTGAACAAAAGTAGGCATGTTTGGCCTATTTCAATTAGAAACATAATCCTCAAGGTTGTAATAGTCACCATCCTGATCCCATCATTCATTGATGGCCTATGTTGGGTTCCACAATCCATAATATTAATAACAAAAAATGGTATGTTAGCACATCATGATCAATATGTTTCTCCCCCTCACAAGGATATAATGACCTCTTTGAAAACACCAACCAATATAAATATTCCTCCATGAAAAACATTATAATTACCAAAGGTTTCTACATTTCCATAAGGCACTCATAGTGCATGATAAGAACTCAAACTTTTTATCTTGTGATTGTCAAATATTTCATAATACTCACAAAGATATCATAGTTTCCTTGAAACTCCAAAGAAAGGCACAATTACCAAAATCTATCACACTTCAAAATAATATTGAATTATCAAAGGATCCAAATATCCAAATGATGCATACTTTCTAAATATTCCAAAATTATTACATGATATACCATTACCAAAATGTTCAAATGAGGTACCTGTTGTCACCAAATATTTCACCCTAGAGTTGATTTTTCAATCCTACTCTAAGATCTAGGCAACATTATAATACCTCTAAGTCTATGGGTTGCCTATGGTAGAGGTAGACCTCTAGGTTTAAGGAATATCTCACTAGATTGATCCATAAGTGCTTATCACCTACACTACTTGCTTGATTGGGTGGAAAGAGATAGAAAGAGACATGAAATTAAACTAATATAATGAGGTGATACACCAAAATTATTTCCACTAGACTACCATACCATTACACTAAGAAACATGACTCACAACACCAGTCTCAAAATCTTGAATTATTCCAACATTAGTATTTCAAACATGGAGGTGATATACATTAAATTAATAAATGTTAGTGAACCATAAGAAAATTTTAGACAATAATGTTACTCCTTACACTTAAATATAATAAATTCACTTGACTACACTTCATGTGACCTATTAGAGTGAAACTACTTGCATTTAACATGGAAGAGTTGGGAGAAAGCAAGGATAGACACTATCACTTGACCTTTCACTATACACCACTTCACACCCTTAAATAAGATATATTTTTAACTCAAAACTTGATTTAAAATATTTATTTCAAATTAAAAATACAATATCAAACTAGAAGGGATGCACCATACTAGGTGTGTAGTTTTTACAAATGCCAAAATGGCTTACATTTATAGCACATGTGAGAAGAGAGAGAATAAGAGGAGTTCAAGGGTCACAAGAACAAGTGTCAAGTGATGAGGACCAATTAAATTTTATGATAATGGAGTGTGAAATATACCATGAAGGTCTTCTTGGACAAGCATCCCTCTGAGGCATGACAAACTCCACAAACTAGCATAGAAACCCTTAAACTACCTTCTTGAAAATTGCCTTCATGATGAGGCATCTCTTAACTACACAAAAATAAACTAGGAATATTTTACACATATGAACTATCTAATGGAGGTTGAAAAAAATCTATGACAATCATTAGATGATGTCTTAACTTCTAACTTTCTTCATGACAGTTGTACCTACCATCTATACTCACCATCACTAGCCCTATAGCTCTATCTTCACATTTATCATCAATATGGCCTTCAATTTCTAAAAAATATCCAAGAACAAACTTCTCCTCTTCTCATTAGGTAGTCACTCTTCATTTTCACTATCTGTCTAAGACAGCCTATGATGAATGGTGTAGTAGAAGACCTTTCATCCTATATATTGTGATGAATTAATTTTTAGTGTGGTAATAAGTCTCTAAATACCTTCCCCAATTATTCTAATTCCTTAGTTCTCTTCTACACATGCAAAACAATCAAAAACTTGTAAAAACCCCTATTTTTACCTTGTCCATACAAGTAGGGTATAGAAAAATTAGGTGGGAAGGATTAGGGGAGAGTAATAAAAAATTAAAAATAAATTTATATGCCAAAATACTCCTCATTAATTAATCTCCTTTCATATTTCCTTCATTGGGTCTTAGACAAGGGTTTATAAGGGTTTTTAGTGGTTTGGACTATTAGCAATTGTTCATAAAAAACCAGATGTTGGAACTCCCAATAAATCCCACTGAGTTTAATCTCAAAACCCTCCTCATATATTCCCAAATAATTGGGTCACCATAAAATGTTTCCATATAGGTATGAGCATTTGAAGATGGCCTATCAAGCTTTTGAGAGCATTTTAGGTGCCCCTATCATGATTCAAGCCAATTTGACCATTTTGTGTAACTTTCCTAAAAACCAAAGGTTATAAATCATAATAAACCCTCACATGAATTTATTTTATTGTATTTTAAATATCTTGTGGTCATATAAATGAATTTATACCCTTGAAGGGCTTAGCTCTAGTTTTAAGCCTAACTAGCCTAACTATGTTTGATCACTTAAGACCACCTATGAGTGGTTTCTTAGGACTATAGGGCCTCCTATATGATTTTTAACCTTAAATAAAATTATTTGAATAATAATTAAATTAATTTAACACTCTTTAATCACCTTTCCAACATCCACACACCAAATTTGTAGGGTGGTCTTGATTAGGAGTGCACTCTGTCTGAGATAAAATAGAGGGCATCTCCCCTATTTGCCTTGATAAAGTGAAGTAATGGAGGGATTCATTAGGTATTATTGGTAATTTTTACCAATTTTCATAATTTTATGACACCTATATATTATTAAACACTTCAAATCTTCAATACAAACTTCTATGACTGAGAGGATTGTGCACAGAACTTTGTTTGGGCTTGAGAACCTTGAGCTTTAACTATAGGTTCAAGTCTTTGCTTCTTGAGATCACTTTTGGAATTTTCCCTTACCACTATGAGAGTTATTTTATTATGATATATCTATCATACACCTATTCCAACTTCAAATTTCTCCATTT
This sequence comes from Torreya grandis, assembly GCA_037957365.1. NCBI lineage: Eukaryota > Viridiplantae > Streptophyta > Pinopsida > Cupressales > Taxaceae > Torreya > Torreya grandis. Next base: position 860,688 of record JARHVA010004915.1, on the reverse strand, counting down.
ACAAGTCTGATCTAGTCTATCTACTGTAGCAGAATATAGTTGCATTCACTATAGGAAAATGAGGTTCTTATAGGTGAAGGTGTATGTTTAGACATTGAGATTCATGCATTAGGTCCATCTTTAAGTCATCTCAAATCATTTCATATTTTATCATGTTCATATCATGCCTTGGCGCTATGCCAATCATCCAAACTACCTACTCTAGTATACTATGAGTCTACAGTCAGACTGTAGATGACCATTTAGGAGATTTCAAATACTCTTGTCGGTGATATTCTATGTATGACCATTATATTTCAACTCCTTTGATTTAATTTGATGAATTATCCCTATTTCACTCTTATTTGATATTTTCTCATGCATATAAACCATGTATCCATTCACCACTGCAAGATAGGTTGCTTATAGTCATTTTTATACAGTGTTTACTAAGTCTCTTAGGTTAAAACCTGCCTGAATTAAGAGACCACTCATAAACATTCCCTCTTGATCAAGAAAACAAATTTTCATGTTCAAAACATTACCATTAGGATTGTAATACAATATATAAGACTTTTATACTAGCACAGACCTCCAATTTCTCATCATAAGATGGCATTGAATATGGACAAAACCCTGATTCAGAGAAATTAAGGTAAGTTGTCTCAATTACTACTTTCTTGACTTGTGAGAATGTTTTTAGGTTTTCCTACCACATGATGGATTTACCACTATCACAATTATGTTTTCTAAATTTTTCAACCTGATTTAAGGTCCCCATTGATCTCAAACACCTTCATATCACACTACTTAGACCTCTAATGCATATTTTATGTAGGTGAACATCAGAGTCAGGATTGTGTGCCAAACCAAAATATTGTCAACATTATGTCTCTTGGTTGTTTAAACATTTTTATTAAACATGAGATCATATTTATGTTTAAAATTTCCAATCATCAATCACATCTTTGTCTAAGCATTCTCACATTGTCTTATAGGTGGATGTTGTAGGGAATCTGACTGTGCTTATGTTTCCAACGTTAGTATTTGAGACCAATTATTTAAAATAAGATAATATGAAATATGAAATTGTATATTATACACAACATTTTACCTTACATTTCCATTTTTATGAAGATAAAAATAAGGAGATAAGCTATGGAAATTGATGAAACATAGTCTGTAAACTTCAATAGAGTCTCTACCAACAAGAATGAGATGTTTATGCCTATTCCTTGACATCCACACATGAAAAACAAATTTAACCCCTATTATAATTATTATCATTCCCTTCCAAAACACATGAAATGATGTAATTTCTCAAATAAATCTAGATAGAGAAGTAAAAATGAGGTGATGGGGATGTGCAGGCAAAAAATAGTCACTAAAACTCTTAGTAATAATTCATGAAGAATAGTACACCAATCCTCTAAATATTTCCATGAATTTTAAGTAGATAAATATTAATACCACCCACCAAGTTCAATTTCTCTAACTTAACACCTCTTGGTTGTACCAAACTAAAACTAGTTGATCATTTTTGCTTATCTAAAAGAGTGATAGGAAATATAGAACATTTTTTTCCATTTTCAAGTTTGTCATAGCTATTTGAGCATGGAAATGGACTTATGGGTCCTAAAGAGACACTTTTTAAGTCCTTCCAAATTTCAAATATTTTATATAGGCCATACAACAACTAAAAACTATAACTTTTCTCATTGATCTTCTTGTTTGGATATTGCACATGTAGTTATCAATTCAAAACTACCATCTCTGACATGATCCTAACATATATTATGTTTAAATACACTTTAACACACTTTTATTCCTATAGAAACTATACAAGTCTAATTAATTATCCCAAAAGTGACCTTATATGACATAAAATAACACTAAGGGCTAATTACCAATATGATCTAGGTTAAATCAAATTATAGATAGCTTCATAAGGATATGGTACACATTTTACACCCTATAAGACCTCTATAACAAGTTTTAATATATATGGGGTTGACCTAATTTGATTTATGGTCAAATTAGTCAACATTTTGGTAATTTTTGAGGGGTGGCAAGCCAACTATGCCAAAGACCAATATCCTTCTCCTATTCATTGGGATATGGAGTGACCTATACATAGTACTAACACTAAATTACCTTTTAAACCACACCAAATAATGATAAACAACACACCTAAGTAAACACCCTTGTGTTCTCAAGAACACTTAGGGAAAACACACATAACATAAGCAAAATAGACACCTATCCTAGTATGTAAAAGACCTCAACACTTGAGGTGAAGGAAAATCACCCTTGTTTCAACTAGGATCAAAGATAATACCTCTTACATCATTTTTACTCCATGAAAGTAATCCATCATTTGAAACATATTTATCAACAAACACTTGCGTGTGTAAACAATCAAATGACTTACCACCTTTAGGTCTTATGCTAGTTATAAGTATGCCACTTAGAGCTCTCTTGAATACTCCATCTTGTCTTCCAAGAATTTTTTTTATACTTTTATCTTGCTTGAGCATTGTCATTTCCAATTGGCATTCCTCAAATTGTACTTTGGGGGTCATTAAAGTTGCTTCAACTTTACCCTCTTCTAGGAAATGGTGTAGTTGATGTTCAAAACCTTCAATCTTGTATCCTTTATATTCCAAAACATCTAAAAATGGTTCAACTTTATGTTGAGGTGTTGACTAATCCTCAAACAGAGAATTTTTTTGATTTGGCTTCACTAGACCCCTTCATGATTATAACTTTTTTTATAATGGTTTAATATTCATCTTCATGTTTAATAAGGCATTATCCTTCATGATTGTTAGGATTATCAACAAACTAATTATAAATTTCACACTTCTTAGGATGGGAATTAAACTTACTCAACTACTCAAACACTTAACTTATGGCATATAACCTTTTCCATACGTCATATTCTTCTTTATGGATATCATGTTCATGGACTCCTCCATCTTATGCAGGTAGAATGGCATTGTTCTCTTCATCCTCATGATCTACCATGATTTGAATAACATCATCATCAGGAAAATTAATGAGGTAATTACCCTCAACATCTTGTGGAAAAGAATCATCAATGCATACCTTAGAATGTTCGTATCTTCCCTCATGGATGATGTAGGTACCAAGATCAGTTTGCTCAAATAAAGTGTATGGATCATGTTCATAATTTTTTTCACCATTATCATCTAGGAAAAGGTCAAATATGCCCTTAAATTTATAATATGTTCCATCATCCATAACATACCCCTCTTGATCATCGATTGTGTAATTGATGTTAGAGTTTGCTTCCACATAAGGCTCAATATGAAACTTAGCCAATGGTTGGGTTATGATGGTTACCTTTGATCCATACCTTAACTTGAAAGCCAAGAAAGAGAAATTATCTAAGAGGTATCCTCCTATTTTGGATATGAAATCCCTTGAGAGGAAGATAGCAAAGTGAGCAGGCAAATCAACCACTAATATATCTTAAATAATAGGGAAGCTAGGAAAATCATGTAAGAAAAATATCAATCCTTTTACAAGTCCCACTAACTTATTTGGTGTTCCATAAATTTGAAGCACTCCTTTATTTTATTTTTCATATATAAAACCCAATTTATCTTCCACAATCTTGGGCATCACTGAGGTACCAGCTCCATTATCCACTTTGCAATTATGAACAAGTTTGTCTCCCAAAATGAGAGTGAGGTAGAAGAGTGGAGGAGCTTTATATTTGTAAGAGGGTTCCATAATATTATTAGGAGCATTGGTTATGGAAACATTTACATGACTTGATGATTGAGGGATAAGGTGAATTTGGGATGGCTGCTCTTGAAGAATCTCTTTTTGACTAGGCAAGTGAAGCATTTTCCGAAGAGAGAGACTAGTCTTATCACCCTTTAAATAATCCATAATATTCAAGGAAGTATCAATTAACCCCTCTTGTGTCCTTGAATTCAAATAAGTGCCTTGAGATTAATACATTAGATCACTTTGAGTAACCTTTCCAATACATTAATTGAAATAGGTGCAGAAGTTGTAGGGACTTTTATACATGTAGTCACACCTTACTACCTTGTATGGGGTTTATTTTGATTTGTATCAACACCATGGGAATATCACAAATCCTTCCTCTTAGATCTGGTATTATCTATAACTAAATAATTATAATTTAGGATACGTGTTTCTTCCACTAGAAATTTTACAAGGTTCAACTTTTGGGGCCGCCATCCTTCATTTGCTTGAATGTAATTCTCATCTTTATTTGACACTTGAGTAAGTCCTTGAGAAACAAAATCTTACTCCCCACCTTAATTTTCATCCATGAACTATCCTTGTTTCCAATCTTATCCTTGTACTAAATTTCTATGCACAAGGACCATGGCTCTTATGTTGGAGGTGGAAGTTAGATTGTATGTATTAGCTATCCTATTAAAGTTAGGTTGGTCTTGCCCTCTACCTCAACCATATCACTAAGGTGGGAACATATTCCATTTTTAAGGATAGGGATATGGGTTTTGGTTAACTCTATATTGAATATTTAATTACCTATATTGAGCCTCTAAGGCCTTAACCCTTGAATCTAAATCAATACTATGTTTTACCTTCTTAGGGACAGTTTTAGACTTGGTATTTTCATTTGGAATTTGAGCCACAATTGGAGTAGCATAGACAATTTTAGAAGTAGAGACATGGATACTTTTTGAGGTAGTTTTCCATCTTGTATTAGGACATTCTGATCTCTAATGTCAAGCTCATAGGCTTCAAGTAAGGTGTAACCACCCATGGATTATAACATGATGGCTATGTCAGTTCCAATATCCCTTAGATATGTAGGGAAAACAAATATTTTAGGTGGTATCATCATAGGAGGTAGCCTATGCCAATTTATTTGATATATTATCTCATTAAAGTCATGCATTATCTCCTTAGGACCCCTTTAAATTACATTGAGATAATGAATGAGTGATGTGTGATCATTTTTGTCCTTAAACCTTGAAGTTATAAACTCTCCAAAATCATCCCAAGTGGTGATACATCCTTTGGGCAATGTCCTATAACAATCAATTTCTTTCCCTTTAAGTGATATAGAAAGTAACATGATGGAAATATTGACTTTGGTGACATTTTTAAAACTACATAAGTTTGATATATACCTAATATGCTCACTAGGGGTGACATGACCTTCACCATTGAAAGTGGGATTGTTTTTGGTAGAATTAAGAGCTATATCATCATATTAATTGAGGTGGATAGGATTTTTATTGTTATAGGCTAGAAATTCATGATGCCTATCCATGTTATCCTCAATTTCCTCTTCACTCTCTTGATATTATTGTCTTTCAAAGTCCTCTTGTTCATCAAAGGTCAAGATAGGCTGACGATGTTGAACTTCAAGAATAAGTTTAGGTTGGAGGAGTGGGTTTATGGGATTGATACCTCTACTAGTAATTGACCTAGAAATGACTAAGAAGTATGAACAAATAACTAATAAAACTTAGTCTATAACCAAATATTAACTTGAAAGGAGTTTCCAAATGCTGAATAGAAAACCATATGTAGTTGCGATGTTGTCAAGACCAACATTCACCTTGATAAGATGTCTTTGAGACAATGTATACCATAGGGCATGAAAAAAATATTATCACCAAATATTTCACCCTATATTTGTTATTCAATACTAATCTAAGATTTTCACAACATTGGAACACATCTAGGCCTATGGGCTTCTTATGGTATATGTAAACCTCTAGGTTTAAGGGATAGCTCCCTAGATTGATCTTTAAGTTCTTATCACCTACACTACTTAATTACTTGGGTGGAAAGAGATAGAAAGAGACATGAAATTAAAATAATATAATTAGGTGATACACTATAATGATTTTCACTAAACTACCATACCATTGCATTGAGAAACATGACTCATAATGTTAGTCTTAAAATATTGAATTGCTCTAACATTAGTATTTCAAACATGAAAGTGATATACATTGAAATACTCAAGGTGAGTTAATTATAGGTTATATTTCAGATACTAAGGTTATTAATTACACTTAAATATAAACAAATTCACTTGACTACACTTCATGTGACTTGTTAAAGTGAAACTACTTACATCAAATATGGAAGAGTTGAGAGAAATCAAGGATTGACACTAATCACTTGACCTTTCACTATACACCACTTCACACACTTATATAATATATATTTTGAACTCAAAACCAAATTAAAAATATTTATTTCAAAGGTAAAATATAGTATCAAACTAGTAGGTATTTTCCATACTAGGTGCAGTTTTTTACAAAATCCAAAATGGCTTACATTTATAGTACATGTGAGTAGAGAGAGAAGAAGAGGAGTTCAAGGGTCACAAGAACAAGTGTCAAGTGATAAGTACCCATTAAATTTTAGGATAATGAAGTGTGAAATATATCATTAAATTCTTTTTGAACAAACATCCCTCTGAGACATGACAAAATCATCAAACTAGCATAGAGACCCTTCAATTACCTTCTTAAAAATTGACTTCATGATGAGGCACATCTTGAATACTCAAAATTTAACTAGGAATGATTAAAACATATGTAATATCTTAATGATATTTAAAAAAATCTGACAGTCATTAGATGTTTCCCTAACTTCTATCCTTCTTCATGACACTTGTACTCACCATTTATAGTCACCCTCACTAGCCTTATAGGTCTGTCTTCACATTTATCATCAATATTTCCCTCATTTTCTCAACAAAATCCATGAAATAGGTGTTAGGAAACCTATTTAAGGTCCATATATCTTCTACTCCAAGATCTAGACCTTAAAAATATCCAAGAACAAACTTATTCTCTTCTCACTAAGCAATCTTTATTCATTTTCAATACTTATCTAAGACTAGCTATGATGAATGTTTTAGTAGAAGACCTTTCATTCCTATATATGGTGATAAATCAATATGTAAAGTTGTAATAAGTCTCTATGAACCTTCCCTAATTATTCTCATTCCATAGTTCTCTTCTACACCTGTAAACCAATCAAAAACCTACAAAACCCCCTATTTTTATCTTGTCTGTACAAGTAGGGTATAGACTAACTAGGTGGGAAGGAGAATGGGAGAGTATTAAACAAGTAAAAATAAATTTTTAGTCCAAAATACCCCTCATAAATTCATCTCCATAAATATTTCCTTTATTGGGTCTTAGATAAGGGTTTAGGAGGGTTTTTAGTGGTTTGAACTATTAGCAATTGTTGATAAAACCTAGATGTTGAAACTCCCAAAAATCCCACTAATTTTGAGCTTAATAGCCTCCTCAAATATCCCCAACTCCTTTTTTTACCATGAAATGTGTTTATATGGGTATGAGCATCTGAAGATGGCCTATTGAGCTTTTGAGTGCATTTTAGTTGCCCCTATAAAAATTTTAGGCTAATTTGACCATTCTATGTTACTTTCCTACAAAAAAATGTTCTAACTAATCTTAAACCCTCCTATGAAGTTATTCAACTAGATTATAAATATCTTGTGGTCATATAAATGAAGCTAGACCCTTGAAGGGCTTACCTCTAATTTTAGGCCTAATAGACCTAACTATGCTTGATCACCTAAGACCACCTATGAGTGGTTTATCAAGACTATAGGGACTCCTATATGCTTGTTAACCTTCAATAAAACTATAGGAATCATCATTTAATGCAATTAATACTCTTTAGTCACCTTTCCAACATCCACACACCAAACTTTTAGGCTGGTCTTGACTGGGAGTGCCCTTTGTCTAGGATGAAATAGAGGGCATCTCCCCTATTTACCTTGACAAAGTGAAGTCATTGAGGGATTAATTAGGTAGTAGTGTTCATTTTTTTTTTTTAAATCATAACTGAATCACACCTATATATTCATCAACATTTTAAATCTTCAATATAAACTTCTATGACTATGAGGATTGTGCATAGAACTCTGTTTGGGCCTAAAAGCCTTGAGCTCTGACTATAGGTTTAAGTCTTTACTTCTTGAGATCATTTTTTTAATGTTACCTTACCATTATGAGAGTTATTTTAGTATGATCTATCTATCATACACCTTTTTCAACTTCAAACCACTCCTTTCACTAGCCTAATCTATTTTGTCTACTATATCAGACTGTAGGTGCATTCACTTTAGGAAAATGAGGTCCCTATAGGTGAAGGTTTATGTTTAGACTTTGAGCTTCATGCCTTAGTTCCTTCTTAAAGTCATCTTATATAATTTCATAATTGATCATGTTCATATCATTCCATAGGGATATTCCAATCATCCAACCTACCTACTCTAGTATACTATGAGTCTACAGTCAAACTGTAGATGACCATTTAGGAGATTTCAAAGACTATTGTAGGTGATAATCTATGTATGACCACTATGTTGCAAATCCTTTAATTTACTTCAAGGCATTATCCTTCTTTCAATCTTATGTGGGATCTTATCATGCATATAAACCATGTATCCATTCACCATTGCATGTTAGGTTGCTTATATTCATTTCCATATAGTGTTTACTGAGTCTCTTAGGTCAAAAAAACCTGAGTTAGAGACTACTCAAAAACATTCCCTCTTGATCAAGAAACCAACATTTTATGTTTAAAACATTTAACTTAGAATTGGGATACAACATATAAGACTTTTATACTATCACATACCTCCAATTTCACATCATAATATGGCATTAAATATGGATAAACCCCTAATTCAAAAAAATTAAGGTAAGTTATCTCAATTACAACTTTCTTAACTTGTGAGCATGTTTATAGGTCTGCCTATCACATGATGGCTTTACCACTATCACAATGATGTATTCTACATTTTTATACCTAATTTATGGTCTTCATTGAGCTCAAACACCTTCATATCACACAACTCAGACCTCTTATGCATATTACCTATAGGTGAACATCATATTCAAGACTGTGTGCCAAACTAAAATCTTGTCAACATTGGGTCTCTTAGTGGTTTAACCCTATTATTGATGAAACATGATATCGTATGCATGTTCATATTTTCCAATCATCAATCACACATCTATCTAAGCATTCTCAAACTATCTTATAGGTGGATGATGCAGGGAATCTAATTGTGCTTATGTTTCTGACTGTGTTCTTCATCAATGTTAGTCCATGAGACCAAATCTCTAAAAGAAGAGACTAATCACTATGAAATTTTTATATTAAACACAACATGTTACCTTACATCAACATTGTTATGAATATCAAAAAATGGAGATAAGCTCTAGAAATTTATGAAACATAGTCTGCAGACTTTAATGGATTCTCTACCAGCAAGAATGAGATGCTTATGCCTATTCCTTGACCTCCACACATGATAAATAAACTAAAAACTTATGATAATTATTATCATTCCCTTTTAAAACATGTTCAACACTTTACTTGATTAAATCAATCCAAATAAAGAAGGAAAAATGAGGTGATGGGAATGTGTAAGCAATAAATAGTCACTAGCACTCTTAGTAATGGTTCATGAAGCATAGTACACCAATCCTCTAACTATTACCATAAAATTTAATTATACAAATATTATTACCACCTATCAAGTGAACTTGCTCTGACTCAACTCCTCTTGGTCATACCAAACTGAAATTGATTGATCATTTCTACTTGTCTACGAGAGTGATAGGAAAGAGAATTTTTTTGCCATTTTTAAGTCTTTTAAAGTTTATTAAACATGTAAATGGACTTAGGGGACCTAAAAATACACTTTTTAAGTCCTCCCACATGTCAAAACTACTATATAGGTTTTCTAATAATTGAAAAGTGCCACTTTTTTCATTGATCTTCTTGTTTAGACATTACACATACAATTTTCAATTCAAAAATGCCATCTCTAACATGATTCTAACATATAGTACACTTAAATACACTTTTACACACTTTTATTCCTACAAAAACTATACAATTCCAATTGATGACCCCAAAAGTGACGTTATAAGACATAAAATGACACTAAGGACTACTAACTAATATGATCAAGGTTAAATCACATTATAGATGACTTCATAATACCATGGTACACATTTTACACCCTATAAGACCCCTATAACAAGTTTGACTATATATGGGGTTGACCTAATTTGGCTTGTGGTCAAATTAGTCAATAGTACCATTACCAAGTGTGTTGAATCTATTGCATGACAAATCTTTACCAAAGGTTCAAAAATTTCACATAGATGCACCATCTCCAAAAGTTAAAAAACTTTCATGTGAAGGTAAAATACCAAATTTTCCAATTAATGTAAATCTCAAACAAAATTCTCATAATGATGAAACATCTATTATTCCTATGTTTCAAATAAATGATGAATTACATCCAATGATTACATATTTACAAAATTTCACAATTCATACTACTTATCTTATGTATATGATGAGTACTAAAGAAGAAATCTACTTATAATATTCAATTCTTCAATTATAATGTCATATTACAATATTACTACTAGTGATAACATTATCCAAAATTAGCCTCTCTCAAAATGTGTATTTGAATATCTTTATCCACAAGATTTTATCACGACAATACTACCTTCATTTTTTGGCCATGAAGATCCTTCCAAACATACAATTCAATATGTACATGTGCTTTTAAATTGGGATAAATATATTCGAATATCATTAAAATCATTTCATATGAGCCTTAAAGATGAAGCTTGTGAATAGTTCTATATTTTACCACATGGATATTTATCAACATTTAGGCAATTAGAAGATGTTTTCTTCTTAGTCTTTAATACACACAATGTGCCAAAATTTACATTAGAACATTTGAAAATCTTCAAACAACATGATGATGAATCCCTTAAATAATATACAAAGTATAAATGTTTTGTTCATGATACATATAATGCGAGTGAATCACCATGTGAAAATAATGAACAAACATGTGGCATTCCAAATATTTATATGAAACATTTACAAAATTTAATCAATATGGGACCATTACCACATCAACATACTTCACAACCATTTTAGATTGGACTAAGCAAAAATCATCCTCGCCAAAAACATTTAACAATTACATTATTCATGGGTGGATCTTATTTTCACCATAGCCATATTGATCCTACAAAGCAAGAAACATTTTGTAATAAAATATGTTTAGTACAACTTTATTATACCATCAAGGATTTTCATCATAAAATAAGTTGAAAAAAATCATTGGGTTACATAATATTACCAATTTCTTGTAGACCATGTGTCATCCAAAAATATTATGGGTCACACCCCATAAAACTCAACACAAATTTACATTGGGTTAATTTGGGCTATACCAAATTAAATATGTTATGATCAACACATCCCCTTTTCAAAAAAAAATGGGACCCTTGTTTTTTTAAATTCATAAAAAAAATAGCACTTCAACTGGTTCCTGATTGATCATTACTTACAAAAAAACCCAATATCTAATTAATATTGATCAGAAGGGTCTCCCATGGATTTTCCATTTACTACTTGTCAAGTCAAAGGAATCCTCACATATTTACATATTTAAATAATGGATTATCACATTTCACTCTCAAAATATTTCCACACTTATTAATTTTTTGAGCTAACTATGTTTTTCTATAGAATTTTTCCTTGCACGGGATTTTTAGGGAATAACAATCCCAGAGTTTGAGCTGGCACTCTCTTGAGAGCCTTTTGGGTTGATAGGTGAACATCCCTTTGATTATGGGGTACTTTCAATAACTTATCACTTTATTATATTTCACATATCCCATAGCCAATGGAGATAAACTACACATCTGTTGAGGCTCCCACATTGTCACATTTATCTGAGTCTTGGGAGGTCCTAGAGTTGTCTTAATTGGATCCTAAATGAATATAAATGTTCTAGGTATACTTCCACATGCTCAGGTATCAAAAATTCAAAAAAGGATCTAAGAAGGTCATAATATAATATATATTGAGATCTTGATTTAGTGAAGAAATTCCATATATATGTGAAACATCTAGGTGATTAATTGAGAATATGGATCTATCAAGACATGAGGCTCCTTGCTACATCAAGATGGCATAGTACTCATTGATACCACCAACCATATATTGACATGTGTATATCCCCAGAGTCATCTATGATGCCATGTGGGCTAGTTGGGTGTATGTTTCCCACACTCTTCACATTTATTAACTCACCTAAGGGAATATTGTGATCTGATAGCTCAATGAGTCCCATCATCACTAATTGATATCAATTAAACCTTGGTTCAATATTTAAAATTAATTCCAAATTTTGGAAAATTAATACTTACACCATCAACTTAGATTTTAATTCATTTCATGTGATCCCACCAATGCCATTACCATGGTAGATACCTTAAATCCCAATAAGGTCTCAATGGATCTACCTTACCATTATTAGTTATCTACATACTTAAATTATTTTGACCCCTTGGCATTAACTTCACCCTAGTGTGTTGGGCCCCTTTTTATGCTACATAGTGGACCACACAAACTCAGAAGATATCAACATGAGGTAATCTTTGGTGATATTTTCTCTTTTTATAATTTTGATGTCATCTAAGATGGTCCCTATAGATCCTACACTAGCTGGCAAGTAGTTGCTTAGCACTTAGGTCAGAAGGAAAATCTTGTTGAGTGTAGGTGTCAAAATAGTGGAGCTAGTGGCATAATAGTCCTCAGTGAAATTTCATCACCTAGCATGCACCCATCCAACCTGGCAAGATGATGTTCCTTCACCTATATAAATGATCTTGAACTTGAAAGGAAAGGGGTGACATTAAGGCATCAAAAATCTATAGGATTAGCTCTAGGATTATACATTCATTTTGGCTTAAAAACCAACATGAATACTTTTAAGAATCCCCATGTATTGACCAAGTTCACTTGTGAGCCACTGGGCTTGTAGTATAACTTATATGAGTGCATGCTCTATTATATAAACTATACTTTGTGTTGACAAACTTTGAGTTAATAGAAATGACATTGCATATTTTTTTGTTTTCTTATTCTTTCTATATATTTTAGAATTTTTATATGGTTGTGATCTAAGTTTTATGTGAATAATACTAAAGTTTTCATTGGCATAATGTATTATGACATAAAGGTCTATTCCAGGTTGCTAATGGCATTTCTATGACATATAAGTGACTTTGAAATACTTATGACTTCAACTAAGTGTTAAAACTAACAAGCATCAAGGCCCTAATACATATGCCTAGAGTGATAACTTGAGAGATGAGCACTTGAGTATAAGCCATTCCCATGATTCAACTAAGCACTTAAATGACCCTCAACTTGTTATCCCCATAACATGTGCCATTTAGAGTTATGTTTATCTAGATATGAACTTGTGCTAAAAGACTTGTGCCCTTGAATAGGTTCACACCTATTGACCTTACCTAGAATAGCCTTATGTCGATAGACTACCTAAGCCTATTTCACTAAGTCCCATTGAGACTAAGGTTACGCCATGTTTCAACTAGCCCAACATAGACCCTAGTCCTTTCACTGTTATGCTTCAAGTGAGTGCACAAGGCTTGCAACTTGTGTGGAATTGATGCTAGCATAGTAGTAAATTCAAATTTTGTATGACATAGACTTTACTATGCTCGTGCATAGTTTTACCAAGTGCAAAATTGACTTGGCTTGACTGCTAAGTGTATGATTAATCACAAAAGTTGCACAAAGATTGTACCTTGTGTGAAATTGATGCCATCATAGTAGTACATTTAAATTTTATGTTCCACAAAATTTACTATGCTTGTGCCTAGATATACCAAGTACAAAACTAACATGGCTTGATTGTTAAGTGTATGACTAAGCACAAAAGCTAAACAAAATAGTTTTCTACAACATTTTGGTTTCATTTCTAGGACGTGTTGAATGGTGTAACAAGATGATGCTCCAACTATCACTCAAGAACATCAAGCCCTAGCTAGAGCAAGTAGAAGATAGTTTCACACAAAATCATCTAACATGTCAAGGATAGAAGCCAAGAGAATGGGTTCAATCCAATATATATGATGATATGTATGAGGTATTCTTTTGTGAACTACTTGAGCATGTGTGCCAATGTTTGGTTACCTATACCACCTATAGAATACGAGGGTATGACCAGCACCTTGAGTCAAAAAAAGAGTGCATAGAGAGGCTTGAGATCCTAGATGATGTTTGGATATGTGTTGTAGATAAGTGGTGGAGTGGCATATTGAACAGCTACATGTTAAAATTGATAGTGTTGAACTTATCTTACCTTGAAGAAGTAGAGTATGTGTTTTTTCATGAACCAAGGGGTGCATTCATAAGAGGGCTCATCACTAAACTAAAGAAATTATTGGTGGATTATAGTATTGAAATTTTAAGAATGAAAGTCTAAAATATTTGCATGCATGAGTAAGCATATAAGGTGAGAAGGGGAAGTGTAAGTAAGGTGCGATGGAAAGGGATGAGTAACTTAACACCCAAGATTTATGAAGTTAGATCTATAACAAGTGAAGTCATAAGATAATAGAGGATCTAGAACTTAGAAGCACTGAGATGACCCATAGTGAGTGGGAAGGGCATGGGGAAGGATCCCTTGAATTGTAGTAACACAATGAGAGAGGAGGAAGCAAGAGACCAAGTTCAAATAGTTGGTTTTAGAATGACTTAGGTTCTTACAAGATGTGGTAAATGAGGATGCATCAAAATAACCTACCCTTTTGAACCTAAAGTGTAAGCTCCTACACTAGATTCTCCACTTGAAGATAGAAGAATGATAACTGACCCTATTATAGATATTGACTTTGATAGACTTCAAGATTTGAACTAGGATTTTGTGATTGAGCAAGTGACTCCTTATAGATAATTTAACAAGAATACCATGACACTAGTGATCACTAACCTAAGAATCAAGATCATAAGCACAAGCATTCTTGTTTATATGATGTTAGCTACTCTGACTAGGCAATAGCCCATAGGAAGTGGCCCAGTGCCATAAGTGAAAAATATTGCACCATCAAGATCGATAACACAACCTACACCAATAGGGTTGATACTCAACCCTACACCTAGAGGCATTGAAGGATTTCCTCTAACATAGATGCCATAGGGATAGATGCTTCAGACTCTAGCCCCACCCTCTCAGTAGATTTATTATGAAATGGTGATGCACTTCCTCAAGTATCATGGTGTAGAGAATGCCATAGAGCATGTGCTCAAGTGTGAACTCTAATAAAAAATTTAGGGTATTACCCAATCAAATTACAAGGAAACTCAATTCATGACCACCCTACTAAATCACACACATACCTGGTATCAAAAATTTGATCTAAACTAGGTTATGGTTGATTATGATATACTAAAGGAGACCTTCTTGAAGGAATTTGATATCCTTGAGTTTGATCAATACAACATCACGTAACTCTAGGAAATCAGCCAAGGGATATCCAAGAGCATGTACCTACATGATGCATGGTTTAAGACCCTCTTTTTTAAGCTTCAATATGATATTCACCACTCCCAACATGTGCAATGGTTTGTTGGGGGTCTATTAGTACTTTTCAAAAGAGTGTTGTCTATAAAGACCTTCATAAACCTCCTTAAAGTGCTTAAATCCATGTTTTGGGCCAAGGTAGTAGGTAACACTAACACCAAGATCAGCCCATTTATGGATGTGCAAATCATTTCAATGGACTCTTAGTTACAAAAGCTGACTGCTAGTTTGGTGCATGAAACTCATAGTGGATTGTGGTGTATTAACTATGAAATGGAGGGGCATAACAAGAATAACTACCCATGAAGAAATGTTTGCACCCTATTTCTTAGCTATGAAGTTTGTCATGGGTAGCATGACTCTTGAAACTACCCCCTATTTTAGCATGCCAGTCAAGTAAACACTACCATCTATTGTAATATGTGTGATGAGTATACTCATTCAATGGTGAATTATCAAGTCATTAATGAGATGAACCAAAATATGGAAAGAGGTGTAAGGAAGGTAATGACCACAACTGATATGTAGGTGGGCCAAGGAAATTAAGGCTTTGGCCAACAAAATATTGGATATGGGAATTAGTAAAGCACACATGGGTGAAGTGGAGGATGTGGTAGAGGAAGATTCCCACCATGATCATGTTACAAGTATGGGTTGACTGAGCATTACTAGTGTGACTACCCCATAAACCCAATATGCAGGTATTATTAGGGACCACATGTGGTCAAGGATTACTTAGACTTGTAAAAACATCTGACTCAAGGTTGGCTTGGTGCAGATAAGGGTACTGCCATGGTTAGGCATAAGCAAAAAGAAGAGAAATGGGTTCCCAAGCCATAGTAGACTTACAAGGAGCCACCTAAGGTGCAAGACATAAATTGGAGTGGGTTCACCACTTATTCACCTATTACACTAAAAAAATAATTATGCTTGAAGTATGGTGAGCCAAGCCACACCAAGCAAATAGCATGACTTGAGCCAAAATATGTACCCTACCCTAACCCAATGTGATATAAAGATGTCCTGCAACAATCCATGAGTTTAATGCAAAAATTTTAGGGAGAGATCCAAATGGATAGAGATATAAAAGCATAGGTAAGTGCCTCACATAAGAAACAAGATAGTCAAGAGGTTGAAGTATAAGAGTTTACAAAGATCTTGTGCCTCCTATAATCTAAAGGGATGTCACCCCAACTGAAGAACTTTCTTTTAGAGCATGTAGGGAAGATACCAAATGAAGAGGTTATGCCTTAGATGTTTAAAGTTGTTAAACTACATATGGAGTGGGCATGTGAAGTAATGCATACTCAAAACATATAGTATGACCAAGAACTAATAATAAACACCACCATCAATAGATGGTCTATTTTTTAGGTCTTTGTGGACATGGGCATCGAGGTTAACATTGTAACCAAAAATTTTTGGGAGAAGATGGGATGGACACCCTTGAATCTCTCCCCTCATATGTTGTTTCTATCTAAAAAATATGAGCACAACTTATCAGGATCCTAAAGGGCACCATTATATATATCATGGGTACCAAGTGCTAAGCTGATTTAAAGGTAATCAAATTGGCAAAGCATGATAATTATCCATTGCTCTTAGAGAGCCCATGGTGCTACACTAACAATGTGTACATGCACTTCAAAAAGTTTTATATGACTTTTTAGAATGATAGAGAGAGGTTTGTGATCCCCTTATTAATTTATCAAAGGCCTCCATATGTGGAAAGTGTTGATCTCGAAGATGAGATAAACCACATTTATAACATCACAGTGTGGGACATTGAGATACTTAACCTAAATGACCAAGGAGTGATCAAATGGGAGGATGGATAATTAGCATATGATATAATTGATGTACCTTATGATTTATGGGTTAAATAGGCTTATGAAGTGACTAGCCAAAGGTGTTTCCTAGTGTAGACAATTAGGCCAAGACTAACCAAAATGGGACTAATTAGGATTGAGTGCACTCAAAAGAGATGGGTTCCCCATGCTAAAAATCTAGTGAAATGGGTGTTCCAACTAAGTAAATGGAAGCTTTTAGTGTTCCCAAAATATTTTGGAATTCATCTTATAGATAATTATTTCCATGACATTGAAGCATGCATTCCCAAAGAGATAGACAAAATGGGCACACTCATACATACCCTAAAGAGCACTATTTCTAGTTGATGGGTAGTGAAGAGGCCTAGCTTGCCAACATGGAAAGATGTGAAGGTAGAAATATGTTTATTATTTGGAAAGAGTGATGAGGAATTATGCATACCTACTTACTCAAGTGATTTTGACCCAATCATGCATGTACACTTGTGTGAAAAAACTTGGACTGTCTGCTATGAGAACGTGCCCAAAAACCTATGGGTGCATGACTTCTATAGAAATTTGAATATATGGTCATGAGTGTGGTACATTATAAATGAAATTTTCCAATAAATAGGTGATTATGAGGTACTCAAGGAAATGTTTGTGCATACCTTCTCCTTCTCTTCATATAACTTATAGCTATTAAAGCCACTATAAGTCATTCACAGGGTGGTGTTTGAGGACACTACCATCCTAGAAGAGCATGTTAGATATATGTTTAGGGAGAAAGGACTATCAATCCCAATGTTATTTAAAGAGTAGGCACTCAATAGTGACTCTAGTGAGGAGGATGATGAGACCTAGAAGGAGCGTAATTAGAAGGCTTTAATAGGAAGACAAAAACTCATGTGCCTTATGGATGATAGCACCCTAGATGAAGAAGATCCAACTCATCTTTGAATTAAAATAATAGAGGGGAAAATCCAAGATGAATACTCTAATTAGGAGAAGAATTAACCCTACTACATGCCATTCAAGACCATGAAAGTAGACATCAGCACAAAAGGTGAGCTAAATATTTCCATTACAAGCTCTTACTGGTATGAGTCTGAGATGATGTAAATTATAGACCTCCTAAAGGAATTTTAGGACTTATTCTCATGAAAATACTAGGACATGAAGGGAACCCACCCTTCCCTTGTAAAAATGATCATCAACTTGGTGGATGGTGCAAGACCTATCAAGAATCACCCATATAGAATAAACCCCAACCTACGTGCTAAGGTGAAAATAGAGATTGATGGAATGTTAGATGTGGCTGTTATCTACCCTATCCAAGAGTTTTAATGGGTGAGCCTGATAGTCATAAGTACCAATAAGGATGGGCACATATGGATATACATTGACTATATAATTTTAAATGCAACCTATATCACTGACCCATTCTTGACCCCATTCATCAATGAGGTCCTAGATGGTGTTACAGGTTACAAAATATATACTTTCACTACTAGGTTCTTGGGCTACCATCAGGTGCAAATTTAGGAGTATAAGCCCAAAACATCCTTTGCAACTGAATGGGATTGTTTTGATTATAATGTGATGCCATTTGGACTCAAGAATGCACCATTTGTATTTTCTAGAGTGGTGATCACTACTTTCAAGGACTTCATCCATAAGTTCGTCCAAGTCTATCTCAATGACTAGACTATGTATGGCCTTATAAAGGACCACTCTGATAGTCTACACCTCATGTTTGAGAGGTGTAAGAATCTCTATATATATTTAAACCTAAAAAAAATGAATCTTCACAACCCCTTTGGAACATTGCTTGGGCACATCATCTACAAGGATGGTTTACTTGTTAACCCTAAAAAGATAGCCATCATAATTTAGCTCCAGACTCCTTCAATGTAGAAATATATTTATGTCTTTCTAGTCCATTATGTCTAATACAAGAAGTTTATATGGAGCTATTTGAATATCACAATGCCTTTGGAAGAGATATTTTATAAATATGGCCCATTTTATTGGGATAGGGTGCACTAAGATGATTTTGAAACATTAAAACTAAAGTTGGCTAGCATGCTAATTTTATAATTTCTAGACTAGACTACTCCTTTCTACAGCCATTTCGATGCTTCTGGCTCTGCAATTGGCACCACATTGGCACAACCAGGTGAAGGTAAGATGGACCACCCCATCTCCTTCACAAATAGGAAATTAATGCAAGTAGAATATAGTTACACCACCATGAAGCACGAGGCACTAGCAATGGTCTATACCTTACAAAAATTTAGGAAATATCTATTGGCAACCCCTTTCATCTTTTTCACTGATCATGAGGTGCCTAAATACCTCTTTAAAAAGCCTATTTTTCATGGGTACATATGCAGATGGATAGTTATATTCCAAGAGTTCTAATTCTCCATTATTTTTAAACCTAAAAAGCAAAACTTGGAGTTAGACCATTTGTCTTGAATAAATTTTGGTGATACGGTGGAACCAATTGAGGATGACATGCCTAATGCATAACTATACATAATCTATTACATCCCTAAATACTTGGTGGTGATTGCCTCTTTCCTAATGTCAAGGTTTACACCCTAGACCATGTCCAAAAAGGAAAAGAAGTAACTTGTAGTTTATGTCACCTCCTTCTAGCTCATTAATGGGGATATGTATAAACAAAGTAGAAATGAAGTCCTGTACTAGTGTGTTATATAACATGAAAAGGAATCCATCTTAAAAAAATTACATGAAGGAATCATAGGAGGCCATTGTGCTGGAGATGCAATGGCATGCAAGATATTATAGTCAGTCTTATGGTGGCCAAGCCTATTCTAAGATGCAAAGGAGTGCATCAAGTCATGTGGCATATGCCAACACACTAGGAATCCCAACCATTGGGATGATATTCCTCTCATCCCATTCTTTCCCAAGTGCCATTCAAGAAATGGGCCACTGATTTTGTTGGACTAATAACTCTTATAGTATGGTACATAACTGCATAGTATATCTTGGTGGATACTAACTATTTCACCAAGTGGGTTGAGGTTGCTCTAATAAAAGATTACACAACCATGATATCCATGTACTTCATCTAGGAGAATATAATAATTCAATATGGTTTCCCATTAAGTCTAACTAGCAATAGGGGCACTCATTTCATCAATGAGATGGTGTGTATCCTCTTAATTGAATACATGGTGGTGCACCACAAGACCACCATGAATCATCCATAGGCAAATGGCATAGCTAAATCCTTTAACAAGATCTTAAAAATGTACTTGACAAAGATATGTGATGTTATTCACAAGGATTGGGATGATCATATCTTATCACTATTATGGGTGTAATATATGACATATAAGTTCTTGAACAAAGCTACACCCTTTCAACTAGTGTTTGTCATTGAAGTATTTCTCCCCATAGAATTCCTAATGCCATCCTTAAATATTGCATGGATTGGTCACTTAGATGACCAATAATATCTAAGCACTAGGTTGGAATACTTCGAGCACTTAAATCAAAAGCACACCCAAGCACGATGGAGTCAACAAATTGAAAAGATACACCAAAATCTTTGGCATGAAAAGCACATCAAGCACAAAGAGCTGACTAAAGGAACATTGGTGTTGCTTTATGACTCAAAGTACCTTAGGCACCTAGGCAAATTGAAAATAAGGTGGATGGGCCCCTACATCATCCACCACATATTGGAGATAGGTGCATGTAAGTTATGCATGTTGGCTAGTGAAATTATCCTAGGACATTTCAATGGCAACTGATTGAAACCATATCATAGTAGGATAGTGCTTGCACTAGAAGGACATTGACTTCTGAGTCACTAGTCAGTTTAAGTTGAGATGACCAGAAGATAGTTTTGTGTAAGCCAAAACATTCCCTTTATTTTTTTTATTCCTTGTATAGTGTAATGAGGCAATAAGTGGTGCATGTAGATCATAAGGACTTATCTTTTGGTACTTCATGAATGATTCTAGTTCATTAAATCAAGCACTTTTTCTTTCTAAGTGCATGAGGCCACAATGCCTAAGTTATGTTGTCTTAAATCTAGTCTAGCTCTAGTGAATTCATCTAGCCTCTCATGCATAATTTCAACTGGGTGAGTTGAGAACTTGCACCATCTAAGTGCATGAGGCTAGACATCTAAGTAGTGGGCATGTGAGACTCATCAGACATAAGTAGAAGATGCACAAGATCCAAGTGCACAAGTTAAACATTGCAGGGCTCTTAGAAGCCCAAGATCAAACTACTATGGCACTTTCATGCATAATATCAGTCGGATGATTTGATCCCACTTGATTTATAAGTACCTAGGTCTATATTCCTAAGTTTTTAGGTATAAGGAAGTACCAAACTTTGAATAATTGAGAACAAAATTCCAAAGTATAAAAGTGCAAGGGTAACCTTTACACTAACATTAGAAAAAGGCACATTAATTGATCATGTACCAGAGACAAGAAAAGATGGTGAAGATTATCAACATGTTTGGGTGCAATAAAGAAAGTGAAGATGCATAATCTAACTATGCACAAGATAGATATAATAGAAGAAAGAGCACAAGATGAATAACACAATGGATTTGTATGGGGTAAGACAAGCTAAGGCAAGATGAAGCATAAGAAAATGACTAGAATAGATAAGTGTACTTGAATAAAAGTGAAGCTAGAAGATAAAGTCAAATTTAGGAGTTTGAATCACACACAAGTGATGCACTACACCAAGGTTTCCACAAGGAAGGCAAAGGTCATGCCAAGTGAACAAGAATAGGGGAAGATTATCTAAGATAGTTGGCATCCACCTAGATTTTAGTAGGAAGTGACCATTTGAATTTAATGTCACTTCACTAAATTATTATTAGAGAGCATTAAATGGAGTAGAAATGGAGGCATAAATATACACATTTAATACATTTATGACAAAGGATTTCCATGGATTTCACAAAAAAAAACATTTTCCAAGAAATCTAGTTAGTAACACACCATAAAAGATCTACATTAATAATGGTAGATAAGAAAAGAGTATAAAAAGGCATCAAAGCAAAAAGCTTAGGTTACAACCCTTAAGATAAATTGAGACTAAGTGTGCAAACTAGAGACCCAAAGGTGAAAACCCTATACCAAGTGAAAATTACAACACCTCAAAGCACCAAAAGTGAATAATTGAGCAATGGGAGAATTGCATTCACATTGACATTATTCTGAGTGGGGTTGAGAGAGAATTGTATAGGAAAAAAATAGTTGGAACAAGAAGTTTTCACCTAAGCTACCATTAACAACTAACAAATCTTGAAAATTGAAGGTGCATTTTTAGATCTCATGATTGTAAAAGAGTCGACTACCATTTAAGGCTTCAACAAACCATACCTACCAAGGTTTAACATAAGAAAATTTAGCATGGTGAAGAAATGCAAGGCATCGAGCTCTGTGTAGGTACAATAGGACCCAAGTGGGTTAAGATTGTGTAAGAAATGATGGCTAGAAAAATAAAAGTGCAAATGATAGAAGTAGTTATTATCATATAAGTTATCACCGAGGCACTAATAAAGATGTCTTATCAGTTTATTCACTTTCCTCTAGAGGTTACAAATGGATAAGAGTGGTGTTCATTTATGCACACTTATCAACTAAAGGAGTATAACTACCACACATCAAGTCACTTATAAGGCATGGAGTAAGATTATATGGTAGACACAAGGCATAATTTCAAGTAAGGCATAGCCCTATTTGATG
The DNA here is from genome assembly GCA_037957365.1 of Torreya grandis. Taxonomy (NCBI): domain Eukaryota; kingdom Viridiplantae; phylum Streptophyta; class Pinopsida; order Cupressales; family Taxaceae; genus Torreya; species Torreya grandis. The sequence continues at coordinate 837,661 of JARHVA010004915.1, read as the reverse complement.
TCTCATTTTGAGACAATTGATATCTTTTGGTACAACTCAACTCTATGAGTTTCCCTAATTTGAGAAGCTAGAGGAAATTTTACAGTTCTTACTCTCACATGTCCATGATGAATACATCTATTTTTCAAGAAGGTGTATGAATATTTTAGTACAGTTGATCAGGAGAATAACTAGGCTCCATGATGCTAGCTAAGACATCCACTAGTTGATGTATGATGATGAAGAGGTGGAGTACATTGCAAATATCTTGAGTTATAAAAAGTGGGGTTTTGCATTTCCCATCAAATATTTCAAATACCCTTGTATGAGTGTGATAGTAAGCCTCATAAGCTCGAAGCATTGCCTTGGCAGTCGATGGGCTAATGTGATAAAGGCACACCTATACATCACCTATCACATGGTGTAGGGTGTGTAATTCAACATTAAAAAGTTCATCATTAAATAGTTTGTGAAAAATGTACTAGAGTATCATGGCACAAAGGGGACCTTTAGGTAGGTTTCCATATTATATTAATTGTCATGGAAGAAATTAGAGTTTCAAATGGGGATGAGGACAACATCTAGATTTTTTTAGAACATAATGACTCCCCAACTCAAAATTATAAAGACTTCACTTGCCTCACCTCATTTAGTACGAAATAAAAAATGTGTGTGATGTGAAGGTGTGATAAATACATAGAATCCTTTGAACTAGAGTGGTGCATTCCTTAGGGGCTCCCTCAAAGTATGTTCAGAATGGCAACCTTTGTTGTGATGTAGAACTATTATATATTACACTTATTGTTATTTTATGCTAACATGTCAGGGTGGCTAAGGCTCCCCTATGCCTTCTCAGTGAGATACTTCAAGGATGTGTTATATTATATACCTAATGCATAATAGATAGACATTCAAGTAAAGGAACTAGATGTGGAAAGGCATAAAATGAGGCACCAATTCACTCATGTAGATGATAAGGCAACCAAGGATGAAGAAGATACATTAGATCACCCAGACATTAATCCCATCCAAGAGTTCACCATACTAGGATACATCCATAGATTATACTATGAGATGAAGCCACATGAGAAGGACTCTAGTGCTAAATAGATCACTAATAAAAGTGAAGACCCCCCAATCTATATCAGCAATGAAATAACATTGGTGTCAATAGAGAAGAAGAAATCTCCTAAGAAGAAGAGGGGAGAGACATTGGAAGAGATATAAGAGTGCCTAAGGCTCATGATCACCTTAAAGGGAAAAGAATCTCCTTTAAACTCATCAAATAAGTGCATGAAATTTATGTCAAAGGCTTCTCCTCATGAAAAGAAGGGGAAGGTACATATCTTAGTGCCCAATACAATCCTATCTAACATAGAGGAGGAAGAATCAATTGGGTAAGGCATATACATTATGCTTGAGGAAGATAACTCCTTGTCAAGTGAATGTACCCCCTCTCCATCCCCTCAAATTAAATTATAAAATATGCAAATATGGAGGAAACTCAGCCTCAGTAAAGTTGACATGCAGAGGAGAAGAAATGACAAAGGCCATAATGTCAAAGGAAGCTATTGAGATGGTTGAGGATGAAGATTAAAGGAAAGAAGAGGATAATAACAAGTTGTGGGGGATGAAGGGGAAGAAAGAAGAAGGGAGGAAGGAAGGATAAATAAGTGAATAACCTAGAGAGGTGGAAGTGCATGAAGAAGCAATACCCTTAAGTGTACCACCTAAGGAAGATTTTAAGTGTAAATGGGAGGAAATGGGCTTACCCCAAGATCACATCAATTTGGCACTAGAGTTTCCTTACAAGTTATATGCCATGAGGTATAGGGGCATGTCCCAAGAAAAAATTGATAGAATAGAGGCCTAAGAGAAAAGGGCATAAGAAAATAATGTAAAGTGTAGGCCAAGAAAAGGAAAGCTGAGAAGGAAAAGCCCAAGAGGAAAGAAATAGAAGAAAAGGTATCCTAGTAAGAAAGGGTTAGAATGAAGAAGTAAAGAGAGGAAAAGGTTGATGCAAGAATAGAACCTAGAAAGGAGAAGGCAATTGAAGAGGTGTTGAGCACCCACTCCACCTTGGTAGAAGAATATACACAAAATTTATGCACTGGCCCTTAAGGGGCACCTAAAGATAAAGAAGGTGATGTTGGCACATCAAAATAATAAATGGAGAAGGAATAACTCCTCTAGAAAAAAGATGGAAAAACTAGCATCAAGGAAAGGGAAGAGATGAACCAAGGGGAAAAGTTTGAAAAAGAACCCCTAGTGGAAGAAGAAGAAAGTATGGGAGGAAGCACCAACATCAGTAGTGAGGATAAAGAGCAAGCTAAGGAAGAGGAGTATGACCTAAGCTATAGGGAGAAATCATAGATGGAATTCACTGAAGATGATGACTTTTACATGTTGGATTACATGCACCCCAACATTGCCATGACCCTAATGCACTGTCAAGTTTAGTGGGCTCTTGATTGTTACATGGATGAACCTTAATTTGAGTTACCAAAGAAGGTAATCTAATGTTCCAAGAAACCAAAAGAGGGGCATGACTACTAGCTTGTAAATCCTAGGGATATGAACCCCGTGAGGTCAGCAAATGCACTCCTCAAGATGGCCTCATCATTAGTGCATAAGAACATCATCAATGATGTTCTCACCAATAATTGTAAATAGGTCATGCAAGAGGTAGAAGAATAATTTAAGGCAATGAATCTCAAACTCTAGGAGTTGGTTGAGCATGTCAAAGAGGTGGAGCCATCTCTTTTGGATGGTGTGGATACCTAAAAAATGAAAAAGGTTGATATAGTTTGCATGCTAGGATAAAAAATGATTCCCTAGATGAATCTAGTTCTAAATGAGAAATAAGACCCTAGTGAATCCATCAAAAGAGAGATAAACAAAAAGATCAATGTGGTAGAGGACCTTTTCACCAAACTAGAAGAGGGAGTAAAAAAATTGGATGCCATTTTTTGAAACTTCACCACTCAAGCATCAGTCATCGATGTGCACATTCAAAAGGTGAAAGAGGAGAAAGATGCTTTGGTGAAGTATGTATTTACTATGAGCAAGACTGAGCACACCTAGGTTATGGCATAGGTCAATACCTTAAGTACCTAGCTAAAGACCCAGGAGCAAGACTTAGAGGCACTCTTCTATGCCTTTCAAACAAAGGCAAGTGAGAAAGGGAAATTTTAGATGGTGGGTGAGGAGAGCTAAGGAAGGATTATAAGCCTTTTAGAAAATAAATGGAAATCATGGATAGATCCACACTCAAGGTTGCATTAGTAAAAGTAGACATCACCACTGAAGATATCAAGCTTGCCATTCATGGATTTGATAACTTTAAGGTGGATCTATAGTAGAGTGTGCCCAAATTTTATGTAATAAAGGCACTAAAAGACTAGTCTAAGCAAAGACTAATAACTTTGTATGGAGTAACGTTGGGCCCTTTTTTATGTTACATAGTGGATCATGCCAAATCAGAAGATCTCAACATGAGGCAATCTTTGGTGATGATTTCTCTTTTTATACTTTTGGTGCCAATTGGGAGGGTCCCCATGGATCTTAAACTAATTGCTACAAATTTTCTTAACACCTAAATCAGAAGGATAATCTCATTGAGTGCTTTCACATGGCATTTGGAGAACATAGGTGTCATGGTAGTGGATTTGGTGGAATAATGGCCCCTAGCAATAGCTTAGCACCTAGCATGCACCCATAAAACCTAGTAATAAGATGTCCCTCTACCTATATGAAAGATCTTGAACCTAAAAATAATGGGGAAACATTAAGTCAATGAAGCTCTACAGGATTAGATTTAGGATTATACATGCATTTTGGCTTTAAAACTAGCATGAATACTTTGAAGAATCCACATGTATCACCCAAACTCACTTGTGAGCCACTAGGCTTGTAGTATAACTTATATGACTGTATGCTCTGTTATATAAACTATGCATTGTGTTGACAAACTTTGAGTTAATATAAGTGGCATTGCATATCTTCTTTATTGTTGATTATTTTCATATAGCTTATCATTATTATATGTTTTTATCTAAGTTTTATGTGAATAATGCTATAGTTTTCATTGGCATAATGTATTACAATGTAAAGGTCTATTCTAGGTTGTTAATGGTGTCATTATGCCATGTAAGTGACTTTGATATAATTATGAAATCAAATAAGTGTTGAAATTGGCAAGTATCAAGGCTCTAATACCCATGCTTAAAGTGTTAACTTGAAGGATGAGCACTTGAGTATAATCCATTCCCATGACTCAGCTAAGCTCCTGAATGACCCTTAACTCATTATCCCCATAACTTGTGCCATTAAGAGCTATGTCTAGCCAGATATGAACTTATACCAAAAGACTTTTGCCTTTGAATAGGCTTATACCTATTGACCTTACCTAGAATAGCCTCACATTGATAGACCACCTAAGCCCATTTTACCAATGACTAAGTCCCATTGAGACTAAGGTTGCACCATGTTTCCACTAGCCCAACATGGATCTCAGTCCATACACTACTACACTTTGGGTGAGTGCACAAGGCTTGCACCTTATGTGAAATTGATGCTAGCATAGTAGTTCATTTAAATGTTATGCACCATAGACATTATTATGCTCATGCCTATGTGTACCATGTACAAAATTGACTTAACTTGACTACTAAATGCATGACTAAGTAAAAAATCTAAAAAGGAGACTTTTCTACAACATGTGCATAGAAGGTTACCCTTTTTATAAAGGTTATGCACATTTAACTCTTAGTTTGATGATGACAACCTCATTCTTAAACCTCAGATCGAAGCTGGATTATAGATACACTACAATGATGTATTCAAGACCATCAAAGATATTTATAATCCAAGATTGGATGATGAGGTTTATGATGATGAAATAAAATATGCATGTGAGCTCATCACTATCATATCATTAGGAATCCATGTAATTATAACCAAACCAGAGGTCTTCCCTTATGTCTAACTATTCTATAACTTATTTCTACCCTCTAAGTATAACTAGGATATTATGAGGTTACGTAACACATGGTTTAAAATTACAAACATCTCTAGGCCTACATTTAAGTAGTATTATAAGCTCCTAGACTATTGGATGGTGGAGCTCGATATTATTATAATGCCTAGTTCTTGATAGGGGTTGTGGGGGGAAACACCCCCCACTAGGAAATGCATTGCAAAATATTGTAATTTCATGATAAATCTAGACTATTCACTATTATGTTTGTGCATTTTTACCCTAATATGTAACCCTAGTTTGATATGAGGGTATTATAATCATGGCATAATACTGTGTGTGAGTGAAGATAATATAAAAGTGGATGTATTTCAAGTTTTTTCCTTCATTTATTGGACTAAATAATAATGACTAGTTATTTTTGTGTGGATGTAGCCCATATTGGGTGAAGCACATTAAATATGTGTCTCTATTATGTTATATTTTTTACATTTTATTTGAATCTTTAATTCATTAATATTTCTCTATGTTCTATATTTATAACATAGACTATACTAGGACCTATGACAATTAATTCATGGATGCTTAGATACAGGCCTACAACTTCTACAATTTCCTTAAAGACAAGGCAAAGGATCCAAATTACTAGGTCAATAAGGAGAGCCCTAATTCATACACAAACAAAACCTTCTAGGAAGGTATGTGTACAAGTATGATATTTTTTAAATTATTGTATGGGGAGAGTGACATAATACATGCCAACACTTTTTGGGTTCCCCTTATCATTGTCATCTTAGAGGATGAGGAGGTCCCATACTTGGGAAACCTCATCACATTCAACCTCACCAAATAGGTAAATGGAGCTTACGTAAATGGAAATTTATGCCTGATGTCATATATAATTGATGCCATATATGCCACCTTGGATTTTTAATGCTCATAATTCCCTCAATTGGTGCCACTAGGATCAATGGTGCATGTGGTATTCTACAATATTTACATCCACCATTTCAAAAACCACATTTAGGAACATGAAGAAGGTCATAACTTTGACCTTCATTCTAGAAGGTGACCCAATCATACAAAAGACCTAGAAATACATTTTCTCACTCATTAAAGTAATAAATACAATTTATGAAGAGAGATTCATAGGGGATCCAGTCTTATTTATCTATACCACCAATGACCTCAAATAAAACTTGATGGAGGGCATGAAGGATCAAGTGAGGATGTTGAAGTCTTAGGTCAAAATCACTTTCCCTATGGGTTTATTTAGAAATATGGATCCATCCCTCACACAATTGTTTACCATCATTAGATAAGTTACCTAAGTCCTTTCTAAGAGAAAGGAACTCATCTAAAGGATGCAGGAATACAAGGAGAGGATTATTCAATTGGATAATAAGTACAAAAATTTGGTGGTCATTATTAACAAAGGCATGTTCTTGGATATAAAATTGATGCTCATAGTGGATTTAAATATATATTATACCTTTGTAATTACCATGATAATGTCCATTAAATAGCAATGACCACCATTTATGGAACCATATATCCCTTAGAGAAAAGTGAGGTTCATATCCTTATTAATTTCAAGAAGGTCATTATCTCGATATTCTTTCATCCTGATGGCACACTACCAAAAAGGGATGAATTTGGGGTCCACCTAGCATAATTTTAAAAAAGTCATGAAGATAAAGGTGGATAAGGCCAACAAGGATAGAGCTAGGGCTATTCTATAATTGTCCATATAGTCTACATTAATCATCAATTAGGTCAAAGAGGTGAGATTCTCCTTGGAGGCCCCACTCAAAGCTCATAAGAGACTGATAGCCCCATATGGAAGTGCTCTTATAGGAGCCATATGTCAACCTATAAAAGGTCATATGATAATTTGGAATCATTAATATATCATTGGTAGCTTATAGGGACCTACTAAATCATTAGGAAGTGGCCCACCTCTAATCTCTTCTCAATTCTCTCATAGTGGATCCTAGGAATTCAATTTTATTTATTTTTGGATGGGGAATATTTTGATATAATTGTGTTATAACCATTTCAATCCATAATGTTCAAGAGTGTGATCACGTGCTACTAGGAGGTGGGTCCCATTTATTTCTTATAAATAATGTTGTCTATTATTTTTTAAAGGTCGACTCCATTGTAAATAAGCACTCTCAAATTAATGCAAATTTGGTTTTCTATTTAAATGTGTCTAGTTTTCCTATATCTCTTCCACTTTCTTTCTAGTTTAAAATAGATTAATATTAATATTAGAGGACTTTAATTTGTGCCTTTTATAGATTCAATGTATTAATTAAGATGAGATTTTTTATTCTAGTTAGGTCCTTTGACTTTTTTCACTTTGTTTAAAGTCTGTGAGGAATTGTTTGTAGTTAACTAAAATCTTATTTGTAGTTTAATCATTAAAGGAATCCTATAATAAAGAATTTCCCCCTTTTCTTTAGACTCTCTCCCTATGTGAATTGAGCCTAAGCCATCATGAAATTTAGCATACAGTGGTATAACTTTAGTTAGGCATGTTTTGGTTCTTTGAAGCATTTGTATTACCATTCATTCAAATAGGTTAATTTATGACCTACCTCATCTCTCCCTTTTATGTTTATTTATCTTCATGTGCCCCTTCCTCCTTTTTAATTATAAATAGTGAAGTCACACAAAGTTGGAATCATCTGATAAAATATGTTGCAATCATTCCAATTAGTGGTAAAGAAGTTTTGTGTCAGTAAGGAAATAGGAATTGGATATCTAGTGTTATTATTGCATCTCTTGGAGATCTATTCCAGGTTTGATATTTATTGGAGCCTAATACCTGTAAATCATGCCCTATATTATCCTAGTATTGATCATAAAATGTGAGTATGTACATCCCCTATTTTTTCTCAAAACTCACTCAATGAATCTATCCCAATAAATGCATTTAGGAGAATAAGATCTTGAACTGAACAATAGTAGGTGCCACAAGGAGGGTTCCCTTTTCTCACTTAATAATAAAACATAGATATACTAGCCAAACCAAGAGAAATATAAATCCTGATGTGTGGATCACTAGATCTAGATCAAGTCCTATATGATTGATAATTTTCCCCTTTTATAGGAGAACCTGAACTACTAGAGGAAGATTAGGACCTTTGGTCACCCCATATAGCTCATCTTCTCAATCTACCCATAATAGGACCTTACCTATGGTTTTACTTATGTCTAGTTATCCATGTATTCCATTGATGTTCTTGGATCCATTCATGACTTACCCAAGAACTTGAAGAGGAACATCCCATAGTTCACTCCAGGCACAAGGCATACCATTGAGGTACATGTGACCTTCTACAAAATTACTCTTAGAATTTTGAATGTAGAACATGAGGATATTACCTATAGACTTTTCCCATTCACATTGATGGATGCAACCTATTACTCAAACCTAAACCTACCCAAAATCTCATCACTAGTTGAGAACTATTCATTAACACATTCTTGGCCTAGTTTTGGCAAGTCATTGACCCATGTGTGTTATAAAAATGGTTCACATGCATTAAGAGAGAAAAAATGAGCCCATTATGAATTTAAATGCTATATTTCAAAATGTGTGTAGTCAAGTCATTGAGATATGCTTACCAAATGCCAACTAGCCCTCAAAATGTATAAAAATGTGCTAGACCCTTAGACTATCATGTTCTTACAAAGAGCCTCATTAATGGTATATCTAACCCTGGCCTATATCAAGGGAATCAAAGTGGATAGACAAATAAACCCTCAAGTCTAGATGATATTTTCTTGTTAGAACAATTAATCCTAAGTGGGCCTATATGTCCCTTAGTCTTGCTAATTATTAAATAATAAATAATGTATTATTTATTAACTCAAGGTATAAGTATCAAGTAAATAAATAATCATATTATAGTCATTTAATATTTAAAAAATATTAATTATTTGGTTTCTATCAGGATGGATGGACCTTTTATTTTCACAATGGTCACCTCCCTTGATATTTCACTATAAATAGGGTTTTTACCCTATTGTGAAATAATATCATGAATATGAAATTATTTGATCATATTCAATTTGTGAATTTTATGAAGCACTGTTTGAAGAAGTGAGAAGGATAATTTAATTTATTGGGTTCATATTTTCTCATATTTGAATAATAATCATCTTGTGGGTTTTTTACCTCTTTGAGGTTTTCCTACCATAAATCTTTATATTATGTTATCTATGTGCTTTATTATTCATATACTCTTTTATATCCATCATGTGTATGCATATTACTTTTCATTTATCTTTCAATGGTAACAAATCCATCTAAGGATTATATGTGATTGGAAAGTAATATTAATTCCTTCAAAAATTTAATTATCATCTTTCTGGTTCAAGCCTATGTACGACGAGGGAGAAGATTTTTTTTTCTTAGGAGGCCTAGTTCAACACTTTGAAGCCTTGGATCCTCATAAAAACACCATTAAAGCATAAAAATCTCATAAAATTCAAAACCATCAATTAAAATTCATGTTTAGGATGCCATTTTTCTTCACTTGAACAGGTGTTTACCTTGGGAAAATTCAAAAACAATTATACTCTCTATTTTTTGGGCCCGATTGTTGATAAATGTATTCAATCAGTCTCAAATTGTTTTCAAGGCCTAAGAAGCATTATTACACCCCATATAATTCTTCCTGGGCAACTCTAATGCACTTGCATGGCACTAGAATGAAAAATCAAAACTTCATTAGAATCAGTTTTTTAAGACATTTTTGTTTTTGGGAGACAAAATCATGAAGATCCTCTAGTTTTTAAGGCTTTTAGTGCCATGTGGCATGCTCTAGCTTCACATATACTAATACAAGAGTGTCATATCTACCTAGAAGCATTGCATAGGTAAGTAATAAATTTTTTGGAAAATATTTAAAAAATAATTATTTTTTTAATTCACAAAATTCCAAAAGGGCCCCACTCTTTGTTTAAAGTTTTTACCAAAAAGATAAAAAGCCAAAAATAGTTTTTTATCATTTAAAAATTACATGCATAGATATATACATTTATATATATTCTTTATTCTAAAAATTATCCTTAAAAATAAATAAATATAAGTTTGTGCATGTAAATGTTTGAATAAGCTTACTAGATAAATTGTTTAATTTTATTTTGGTAAAAACTTGTAAAGAATAGGTCAAGAGTTCAAATCACTCAACATATTTTATTATTTCATAAATTTTATTTCTTTTTAGTCAAAATAATAATTATAAAAAAAAAAATTATTTGCATCCCAAGTTTCACACATTCAAAACCCTAGTTGACTTGTCAAACTTATTGCGATATTTCACCTAGTCAAAACCTTGTCGACCATAGTCATGTGACTAGTCGATCTCTAGGTTTTGGTACATTTAAAATTCAATGAAATGGCCCATTTTTTAATTTAATACTCCTTTTATTTTTTTTACAACTTTTTTAATAATAGTGTCTAAGTGATGTTCTGAGTGTGACTCTTTCGGCACTTAGAATTGTGCAACTTTAATTTAGTTTTTTGAATTGTTTGGCATCTAAATCATGTAATTAAGTATAGTTTCATGTGAAACTCACTTTATTTTTAAAATAGTTCAAAAAATTCATTTAAAATAGTTTCTTTTTAAACATTTTTTTACTATCATGTTTAAATGGAAGCTATGGTTTCACCTCATTTTTTCTTAGATAAATCTCAAATACTTAATGAAAATAATTATAATATATCTAAAATTCATGTTAAAGCCAAATTTATGGTCTAAAATTTATGTAATATTGTCATTGAGATTGATAAAGCTCCTTTTGGACAATATGTGACCCCTAAGCTTACCAATGCATTTAAACAAAAATTATAGGAAGTTATGTCCACTATCTTGCAGGGTGTTAAGGATGAATTCCTTCACACTTGTAATCAGGAGTCTCCTAGTAATGATTTAAAACTCCTTGAGTCTATTCTTGAAGGCACTTACCTTTAAAATATCATTAAATTAATCCTTAAATTGCTAACTACACTTATGAAGGGTGATGAAAAAGTTATTAATTTTCTTACTAAAATTAAAAATATTAAAGATCAGTTAGATGGATGTAATTGTAACTTGATTCAAGATTAGTTGTTTTATTTTATAATTCAATTAAATATTCATAAAAGTTTTAGAGATTTTATTTCAAATTTGAATTCTATGTATCTAATTGAGCAAGATATTTTTGACCTTAATGCCTTATTTGCTCTTCTAATTCAAGAAGAACAAGTGATGACCAATTTTGATTCTAAAGAGAATGCTAATTAGAAATTTCTCACTCTTAATAATGTTTCTTATAAAATTAAAAACCAAAAATCTAACCTTAATTCTACTAAAAATAAATATGAGAGTAAGAAATCTAGTAATAAGAATCATACATCTAAGTTTAATAGAAATTACAATATGTGTGATAAATTTGGTCATAGAAGGGAAACCTATCATAAAAATAAGGATATAAATAACAATCAAACTTTTATAAACTATAAAGGAAAAAGATCTAATCAAAACAAACATAAGAATCAACACCCTAATTATAATAACTATCAGGATTTAAATGTTATTACTTTGTATGTTGATTTATTTGTTTCAAATAAAAATGAGTGGATCTTAGATAGTGGTGCATCACACCATATGACATGCTTATCTAATATTTTATGTGATTCTATAGATATCTTTGAAAGAATTTACTTAGGATATAATTCTTTTTTAGAATCAACTAAATAGGGAAAAGCAAAGTTTTCAAATGTTTTTATTAATGATGTTTTCTATGTACCTAAGCTTAAGAAGAATTTTCTATCTTCTTCTCAACTTAAAAATGATAATTTCATTATAACATTGCTTAAAAATAGTTGGTCTATTAGAAATTAATGTGTTTATTTAATTATTGAAGGTGTTAAAAAATTGTTTTATATGTATTTTCTCCTTCTACATGTTTACTTTCATCACATAAAAATAATGAATCTCAATTATAGAATGAAATATTAAGATATAAATTTTAAAAGTTTACATGATACGTCTATAAATAATCTTGTTGTTGGACTTATTTTTATCCCTTCTCATCATGAAATTGTTGAGGGTTGCTCATGTGGTAAGCAACATATTAACCCCTTTCACAATAATCATGATGTTAATTCTTAACTATTGATGATCAACATTCCCCTATTCTTAGAATGGGGATGCACCTTTTTTCAATTATAAAAAAGTGCCCAAGATGCCTAGTATGGTGAAATGTTTGATTGCATATAAATTTGATCTAATCTACCATTACTTGTGTTTTTATAATTTTTGGTTAATCATTCATTTAGAAAAAAAAATGACACTTATAAATATTTAAATTATTGTAAGTCTTCTTCAAGTTTTATTCAATAATGAAATATTAACCATTGAAAGTTCAATGATGTACAAATAGGCTTTCACTAAGGAATACAACCTAGCCTTTAATATACATGAACATAGAAAGCTTCATTGGGTTTTATTGAACTAACATTATATTATGTTTAAAGCATTTAATTGCAAAAGTTTTACTTTAAACTTGTTTAAAGTTGCCTAAGACAGGTAATGACATCTTCAAGAAACTAACTTAGTTTCTCAATTGACTTCATAGGATGTCAAATTAAAGTTACAATTTATGATACCTCATGGAACATCAAAGCTTAGACTCTAGTCTAAAGCATAGGTATCCACCTCATCAGGCCTCGTAATTCCTTAAGGATCTTTGCATCTTACACAAGATACTTGGAGTAAATATACCAAGTCTGTAAGTTATATGGCATCATCTAGAAGACTCACAAAGGATATAGCCATTGGAATTCAATTCCTAGGGATATGTGTTAGGATATTATCCCCCATGAGTAATCCCATCCAATATAATCCATCATGCATCTCCCACACATCTTTTCATAATACATAAGCTCATGAGATACCACCACATGTCTCAAAAGCAACTAGCTAGACCCAAGTGCCCTTCTAAGGTAATGTGTGTCCCCTTGGATTCTTTTGATGTCACCACATGTTCACATCACATTTCATCCATCTAAATCTCACAAATAACTTGCAAGGAATACATGTAGTAGCATTCAAGTCATATGATCAAGTTTTGGTGATGTACATCTATCTAAGGCACCTTTTGAGAATGACAAATGGTAGAAGAATAAATAGAAGTCCATGAGAACAATGTGTGTCCCCTTTGGGCCCACATGATGATGCCACATGTCATTCTTTCACTATTCATATTTGAGATCCAATAGATCACCTCTAAGAAGGATGTGTGTCTACACTTGATCCACCTGATTACAACCAAGTTACTAATAGTTGTCTAATAACCTTCCAAGGGAGACACTTGTCAAGAAAATCTATGATTTCCTTTTGAGAGAGACACCTAGAAAATAAAATATCTAATTTCCTATGAGGATAATGTGTGTCACTCCTATAACCAATCAAAATTGAAAGGTACCACCTGAGAACTCACTATGAATTGAAAGATGCCATGTGGTAGGATACAAATGTGTCATCACATAAAGCTATATTTTAAGAATCTATGTAGTAATCAAAAGGTGCCACATGTCTAGATTTCAAGATGACTAAGCAACTTAGTCATATTTAGGCCCCAGGAGTACCCAACTAAATTAGAGGTGGTTTCTACATGTCAAAAAGTGGAAACATTTAGCTTTAAATCTATAAATTTATGGTAAATCAAAGACAAATTAAATTTGAATTTGAATTTTGGTGTCATTAATTTCTAAAAGCAATAGTTTAAATATTGTTTCAAATATATGCAAAGTTGACAAGCTCATCATTAATATGGCATGAACTAGGATCACCATCAACATTGCATTAATTAGAGTGATCTTTCAAAAGGCCACATAATCAAGGCTATTGGTATTTGCATTTTGAAGCTATACACATTTACTTTCTCTATTGTCTACACTCCTGAGTTTGACAAAGCTTAAGACATTTGTAAATTACACTCTCAACTACCATTGTTAGAGTTTGAGAGTTTTAGAAGGATACCAAAAATTCTTTGATTACTACCTAAAGTATTACAAAAGATGGCACAAGTAGGTCCCTCTACTTTAGGTAAGAACACTCCCTCAAGGAATTATGACTTTTTGTTCTAGTATGGTACTTTCATCATCTTCAAAGACACTAAATTCATTCATTAGGCCATAAATTCTAGGGACATGCACTAAAGTAACATTTATTTCAATGTAGAAGCAGTCAGGACTATTGAAGAGGATGATACCATGCCTCACATAATCCAACTAGCTTTGAATATCCTTGAAATCAATGTAGTCAGTCTCCATAAGGTCATAACTAAGCCAAAGGTCATGCCATGCACTAACCTAGTTTATGGTATTTTTATGAGGTCAAAGTATGAAGATGGGCTACACAAGTTAATGTCCCAAGGGATCCCTATTGCTTTCATTATAGGTTAAATATTATAGAAGTATTATGACCTTCCTTCCCTATAGATTGAATAAAAATAGGTCATCATTGACAACTGGTATGAAGTGCATTCTTCAGAAAAGGTCTTGGCATCATAGGTGACTGACCCATCAGGATTTATTCTCATGGATGATCAAGGAAACTTACCCATCCAATAGTTTAGATAGGAAGTCAAAATTGTCCTAGCCCTCCTAAATAGAGTATTTTTCAATCCACACATTACTTACATAGACATAAGAACTATTTTATTGTTGTAGATCATCATAGAGGACCAGCAGATTCCCCCACTTGGGGAATTATTAGAAAAATTGGTGTCCCATTTTTCATGATAAGTCACCTCCTAGATGTAATCTATGAAATGGCTTAACTATGTCAGAATTCATGGTCTCTTAAGCATCAAGAAGTTGTGCCTCAAATCTTCTCTACAATGCACATTCATCAGTTCATACACAACATAAGAGTAATTGCAAAAGAATTCTAACCAATGGTTTTAAGTCTATCATTAAATGTGGGATTTAGAGGGTTCCCCTAAAATTTAGGAAAACTTTGAGAGACATGGGTTGATACTGGCTATACCTAGACTGCATAATCATTAAAATTGAGGGAGTAGTGGTGACCCCTCTTAGATTTCCAAGGTATGTGCCTATGAAGCTAGTTGAAGAAGAGATGGCTTATAAATTGTTGCATAAAGTTGATAGAGTATTCAAAAAAAAAAGGCAACCCCCCATAAGGTTCCTTATAAGTTGGGGAGGATGAGAATCACAAAGTGGCATGATATCATTGTGGATATTAGGCACAGGGATTCTTACCTATTGCCTAAGGATGACTTCAAACCATGGGATCATAACAATGTCATTGAGAAGCATCTTTTAAAATTAAAGAAGGATTTGATAATAGAATATAAGCATCAAGAATAGGTCCATGAATGATATATATAGATATTTTGAATGATGAGGTGGTGATCTGAAATACTGCAAAGAAAAACATTGAATTAGAAATGAGACTAGATAAAGAGAAGAATAGGGAATATATTGTTAGGTCTCGACCACTACCAACCCATGGGAGCATGTTTGATGTTGATTATGAGGAAGGACAAGATGAAGAATAAGAAGATAATGTTCTTCTTATTAGGAATAGGCCATCTATTCCTCCACTACTTGCCACTTTGATTAGTCAACCTAGCCCCTCCCAAAGGCCTATGATAATTTATGTATCTACTATGGGAGTTGTTCTATAGATTTTAGATAAAATTGACCCTAATATCATTGACCTTAAGGAGATGGAACAAGGCATTGAGTTATCCATGGAAGAAGTGCAGGCACTAGTTGGAAAAAACATTGAAAAGATATATAAGAGGAAAGAGTCTAAGGTCACTTTGAGGGGAGAAATAACCCCTCCACCAGATTCCCAAGTGGTTGCAAGCACACCTCAAAATACACATGGAGCTCAAGATCCTAATGTGAGTACCTTTCCACTACCTTATTTCCCAATTACAAGTATATCTGCTTTTGCTTCTACTTTTATGTTTGTTCCTCTTGCTATTATTTCCCCATTAGTTTGAGCATCATCAACCTCTACAACTACCACTATGGGCCAAACTAGTAGTTCCTTAGGATTCACCATCCCCCACTTTATTTCCCATGCCACTACAAATATTGCATCTTCTCCCTAGGCAACCACAACAACAATTACATTACTTTCTATTGGTTTCCCTGCATCTACAAGGCTATTGAGTCCCATTTATAAAAAAATTACTTCTTAAAAGCCACTCAATATTACAATAGATATAAAGGTGAGTTTTCCTCCCAAATTACATTCATTTATTCTAAATATGGGCCCTACAAGAACCCTATTTAACACACTTGGATAGATGGACCCAACAGGCTAGCCACATATTCTCGCTATAGCTTTGGCCTCTACCTTGACTCAAGCACCTCCATTGCAACCACCCATAACAAATCCAATACCTACTACTACCCCAAACTAGGTTAGATACATTATACATTAAATAAGATAAGTGAGGCCTTAGGTGGTCCTCTCTACACCACAAATTATGATGAGATTTGGTGTTACTATAGGCACAATGAAGAGAGTGGTAAGAAGACAATTTGTATAGCCACAGTCTAGCTTAGTTATATCCCATGAAATTGAAGATTCCCTCTTCACTTTTATAAGGAAGGGGAAGGCTAACCCTAGTGAGGTGGATGAATATGCAAAGGACCCTATGTCCATAATTTAATTTAATGCAAAATCCATAGTGGCCTTGATGAAAGGCATGTAGTAGGAGATGAAAAGACTAAGGGAACATACATTGCCTATAGTTCTAGACAACACCACAGTCTAAGTGATCAATGTAGTCATCAATGTCTTCAAACTATACAAGATCATGAAGAGAAGAGAATAAGCCTACAATGTAATATAGTCATTAAATTTGACCAAAAACTTGTACTCTATGATGTTAAGCTAGCAAACTTGGCAAAAGTTGCAAGAAGAAAAAAATTCCTAGACCTGAAGGTGCTTCCCCTTGAATACATCATCCTAGCATAGACCATATTTTTTAATAGAATAAGGATACTAAAAAGATGGCTAGATCAGGTTAAGGATGCAACTGTATCCTTAGAAAATATAGAATTCAAGATTGCCCTCTTGTTGAAAGATGTTATCGTCACTAGGGTGACCAAACCTGACAGAACCTTCATGGATGACCAAGAATTTAGGGATTAGATGAATATATTTATTGATAAGTTCTAGTATGATATAGATAATGCCAAGGCTACCACTGAGGTTATGCACATTGTGGCTTTTTCTAACTAGAGGCTAGAGAGAGCTAAGGCCATTGAAGAAACACTGAGACCTATACTTACAAAGCATGAGAGGATCATTCAAGAAACACCTAACTTATTTTGGCTTATGATCCTAGACTTTAGACAAATTGACTAGGACTACTTAGCATGCACAAAATTTTAGACAAAGGAATAGGCATAAAAATAGTAGGCATCTCAACAACCTCATCTAAGACCTTGAGGAATATTTAGTTTCATTTTGTAAATTCAAATTTAGAATATTCCATTATGTTATGTGGCATTTTATCCACTTGGATATATTTGGGAATATTTTAATAGGCCCACTTGAACTTGTATAGGTAATTTTGAGGCCTATATATAGGGGTATTCCCTTCATTATAAAACTAGGTACAATTATTATAGAACTAATACAAAAGAGCTAAGTATTTGAGAGATTATTTATATGATTTATTGTGTATTCTATAGTTTATACTTCTTAGGATCTTATATAACTAATGGTTTCTTTTTTTCTAACTAATTTGGAAATAATATCATTATATGCATCTGTTAGTTTGAGTTTAACACTAGGCTAAAAAATCTACTAGTATGTGTTTTATTTTCATCTTATTTGTAGTTGAATGTGCTTATGTAATTTAATGTGAATAAGTAAATTTTGTGTAATATATACTTTTAGATATATGCACTTCTTTTCCTTTGAATCTTCAACTACATTCATTTGGCTTTGAGTATTACACTAGGGCCGGTGAATGGTAGTTTTATATGTTTTTATCATAAAAGTTAGAAGAATTGGCACCTTTAACCATCTAAAGAAAACTCTCTTTTCTTACTTACCCTGATTACCTTGGATCTACCCTATGACTCAAACTAGTTTATCTCAATCTATAAATATTCATAGTTGTTTTGTGTTTAGGCATTAATTGGCAAAGTTAGAGCAACTTCACAAAGATTAATAAGAAATAAAGCATTATTGTTTATAATTTTTTGTCCCTATAATAGAGTCTACTTGCAGACTTACAAGTGGTGGTTATATCTCTTCTATTTTTCTATTTTTCTATTTTAAATAGTAGTTGTATAAACAACTCAAGCCCCAAGTCTTCCAAGACTTAAAATTATTTTATTACTTTCTCCCCATTCCTTTGTGACACAGGGAGCACATTAAGTGCATCAACACTCACATCCTTTAAAATTAATTCATAATGATGTTGTAGGACCTCTTGAAGTTGTATCTCTTAATGGTTCTTTGTATATTTTTACTTTTATTTATGATTATACTAGAATTATATAGTCTTATTTTATTAAAAATAAATCTAATGTTTTTTCTAAGTTTAAAGAATTTAAATCTTGTATTGAAAATGCATCTTATTTTTCTATTAAGAGATTAAGAATTGATAATAGTGGTGATCATGTTAGTAAAGAGTTTGATTCTTTTTGGATTAGTTGTGGTATTTAAAGGGAATTAACAATTTCCTATTCCCCTCCGCAAAATGATTTTGTTGAAAGGAAAAACTACACCATCATAGAAATGGCTAGAACAATGTTATAATCTGTAAATGTTCTTAAGTTCTTATGGGATTAATCCATGACCACTATTGTTCATATTTTGAATAGAGAACCTACCAAATCCTTGCATCTTTTTACCCCTTTAGAAATGTGGCCTAAAAAGAAACCTAGTGTGGCTCATCTCAGGGTTTTTGGCATTCCTACTTCTATCTTTGTCCTTAAAGTTAAGAGGAACAAGCTCGACCCCACTTCCTATTCTTACATTTTTGTAAGTTATGTAGGTAAGATAAAAGGTTTAAGAGTGTATAATCCATCTAAATATTAAATTATTAATAATAGTAATGTTCTTAATCTTTAAAAATCTTTTTGTGAGGCCTCTCTAGATCCTCCTTAGTGTTCTTTTGTTGATGAACCTAATTTTCATGTTTCTCCTTGTTATGAAATAGATTACCTTAAGGAATTTGATCTAATTATGGATAACTTAGAGTCTAAGTAACCCCCTAAATTTCATGTTTAATCTAAAAGACCTAAATGGTAAGAATCCCTAATTCAATCTTCTAATGTTTATAATCTTAATAAATTAACTAGAAGCAAATATTCATATCATGTTTTAATGATTATGTATGAATGTGAATCTCAATCCTTTGAGGAAGCCACTCAAGATGGTAAATGGAATGTTGATATACAAGCAGAATATAATGCCTTAATTAAAAATCAAATTTAGCATCTTGTCCCTCCTCTACCTAAAAGGCATATTTTTAGTTGTAGGTAGCTTTATAAGATCAAATATAATTTAATTGGTAAAATTTAAAAATTTAAAGTTAGATTAGTTGCTCACGTGTTTACTCAAAAACTCAAGATTGACTATGTTCAAACCTTTGCTCTTGTAGGAAAAATGAGTACTATTAGACATGTTATTGCTCTTGTAGTCCAAAATGGTTGGGTTATCCACAAAATGGATGTCAATAATGCATTTCTAAATGATGCTTCAAAAGAAGAAATCTATATTACTCAACCTAAAGGTTTTATTGATCCTAATAAAGAGCATTATGTATGCAAGTTAAAAAAATATTTCTATGGTTTAAAATAAGTTCCTCAAGCTTAATATTCTAAAATTACTTTTTTTTCAAAAAAATGAGTTTTTCTAATTGTTATTTAGATAATGATCTCTTTATTAAAGTTAAAAATGATCATTTGATTCTAATTATATTATATGTTGATGATTTGTTGATTACTAGTGATCTAATTATTTTAATTCATGAATATAAGGATAAACTAAGTCAAATGTTTGAAATAATTGATTTAAGCATTCTACCTCATTTTTTAGGAATGACTATATTTTAGGATAAAAATTCAATTGTTGTATCACAATAGTAGTATGCACATTATCTTCTCATTAAGTTTAACATTCTTGATTATAAATCTACCACTACTCCTATTGAAGTTGGTATTAAACTTGATCCTAGACCTACATGTGAAAAAGCTAACCCTACTTTGTATAGATATCTTATTGGAAGTTTTATTTATCTAACCATTACCAGATTAAATATTTCATATGTTGTTAGTGTTACTTATAGATTTATGCAGGATCCTTATTTGGATCATTAGAAATTAGATAAATGTATTTTTTGTTATATCAAAGGAATAGTAATCTATGGATTGTTTTATCTATCCATTGATAATGCTAATTTATATGGTTATTTTGATGCTAACTATGATGGTGATGATTTAAATTAAAAATCTACTTCTGGATATGTGTTTAAGTTTAGTGCAAGTGCTATCACTTGGAGTAGTAAGAAGTAACCTACTATCTCTCTCTCTTATATAGAAGCTAAGTATAAAAGTGATATGGAAGCTACTAAAGAAGCCATGTGACTATGAAGGTTGTTGGGAGAACTTTATTTGGATGTTTATCAGAGTACTATCCTTCATTATGATAACTAAATTTGTATAGCTCTGGTGAAAAATCTAGTGCAACACTAAAGAACTAAACACATTTAATTTCATGTGAATTTCATCTGAGAGAAATTTCTCAATGGTGATATTAATCTTTAGTTATATCCTACAAATGAATAAGTGATATATATCTTCACAAAACCACTTGGTACTACCAAGTTTTTTTAGTTTCATGCAATGTTGGGCCTCTCAGAGTTGCCATTGAGGGAGAGTGTACATGACAATGCCACTTCCTAACATCCATG
Organism: Torreya grandis; assembly: GCA_037957365.1. NCBI lineage: Eukaryota > Viridiplantae > Streptophyta > Pinopsida > Cupressales > Taxaceae > Torreya > Torreya grandis. The sequence goes on along the minus strand of JARHVA010004915.1, from coordinate 816,720 downwards.
TGTTTCTTCTCTTTATATATATTTCTTCTCATTGTAAAGCATTGTAAACTTTAAGTGGAAGTTATTTGATTTTATCAAACTTCATGTGAAAGTTTTACTTTTGTACCCCAATACATTAAAAAGCATAATTTGTAATGGAGGTCCTTATGTTATTAAAGATCCAAATATGCTTAGATGATTATTCAAGAGAAACTATGAGATGCAGTCTCACAATCATGCTAACCTAAACTTACTTTCGAGTAGTTTATGGATTATAATTCTTTTTGTTTCAAAAGGTGATGTTTGGCATGATGAAGGTTTTTAAATCCTTAAATTGTGTACATAGTATAATTCCTTTTCTTAAGGTGACTATGACATTAATCCCCACTTAGAATTAAGGGGGAGTGACAAAAAAATTAATCCTAAATGGGTCTATATGTTCCTTATCCCTGTTAATTATTGAATAATAAATAATATATTATTTATTAACTTGAGGTATAAGCATCGAGTAAATAAATAATCTTATTATAGTTGTTTAATATTTACCAAATATTAATTAATTATTTTCTATCAAGATGGATGGACTTGTTATTTTCATAATGGTCACCTCCCTTGATATTTCTCTATAAATAAGGTTTTTACCTTATTTTGAAATCATATCATGAAAATGAAATTATTTGATCATATTCAATTTATGAGTTTTGTGAAGCACTACATGAAGAAATGAGAAGGAAAAGTTAATGTATTGGGTGTAAAGTTTCTCATATTTGAATAATTATCATCTTGTGCATTTTTTACCTCTTTAAGGTTTTACCACCTTAAATCTTTGTGTTGTGTTATATTTGTGATTTTTTATTCATATACTCTTCTAGATCCATCCTATATATGCATATTACATTTCATTTATATTTTCATTTATATCATGAATGTACTACTAAACCTGCCTACCTTGAATTATGTTTTTGTCACTAACTAGGATGTGCATATGCCACAACTTATGCCCATGAAAAACTAGCTTCCCTTGAGGTAAACTACTCCTAAACAACACTTGAGCTTCCTCATCCATATCAATAATGAATTAGTACCTCAAAGTCACAATGAAGCACTGGTACCCATTATAAATAATGTCTAAATCATACCCTAGGAATCCACCAAGAATGATTTGGATGTTATATAACACATGGTATATAAACTTGGCAATGGCTTCTTGGGATTCAAAAAATAGGTTGGAAATAATGGTGGTGAAGGTTTAAATATGAAATTTATATACCAAATGTAAAATCATCCCCATAACCACTCTAATAACCAACTAGAACCCTCACCCAATAAGCTATCTAAGATCAACATCTTTGAGTTGGCCTTAAAAATTGGTGTCATGTGCATAACACAACCCTACATGGGAAATTAGATTACATCAAATTTTTCAATGCCTTTAACATCTTCCAAAGAGATATGGAAGAATATGAAGTGGTCTCAAACTAACCTAATGTCAAGAATTAGGTTAGATCCTGAAATAATTGAAGGTCTCAAAGTACTATCATGGTGTTAGAAACATTGGATTTCCATAGGCAAAAGGATAATGAGCTATAAGAGGCCACCAATAAGGTGAATATTTTATAGTAGTTCAAGAGTAACTATGATTTTAGAAATTAGATGCAGTAACATCCCCTTACCACATCCACTCCCCCTAACAATGGTGTAACCCATCTTGATCCCAAGTTAATAAATGACCCTCCACCTCTAAAAATTAATAACCCCAAGCCCCTTGAAGAGATTTATCCCACTTATAGTAAAATTGGGTACAACATAATGGAGGACATGAAGAAGATCAAGGTAAACATAATTTTACATGAGCTCACCCATATCTATGAGCAAAGAGATCTCATCCTAAAGTCCCTAATAGATAAACCAATTCATCCCAAGACCAAGCCTACACACTCTAACAACTCATACATAAGAATAAGGTTGAGGTACCCCTTTTCTTCCTTATTGTTAGGTTATTTTGGAATAACCTTCATAATTATCTGTTCAAATCAAGAGCCTATAGAAATTTCATACATGTTAGATTTTTAATAAAATGGGGTTAACACCTATTAATTTAGAGAAGATAGTGGTTAAGTTGGATAAATCTAAGGTCAAGGTGGTAAGTGAGATCTTAAATGTAAACAGTAGCTAAAATCTTAGCCCACGGTCTAAAAATTTATGGACATATAAGTAGTGGATATCCAGGAGGCTTACAATATGTTACTTAATAGGGATTAGCCAAAGACCATGAATGGTTACATGGCTACTAACTTTTCACATATGTGGTTACCTTGGAGAGGTGTAACCAATCAAATTCATGTAGATAGAGAACCTATAATGAAACACATGATTACTGAGTATAATAAAATTAATTAAAAATTGAACTTAGTATCCTTTGACAAAGGTGTCTACACTTCATCCATAAAATACACTGATAACCAAGCTGACAAGACCCCAAGTTTCTAGATTTGTGGTCCTTATACTTCAATGGGGCTCATTCTAAGCAAGATCTTATAGTGGGAATCCTACTCATTGACCCACAATGAAAATACCATTTGGATAATTATAATCTGAAATTATATTGCACAAATAACTTGGAAAAATATGAAGGCTTGATCTTAGGGCTATAGTCCACTTTAAAACATAAGGTTAAAAAACAAAAGGTGTTTGGGGACTCTGAGATTCTAATAAGCCAAGTTAGGATCAAATTGGAATTTAATTTATCATTTTTGAGGAAGTAAAAACATAGGACATGGGATTTTATAAATATGTTCAATGCTTTAGATTTCATCCCCATCTCTATAATAGAAAACTAGGTGGTTAATTCCCTAGCACACCTAGATGACTCAAGGTTATAACATTTTTAGTAGAGCTCATCCCATACCCCTCAATCCTAAAAATTTTGAAAAACTTCTAAGTCTTTGATGATGATCACCATAATTTATAATTATTTACTAACTTGAGGGTATTTGAGAACCAAGTTATAGATGAGGCAGTGAGATGATCCCAAAGGAGAGGACTATAACCAAGATGGTATCATGAACTCAAAAAAAAAACTAAGTCCCATAGGGAATGATCACCTTCAAAATTATTTTAAACCTTGACAGGTCTACACACAAACCTAAGAAACCTATTCACCTAGATCAAAGATATATGATGATTAATTTGGGGTTACCAAACCATCACCAATATTTCAATATTGGCTTAGATTGCACCCTTGTTGACATTGATCAACTCAAAAAGTTACTGCTATGGTACATGGATGTTAATGTTTGGGACTATAGATACATTAAGGTTTTCAACTCAATTTTGATCACACATACTCTCCCTCTAGAGAAAAACTAAAAACCTTTCAGAACAATGAAGTGACCTATGGATCTAATCCTAGAGTTCCTTATCCACAAGGAGGTTCATAAGCTCCTCTTAGTTTGGATTATCTTCCTAATTTCTCACTCAATGTGGATATCCAACTTAGTTCTCATTTTTAATAAGAGTGGATGAATTATACTATCTATGGATTTAAGAAACCTAAACCAAGCTTCTAAAAAATACAACTACCCTCTTCCCTCCCTTGATGAGGTAATTCAAAGGGTAAGTGGATCTCAAATGAGATCCTTCTTGGATGGATTCTTGAGATATAATCAAGTTCTGGAAAGTCTTGAAGATCAAGCCAAAACTATATTTATAATAAAGTGGGTCACATTCACCTAAAATATAATTCCATTTGGATTCATCATTGTGGGAACCACCTTTTAGAGAGCCATGGATTTCAATTTTGAAGGTATGATTGGTAAATGCATAATTATTTACATGGATCATGATTATTTTTTTGAAATGTAGGTCCAATCATATCCACCATCTCTATAAAATATTTGAAAGGTTTAAAAGGTATGGTATCTCCCTCAATCCTAATAGAAGTGTGTTCAATGTAATATAAGGTAAGATCCTCAGTCATGTTGTCACCAAAGAAGGTATTTCTATTGACCCTAAGCATGTTAATGTGATTTCTAAAATACCTCTTCCTAATAGCAAAAACTAATTAAACTCATTCTTTGGTAAAATTAACTTTTTATGTAAATTCATATTTGGTTTCATTGATATTTTTAGGCCTATAAAGGCAATATATAAATAAGAATAAAAAATGGAGTGGACACCTATAGCCAAGAAGACCTTACAATAAATCAAAGAGGCCATCATGCAGGCACTAGTCTTAATTAGTCTTGATTACATGAAATATTTCTACCTTTAATCTTTTTCTCTGGAGCATACCATAGTTGGTACTCACCCAAAATCTAGATAAGGATGAGTATTTGATAGCCTTCATCAGCTTAAAAATTAAGGAGTCTAAAACTTAAGCACTCCACCTTGGACAAGAGTTCATATGCCCTAGTCATGCTTTTGTCCCAGACCCATCTATAAAGCTAATTCTTTGACAAAATTAGTTAGGAGAGCACAAAGGTCAATGGATGTCCAAAATTCAAGAGTATAACCTTGAAATGAAACTTGTCCAAGGTCTAGGTATCTCCCAACTAATCACTAAAATTAATGTAAGGATTATTATGGTATAATTAGACAAATCATAAATGGTCCACTAGGACTAGTATGACCAAATAATACATTATCTCCTTTATGGAAATACTCCTCTAGGACTAATTCAAATGTATAAAATATCCCTTAGGCTCAATTTATCCCACTACATGATGAATAAATGAGTTATTTATAGAAATAATTATGAAGGCATATATCTTAGGTACTTGTTGGAAGAAGAAATAAGAAAAGTCATGACCAGCTTCCATGAGAAACTAGGTAATGACCACCCTTCAGGGACCATGACTTCTCAAAGCATCATACGATCTAGGTATTATTTTCTTATCATATTTAAGTATGCACATGCTCATGTCTACATGTGCCACCAATTTCATGCCTTTACTAAGAAGGAATTTCACACAAAAATTCCCATTCATCTTGTGATAGAGGGATAATTATTTGCTCAATGAGGACTTGACTTCATATGAGTCATCAACCTAAATTTTGTAATAGGCCACACATTCATACTTACATCTATTGACTATTTCATAAGTTGGATAGAGGTAGTGGTAACCAAATATAGCACCACTAAGGAGGTCATCAAATTCCTCAAATAAAACATAATTGCATAGTTTGGTACACTGGCTTCATTACTCTATGATAATGGTCTTACATTCCAGTCAATGAAGCTCACTAAATGAGCTTATGATAATTTTATAACCATGAGGTTATCCTCAAAATACTACTATCAAGGGATTGGTTTGTCTAATTCAACCAATAAGAACTTGATCGATGCAATCAAGAAGTCTACAAATAAGAGACTTAGAGAGTGGCATTCATTATTGAAGTGTGATATTTCAGTTGATAACAATATGTATTATCAACCTCTTTATAGTTCACATTTATTTCTAGTATATGGTGTGGATCTCATCTTCCTGATAAACCTCAAACTACCTACTTACAAGTTCATTCAATAACACATGGAGGATAAAGGGAATGCAGACTCAAGGATATTAGATATCATCTAGATGGAAGATGCATGGGAAGAGGCTTTGTAAAAATTTATTAGACATCAAGCTATTGTTAAAAGATGGTTTAATAGGAATTAAAAGGTGAATTCCTTTCCTATATCAAACCTGGTCTTGTTATGGGATAAAGCACTGAGAAGAAAGGGTAGCATTCCAAATTTGATCCACTCTAGATTAGCCCATATCATATCTATAATTTGTTGGGTTAAAATGAAATTTTATTGAAATTCCTTGAATGGAGTGACCTACCCTTACCATTGAATGGATAGTTCTTGAAGCACTACTTCTTAGTTGTTCCTTCTAATGTAAGCTCAAAATATCCCTCTAGGTGAAGGCTAGTAATGTAAATATTAGATTATTGTTAGTTTAGTTTTTTTTTTGTGTACTTTTTCTTGTCATTGCTTTAGACATTTTTATTTATTCCCCTTTGTGTTTACCCTTTTTTATTCCAACCCTAAAATAACCTCTTAGTTCAAAAATTGAAACCCCTTCCCCCTTATGTGATGAAGTAGACATTTGGTCATAGAATTATAAGAGTGAAATAGAAACATTGGTCCTTTTATACTCAAATTTGGCCCTTCCAAAAGTAAGCCATGATTTGATCACATGATTCAGGAAAGATAAAATAAAAAGTGGGTCTCCATTATTAAACTATCTAATTTATGGGGCAATATCTTTCACATCAACCAATGGGAAGGAAGTCATTGATTCAAAATGGATTATATAAATAAATTCAAGTTTCATTTATGGAAAAGAGATCGTAACAAAACTTTAAAATAACATTAAGAAGTAACCATGAATTCATTAATCTAAGAGTCTCCTTTAATGATGGAAAACTCCCTGAATCAATAATTCACCTTGGTTACATTGGTTCCCAACCCTCATGGTTCAAAAAAATATTACATCATAATTAAATGGAATCTGAAAGTCAATAAAGCATCAAATTATCTTCCTAAGAAAGGGTGATTTGGAAAATCTCCATCATAGGCTTTTCATCCTAGCTAGAAATGGATCAAGGCTTGAAGTAGGACCAAAAGTATCTTTACTAGAGATATAGATGTTTGGTTGGTATCAGATCAATTATTGAGCCTTACCTTCCTAAACCATCCTATGAAAAGAATTAAATACCTTTTTAAGAGTTCTACACACTTAAGGCACCTTACAACTTGATCATGGAGTCAAAAACTAAATAAAAGAATAAATCATTCTTTATCTAACTAATATCTTGAAGGAATTTAATCTCATTATGTCGTATGCTGAAGTAGACTTGCGTGCTCCTTCTTACTTATGTTCTCTTGAAGGAAATTTTTAGCCACTAGTCTAATGGTAAAATAATGGAGGTCCATGGTCAAGGTTATAATCACTGATAGTGTTTTCCCTATATAGTCACCATTTTTTATGACCAACATGTCCCTTTTCATATAATCAAATGAGACCCTTGTTTTTTTAAAATTCAAAAATAAATTACCTCAACCAATTCTTGGTTGATCATTACTTGCATAGAACCCCAATATCTGCTCAATCCTTTTTATAAGGGCCTCCCATAAATTCACCATTCGCTACTTATCACGTCAAAGGAATCCTCATAGTTCTTTGTATTTAAATAATGACTTACACATTATGCTCTCAAAATATTTCCACACTTATTCATTTGTTGAGTTAATTTTGTTTTTCTATAGAAGTTTCCCTTACATAGGCTTTTCACTAAGCCATAATCATAAAGTCCAAGTTGACACTCTCTTAAGAGACTTTTAGGTTGGTAGGTGAAGGTCCCTTTGCTTATAGGTAAATTTAAATAGCTTATAAATTTACTATATTTAATATATCCTAGAGCCAATGGAGCCACTATGTATCTTATATGCTCCTATAGAGTTAAACATGTATGAGTCTTAGGAGGTCCCAGATTTGTTAGAACAAGATCCTAAAGAATATAAAGGTGACACGTATACTTTCACACACTCAGGTAGAAGATATTTCTAGAAGGATCCATAAAGGTCATAATAGATTACATGTTGAGATCCTAATATAGTGAATAAATTCCACATGTATGTGAAACATCTAAGTGATTGATTAAGGACGTGAAGTTTTCATGGTTCCTCACTATGTCAAGATGAAGTAGTACTCATTGATATCACCAACCATATATTGATATATAAATAGAGATAAAAAATTTCATGACGCCATGTGGGTTATTTGGGTGTGTTCTTCCCACACTCTTCACATTTATTAACTCACCCAAGGTAATATCACAATCCAACAGCTCAAAAACTCCCATAACTATCAATTGATCTTAATTTAACCTAGGTTCAAAATTTGAAATTAATGCCAATTTTGGGAAATAACTAATTGATGATCACACCATCAACTTAGATTTAAACTCATGTGATGTGATCCCACCAACACCATTACCATGGGAGATACCTCACATCCTTACAAGGTCTCGACAGATTGACTTTACCATTATTAATTATTTACATACTTAAATTATTCTAAACCCTTAGCATCAAATTCATCCAGGTGTGAAAAAGGTAACCCTATGCTAAAATGGTTTTATGCATCAAGTTCACATAGTTTGATGATGGAAGCCTTATCCTAAAACCCAAAAGTGGATCCATATTATAGAGAAACTACCTTCCTAAGGGGCCTAACTCGATTCAAACACTATAATGAAGTATTCAAGACCATCGAGGATATTCAAAATCCAACCTTAGATGATGAGGTCGATGGTGATGAAATTAAATATGAAGGTGAGCTCATTTCCATCAAAACATTAGGATGATATTTAACTATATCCAACCTATAGGTCTTCCCTTGTTATAACATATTCTTTAACTTATTTTTCTCCTTCAAGTGTAATCAATATATTGTGAGGTCTCCCAATGTAGGGTTTTAAATTGTAAACATCTTTGGGTCTATGTTTAATACATATTATAAGCTCCTAGACTATACCATGACCTATGACAAGGATTTTTTAGATTTTTGGATATAGACCTATAGTGTCTATGATGTCCTTAAGGACTTGGTAGAGGATACAAATAATTTATTTGATAAGGATAACCCCAACTCATATATAATCAAAACCTTCTAAAAATATATGTGTACAAGTATGCTATTATTAAACCACTTATATGGGAAAAGTGACATAATTATTGTTAAAATTTGTTAGGTTCCCCTTTTATGTGTGATTTTTAAGGGTGATAAGATCCTAGATTCAAGCATTCTTATCATATTCAACCTCACCAAATAGGTAAATGGAGCTTGTGTAGGTGGTAGTTTCTACATGATGTCATATATAGTAGATGTCATTTATGTCAGCTTAGATTTTGGTTTTCAACATTCCCTCAATGGGTGCCACCTGGATCCATGGTGCATGTGATCTTATACAATCTCTACATCCACCATTTTAGGAACCACATATGGGAGCATGAAAAAGGGTCTTAACTTAGACCTTCACTCAGGAAGGTGACCAAATGGTTTGAAGGACCAAGCAAGACCTTTTCTCACTCACTAAAGTAATAAATAAAAGTGGGGAAGAGAAATTTATTGAGGATCTAGTCTCAGTGCTCCAAGCCACTAATAACCTCATATAAAAGCTAATGGATAAAATGAAGAAGCAAGTGAGGATGTTGGAGTCTCAGATTAAAATCACTTTTCAAGTTAGTTTGATTAGTAAGGTGGAGGTATCCCTCAAAAATTTGTTCACCATCCTTGAATAAGTGACCTAAGCCCTTTCCAAGAGAAAGGAACTCTTCCAAAGGATGCAACAATAAAAGGGAAGGATTGTTCAAATGGATAATAAGTGCAAGAATTTGGTAGTCATTATTAACAAATAAATGTTCCTAAAGTTAAAACTAATTCCCTTCATGGATTTAATTCTATATCAAACCTTCAAGGGGACCATGATAAAATCCATTGAATGTTGGATGACCAGTGCCAAGAAACCATATATCCCTTAGATAAAAGTGAGGGTCAAATCCTTACTTATTTGAAGAAGGTCAGCATCTTAGTTCTCTTTCACCTTGATGACATGTTTCTAGAAAGGGATGATTTTTAGGTCTATCTAGCACACTTCAATGAAAAAATGAATAGAAAGGTGTCTAAGGATAATAGGGCTAGAGTTAAAGGTATTATAGAGCTGGCCATGCAATCTATAACAATCATCAATTAGGTCCAAGAGGTGAGAGTCTCTTTGTGGGCCCCACTCAAAGATCATGATAGATTGATGGATCTAGGTGTAAGTGCTCCTTTGTGAGCCACCTATCAACCTATAAAATCTCAACTAAGAATTTGGCCTCATTTATTGACCATTAGAAGCTCAATAAGGCCTACCAAAATAGTTGGTAAGTGGCCCACCTCTGATCTCTTTTTGATATTATCCTAGTGGGACCTAGGAATTTGGCATGTTTATTTTTGGATGGGGAATATTTTGATATAATTATGTTGTAACAATTTCATCCATGATGACTAGTAATGGGATTGCATGCTATTAGGAAGTGGGTCTTCTCCCTTACAAATATTTTTATCTAGTATTTTAGAAGGGTTGAATCCATTATAAATGAGCACTTTTAGATTAATGTAAATTTGATATTTTGTTTAAATATGTCTATTTTTCATGGATATCTTCCACTAAGTTTATACTTTAAATGGATTAACACTAATACTATAATACCATTATTTATGATTTTATACAGATTTCATGCATTAATTAAGATGAGCTTTCACTATCCTAATTAGTTCCTTTGATTATTTGAACTTTATTTGAAATCTGTGAGGAATTGTGTGTAGTTAACTATAGTCTTGTTTCAACTTTACTTGTTAAAGAAATCTTGGAATCAAGAATTTTACCTTTTTCCTCAGACACTCTCCCTATGACATTCAAGCCATCATGAAACTTATCATACAGTGGTGCAACTATATTTATGCATGTTTTGGTTCCTTGAAGCATTTGTTTTGCCATTTGTTCAAACATGTTACTTTATACCGTACCTCATCTCTCCATTTTATGTTTATTTATCATCAAGTGCCCCTTCCCCCTTTTTATTTAGAAATAGTGAAGTGAAAAAAACTAGGGCTCAGCTAATAAAATATGTTACAATAATTATAGTTAGTGGTAAATAAGTTATGTTTTAGTGAGAAATAAGAATTGGATCTATGGTAGTAGCATTTCATCTCTTAGAGATATATTCTAAGCAGGCTATTTGATGTAGCCCAATACCTAAATTTTATGCCTTGGATTGTCCCAACATTAATCTTAAAATGAGAGGATGTAAGTCCCCCAATTATTCCCCAAGCTCACTTAGTGAATCTAGTCCAATATATACATTTGGGCGAATGAGACTTGGACCAAACAACATAAATCAAAACCAACAAGGTATTTCATTCTCTTAAAAAGAAAGATTATTTCACATACCACATAATGGTGATGGTAATTCAATTAATAAATTAAGTAGATAATAGGAGTATATTATGAACCTTTTTCACTCAAAATGATCCAATTGTAACAAACTTGATCCATCTAATGCACATGAAGCAAAACATTCCAAAATATTAGAAAAATACAAAAATATTCAAATTATTCAAAAAAAAAACCAAAATATTCAACATTTCCATGTTTATTATTTCCTTGGAATCTATTTTGTTTGTTTTATGTTAGTATAAATCATTTCATTCTTATATACACATATGTTTCATGCATATTTGAGTTTTATATGGGCATACCCAAAAACGTGATATATGCACTTACATATGTTGGACCTCTCCTCTGTCCATGTCATATAGTACATTTGTGGCATTTGATTCTTTGATCATGATTGTTAAAATTTACATATCTTGTATGATCATTTCTACATTATCATGTCTTAGCTTATATAATAGTGTTTACATGTCTATATTCATGATCATATCTTTCACAATGTACTTGATATGTTATGTTATGTTATATTTTTTTCTAACAAATATATGTAGGAGTATTATAAATGTTGGTTGTTTATACTTCATTTATTCACATTTTCACTTTCTAAGTGTATTACATTATTTTGTATTGTCTTTATTTTGGAAAAATTTAATATGTTACTTGTTTGTTGACCCTTGTGCTATTATATTTTGTTTGGACATTTCAATATGTCATTTCATGTTGATTTGAAATTTAAATGTCTCATACCTTTTGATTATGTGAAATTTGAACATGCTTCTTTTATCATCTCTCCTTGGACCATTATTTTATATTACATTGAGTGTTCTTGTGTATGTGTGCTTTATTTTTTGTTGAGATTTTACTATTACTCTCTAGACATTTGTATGGTATATATCATGCATCTTAGGCCTTGATGTGATCACATACTTTGAGATTAATTGATATATCTACTTCTAAATGTTATCCATATACGTTACATGATTCATACAAAGATTATATACCTACCTCATATTTTTGAGTTAAGTTACCTTCCATATTTTATTTCCCTCACCTCAAAATGGGGGCCATATCATTAGGGGCATGTCATAGAAGCATGACCTTCACATTATCACAATTTATAAATTTCATTGAGGGCATGTCACAAATAAATGACCTCTAAACTTATACACATTCTTAGTATTTCTATATATTAGTGGGGTAATGTATTAAATACATGGCCTCCACAATTTCACAATCTCCATCAACTTACATGATTTAGATATACACTTGGGTTAAAATCATATACCTTACACTAATTTTTCATAGATTTGAAACAATTTTTTAAATATTTATGGAATATATACTATAGATAAAACATATTATAGGTTCATATGCCATGTTATTACACCAAAAAAATTAAAATTTACATCTGATATTACTCACCAACATACAATTATTACATTAATATGTATTGTTATCAAACCTTTTCTATTGCATTAGCTGGTTAATTTTATAGTTTGAAGTTATTAAATCATTCAACCTCACCAAATTTATAGGTTGAAGTGATTAAATCATCCAATCTCTCCCTATTTATAGGATTATTTAATTAAATCACTTATCCTCACCACATTATATATTCACACTTGAGTTGTGTAATTGATATATAATGATCTCAATGGTCATGTCATAACTCATCCTTACAACAAATTGGGGTCATAATACCTTCAAATATCCTTCTTAAAATCTCCAAGGTTCAAGTATAAACCTCTTCCAACTCCAATATTTCAAAAGGATTCATATTTACTAAGTCAAATCATCAAGAAGCAACATGGTTTCATCAACACACAAGTGTACTCATTCCTTGATCTCTTTCTTTTCAAAAATTTCAATTATTTAAAAATTTAGATTATATGCATTGATTTATGTTGTAACATGATTTTAGTTATAATTCATAAACCATCAAAGCACTAAAATTAGGATCAAGCTAAGGTAAGGTGTGTTTTACACAACCAAGTATACATCTCTTTCCTTTAACATACTAATTTCATCATTATGCATTACTATATTAAATAGGGGAAACTATACATACTAAAACTAATATTTATATTATCTTAGTCTTGTACATTTGAAAAATATCATTCATGGCTCTAATCTTCAGTTTTAGATGTCCTTACTACCAAAAGGCTTGCATTCACAATCTCACTATAACTATTTGCTTATCTCTTAGTCCAATCCATGTCATTTTGATGATCCAGGTCTCTTACACTACACAAAAATATGAAAACTTGATAAACATCCATCACTATTAGTTTCAAATCCATACATGTTTTCTAGACTTTTAGACATTATCGGTCATAGAGGGACACTACTTCTGATATTAGTGTCCAATTTCCAAAAATTATATGAATTAAAAATGTTTTAAAACCTATGGGTCAATCTATTTATCTTATTAAACCCTACCATGATATATTTTTAAAATGTGTGGTATAAATACAAGTATAATCACTCTCATTATTGATCTAGAAAATACCAAACAAACATATACTAAAGCTAAATCAATAAACTTCACAACCAATCTATTATTTCCTATTCATTTCTATTTTCATATCAAGCATAGGAGAAATCATATTATAGGTATGAATAATTTAAAGAGCAGCCCATGAGTGATATTTGTCAAGTTACAAGCTAAATCACTACATGCATCATCATTTAGTATATTTCACCCTCATTCAAACACTTTCCAATGAATAGGGGATAACTACATAAGTCTAAATCCCTCTTTAGATATTTGGCTATGTAGCCAACACCCATTCATAGAGGGGTCTTTGGGTTTAACATGACATCGTGAGCACACTAACCTATTTTTAGTAAATTCATCATAAAGGTAAAGAAGGGTACAAAGATAGGTTTTGATCAATCAACAAAGAGTGATATCCTATAACTCATACATGAATACATCAACAGAAAGGTGATAGAAAACTTAGAATAGTGAAGCTAGTTACACCTAGATCTAGTCATTATTCTGTACTAGACACTTACATCATAGTTGATCACTAGCATCGATGATAGTGTCCAAATCTGATGGTATTGTTTATGGCTACAAAAGTAAAATTTTCAAAATATAATGACTGATCTAGAATATTGATCCTACATACTTTACATTTATTTTCACTCCAAATCTACTATGTATAGTAAACCTAGCTAAATATCATCTATCTTTGGTATTACAATCAATTGAACATATTTTAAATCAATTACCTTCTATATTTATCATATCTCAGTATTAGAATTTAGAATATTCATTTATCTAATATTTCACTTAATTGGCATGTTATATATTAGTTTATCATCTTTGTTCTTGAACTACTTCTATATTCTTAACCCTATACCCATATATTTTTAATTTAGGGTTAAAAATATTATAATTTAATGGGAGAATTTTTAGACACATAAATTTTGTATTAGACACTTGAACACATAAGTTTTGACATACATGACTTGTGCATACACACTTGACTCTTTCTCACATTATTTCCTAATCATTCATCTATCTATGTAAGTTTTCTATCATCTATATACATGAATCCCCTAATATAGGCCATAAAAAGTTATTACATTATGCATATGTTTTCCATATTTCAAATTCATGTTTATTCCTTCCCTGATAGTGCCAAAAATAATAAGACACTATTGGTTATTTGCAATGGTTGCCTTCATCAATAGTGTCCCATATTCCTCAAATAACTATTTTTTAAAATTAAATCCATCCCTTGGGTTAGCCCGCACATTTTTCATGTCAATTATGGGGATAAATTACCCAAATATTTATCTATATATACACTTTAATCCTAAAGACATATATGTCTAACTCTTATCTATCAAGCATTTGGCATTAATTTAAACACCCTTTAGGTACTTTCCAAAAGCATACAAATCTAAAAACCCCTCAAAGGAATAATACCTAAGTTAAGTCTAAACATCTAAATAAATGTTAAAGTTATTTATTTTCAAGTGTCAAATTTTAAAGAATTGCAATGCATTCTAGCATAGTTCAATTAAGCATACACTCATGGGTAGGATAAATGCATGTGATTTGAGCCCTCTTCAAATTATTAGAATGTATTTAATGTTCAACCACTTATTGGGGTGTGGTTACTGATTTCAAACCCATGTTTTTAACCCCTTTCTTTAGGTCAAGCATGTGTCAAAATTAATTCTATAATTTCAAGGAAAAGGAATAAAACTTAGGATCTTCACACATGACCAAGGATCAAAAAATACACATGATTAATCCTAACAAGTAGGTGCACTGATCTATGGTATAATAGACTAGAATATCCTATAAAGAAAGTTTTGGCAGATAGTGGATGAGACTGGTCATTGTAAGTGTCTAGAATTTTCCAATAGCATCCTTGAATATTTTGATACTCTATTTCCTAAGCCAAGCAAGAACAAATCCAATTCAAATTGTTTGAAAAGACTGTGCACAAAGAGAGAGAAACATAGAAAATAAATTAACTAAGTGCCTTATCTTTTTGTCATTTCTATAAATAAAAAATACAATAAATATATGCTTTTACATTTAGATATGTGTAGTTTATGTTACATATTACACCATTTGAATTTGAAAAATTTTATCTCATTTAGATTACATTAATCACAAAATAAGTAAAACAAAATGAAATGGGAGTATAATTAGGTTAGTTTGACTTAATGAAGGAATTTAAATAAGGGGATTTATATTTTAAATATGTATGGGTAGTATGTATCAATCCAACCAACATTTATAGAACTTGATGAGATGAAAACATAGTACAAGGGGAAATAATTGTGCTTAATTGCAAGGTTCAAAGGGAGAAGTTTTTGAGATAAAAGCATAGTGGAGGACTAGTTGGTCACCTTGGTGCTTATAAATTCTTAGGACACTTATGTGAGAGATGTTATTGGTCAAGGATGATTGTGGATGTGAATAAATTTTTACAAATATGTACATTTTTTCATCACACCAAGGTAAGAAGTCAAATTGCATGTTTTGTATCAATGTTTACCTATATCACAGAGGTCATGGAGGAGATAAGAAGGTATTTCACTCTTGGGTTGCTAGTAATTCAAATAGGTAATGGCTCTATATGTATTATTGTTAATATTTTTTGAATTTGTAAAAATTATTATCTATAAGAAAACAAGTGGTGTAGTTAGGTTACAAGCTTTTCCAATGAACATAGTATCAAATAGGGATACAACTAATGTTTATAAATTTTAGAGAACTATGTGGACTAAATTAGGAATAATATTGTGTTTTAATTCAGATTATCATCCTCAAATAGATTTGTAAATAGAGATGGGGATTATTATCCTTTTTAAATTACTACAATGTTTGGTAGGAGACAATACTAAATAGCAGATTATGACTTTGGCAGAAGTTGAATTTGCTTACAACTCAATAAATATAAGTACAATAATGATTCATTTTTATATTGTGTATGGTTGCAACCCTTGATGAGTTTCTAAGCTAAGAGACATAACTAATGTGAGTAAGAGTTTGTTTTACCCTAATTTTTATTAATGGGTGAGATTAATATATTAAATATATAACTTTGAAATGTAATTCATTTTAATAGATATAGCATTTAATCATGCATCCAAATTTAATTTACTAAGATTGATTCTTATAATTTTATAAGGACATATGTTAAGTATATAATATACTAATGAGATCAAGATACTTAGCTTTTATGGTTTACTATTTGACTGTGACTATATTTTGGAAGTGGAAATTAGAGATAATCAATTCGATGGTTTTTTAATTTTTGAAACTTATTTATTGTTTGTGCTAGGTCATTTCTATAATATAGGGTCAATAATAATCTATTGGTTAGTTATGATATACAAGTTAGTATTGACCTACACAAAATTAGGGCATAATGATTATATAAGCACCAATGACTATTTTTCCTTGTTTTTTATTTCTTATCATGAACCATAATGATGCATTTAGATCAAAAAAATTACCTCCTTTACCTTGAAACCCTAAAAAAATGTCTAAGTGTAATGCAATGAGCTAACCCCAATCACCCCTACTTAATAATTGACCACTACCTAAGCATCAAATCATCCAAGGATGTAAATCAAGCCACACGTAGTTCTCACACCTAGTGTGATTTTAAAATTGTGTTCCTTTGTTATGTGTATGCATATAGTGATATGACTTTGGTACATTATAAAGATTTATTTGACTTATAATTTGAGTTCTTTGGAATTGGCTTGTGACTAATCCTATTGATTGGTTTACAAATTAAGAAGAATAGGGTAGATTTATTCCATGTGCAATAGTGTATAGATGTATAACAGATAAGTGTCAAGTCCATTTTAAATGAGATCTTGATTTGTTTAAATATGGATCTAATTAAATAATTCCTCATGCCATAAATACTATAGGTTAATGGTCTAACCTTAAGGATGGGTTTGATTTTGAAAAATAGTAATTGTTAGGAGTTGGTTGATTCTAACTAGAGTAGGTCATTATCAACTAGTGGCAATGATCGTAACTAGCATAACTGACCTATGTATAGGTGCATTGAACTGAAAATATAAATATATATGTATGTGTAGAATATTTAGTAGGTTTAAAATAGATAGTGAGGTTATTTTAGGTTTATAATAGTAGAATGGAAGGGTTAAATCATAAGATAGCATGAATGTGTGAGACTATGACAATTATGACCTTATTTGTTTGCTCAAGTCATGGGTGGTAAATGTGTATCAAGCTTATCATTGTCAAGTACTAAAAACCATATTTTAGTATCTATAAATGTTCCCATTTTTTCTAGTAATTAAATTCTAAGAGTAAAAGGATAAAATATAACTAAGTGTGCAAAACATGCTTTACTTTTTAGGAGATGGCTCCAAATGTATAACTTAATTTTATGCAAACCTATAATGAAAATGAATTAGTGAATATCCATGTTTGAAATATGAAATTTGAAATTGAAAAATTGAGGGTTAGATTACACCTATATTATTGTGGAAATAATTTTTCTTTGAAAAAATTAGATACGATGCTTACTTATTGAAGCATTGAAGAATTATGTTTCCTTATTGAATCACATAGAGAGTTGGGCTGATCATACCCAAAAATTGTATAGCTATGTAATATCATAGGTTGGGAAGGAAACATGTTAAAAAACCCTCATGAATATGGGTAAAAAAATACAATGTACTAGATCAAATAATTATGTAGGAAAAATAGATAACTATTAGGCTACATTCACTCAAATAAATCACTATGTAGGTAAGTGAGAGAACCATCATTAAAGGTTCATTAAAATAATATATATCAGCCATTTTAGATGGATTATAGATTTAATTTTAATTTTTTACTCTAGTTTGATCAACTTCAATCCATGTAAAACATAAAAAAACATGATTGGAAACAATGAAAAAATTTCATGCCCCCATCATGTATGCAAGTTTGATTATGTAGCTTTTCTCAATGTAGAATAAAATGCATGATCAAAAGTGAATGTAAAATGTCCATTCCCCCATCATGATCATAGATCTGATAAACGTGGATTAGAATGACAACCAATTTAAATATGTTTTTGTCTAAGTGAATGAACCAATGTCATTCCCCCTGAATTTGTACCGAATAATATAGAATTTTATGCATCTCTATGTTAAATTTGATATTGTGTATCTCAAATGTATATTTATATGAAATTTTTTTATTTTGTTCCAATAAACTATATTTCATATGCTCCCAAGTTTGTTTAAATAAGTGCTCAATTATTTGTAAAGTGGGTGCATATGCATGACATATGCCCCTATATTCTATATCAATATGCTAATATTTTTCATGTATCTGAACCAATCTAATATATGAACCATATTAATCTCTAAAATTTATAAAATTTGTACTCTACTCGATTTTATACTCATGGATGCTTATGTCTCTATGATAAGCCCATTGTAATGCCCCATTTTAAGATGAGGGATGTATCATGTAAGTCATTGATCTCAAAATAATATTTAACTATATCATGTCATGTGTAGATATATAATCATTAAACATCATTTGATCATTTGGAGAATATGTCATCATAGTATTGTATGTGTCAATCAAGGCTTGTGTATAACATATAAAATGTAGGGAATGTAAGTGTTATATCTAGATATGTGTGTTAATGAAGCATGTAGTAGAATTATAACTGAATAAGAATACATAGTAGTATTTCATGATATATATCATGTCATCTGTCAATGTCAACAAGTTCAAAAAATTTAAGTGTTAGTGTCACACATAAGACTATTAACCACATACAAGGGAAATAAGATGTCACAAACAATAAGGCCAAGGGACACACATAAGAGGACATAAAAAAATGTCTCAAACAAGTGACACCAAGGAAGGGCCACACACAAAGTAACATATCATGTAAAATATTAACAACAATGGAGCAAAGAATAAGGCACTAGTCTACACAATCCATATATCAATGTCACA
Source organism: Torreya grandis (assembly GCA_037957365.1). Taxonomy (NCBI): domain Eukaryota; kingdom Viridiplantae; phylum Streptophyta; class Pinopsida; order Cupressales; family Taxaceae; genus Torreya; species Torreya grandis. The sequence continues at coordinate 797,267 of JARHVA010004915.1, read as the reverse complement.
TTGTTGTATAATAGCATATCATGTATCATTGTGTAATACTAAGTAACTAGAAAGGAATTTTTAATAAGTATAGGTATCTCAACATGGTACAAACTTCATATAATTATATAACTTATAATAGTGAAACCTATGGAATAAGATGAACCCAGTATTGGCATGGCCACTAGGTAGAGGGAAAACTAACATTTATATGTTCATGTGTAACCTATATGTCATGCATAGAACTCAGGTACCATGAAATTCATGTTTGTATAAGAATAATGTGACATATAATAAACATGTGATAAATAACACATAAATATTTCAAACTAACTAGCATGCCATGCTCATGTCTGAATTTTAGATTTATTGATTTTTTTTATATTTTTGGAATATTTTAGATTTATACAAAAATAACCAATTATCCAATCAATGGGAGGATCATGGAGAGTATTTGTATCACATATTTTATGGATTTACTGACATGGATGGTGTATACACATAATATTTTTAAACTTTATCATTCACTAACGCTTTCTCTCTTACAAAAATTTGTTAAGTTTCAATATCCCTGAGTGCATGTCTTAAATGGTGCACCAGGAAAGGGGTGGGAAGACTATTATTACTTTAAGAAAGAAATTTTTTTTAATTTATCATTCCTTTATCCACTAAAATTCCTTCATACTTAATCCCTAAACAATCTTCCTCCTTATAACCCCTAACTATACCAAAACCCATATTTTTTTACTATATTGGCCCATATCGATGTATTATTTCTTGATTCCTACCAATTTTCAAACTAAGTTGTCCTAGGTCAATGTAGTGTGATAGTTACTGTAGATTCTTCACAACTCAAACATCCCTAGTCCACCTAGTTTGAGGTTAAACCATCATATTTTTAAGTACATCAAGGCTAGTCAATGGCATTGGCTAAAACTTTAGGAAGAGTTAGGATCACTCACCACTATAAATGCAAGACACCATTTCAATCCAATAAAGAGGAACATTAATTTTTATATGGTCATTGCTCTCAATTTTGATTCAATATACATTTGGAGAATCTATTGTTTAGATCTTATCTTAGATGGAAAAAGCTTGTCTTTTGGAGTCTTAGATGCAATAGGAAGAGTCCTTTTAATCTAGATCTTGATTAAACCTTTGTGATCCTTAAAAACACAAATATATCTTTTAAAACACCATTGGACAAGGGGGGATTGAGGCTCTATAGGTTTTTTAAATATAATTATATCCTTACCCTATCTCTCTCATTTGATAAATATAATTTTAGTCGGCCATTATGTCTTTTCAATTTTTTTAGTATCTTTAATTTTTAGATTTTTATCCTCTTCCCCTGTTGGGTTTATTCGATTGTTTTCTCTTTTTAGACTCCTTGGTAGCTTGTTTTTTAATATGTTTAAATATTTGAATTTATCTTCTTCTCTATCAATTTTTACTATTATCTGTTCTTGTGTTGGACCCATCATATATTTACATGGATTATTTAGTGACATTACTATATCCCTTCATATGCAATTCCCTTACGAGCTCATATTATCCTTTATGCACTTATTATGAAAATTTGCTTACATTATCATGTCCTTCTAGATCCCTTTATGCCTAGTTTGTTTGAAGAAAAAAATTTCCCTTTTGGTGATTAGCTACTAGCATGTCTTCATTGTATCACTTTACAACTTATGGATCTATCATGATCCCCATCTTTCCCTTCCTTATTTCACTTGAGTCACACTTGGATTGAAGATTATATTACACCTTATTCTAAAATGTAACTATGGGAGTTCTAAGCCTCTTGGTCCCTGAATTCTCTTATTTATTTGATAGGTGTACAATGCCCCTTTATGTTAGGATTTCTTTCCCTACCAATTATGGCTTGTGTTGTCTTTGATGTGTTTTATGGATCCCTTATGTATATGTCTTGTGTGATTCCCCTTATTGTCTATCATGATTAGTGTTTTAGTTTTGACTCATTTGTGTTAGTGATCTAAATTGAATTACCTTTTGCATACGGTGGATTTCAAACCTAAGATACTGGTGTGGTTATATTTATGTTAATTATCTCTAGTCAATTGGGATTTATGAGAAAGGTTATGGATTTATAGGAGTTATTGATCAATGTGGTTTATGAAAAATCTAAGATGGTTAACTCAAAATGTATGAATATACCTATGTAATATATATATAAATATATATTTAAGACACTTCCACTAGAATGTACATATCCAATTTATAAGACTACAAAACCTTGAATTATTTGATCAATTAAATAGTTATCATTAAATTATATACATACATACATATATATATACATATATATATATACACATATATACATATATATATATACACATACATACATACATATATATATATATACATATACATACATATATATATACATACATACATACATACATATATATATATATACATATATATATACATATACATACATATATATATATATACATACATACATATATATACACATACATACATACATACATACATACATACATATATATATGCATACATACATACATATGCATACATACATATGCATACATATATATATACATACATATATATATACATATATATATATATACATACATACATACATACATACATACATACATACATACATATATATATATACATACATACATACATACATACATATATATATATATATATACATACATATATATATATATATATATATATATATATATGTATATATTAAAAAATAGGGTGTTTGAAGTAAGGATGAGGTTTGAATGGATTCAATGGCATATGTAAGGAAACATGAAGGAATTTAATGGAGGAACATGTGCTTGGAGTGGAGCCCAGAAGACATAAAAAATTTGTGGAGTTTGGCATGTCTCCTAACAATGATATTTTATTAAAAGTTGTAACATATTTTCAACAAACTAAAACAAATAAAAATTCTTAGGTAAGACATTTGGTAGAGGCATTTTTTTAAAATAAATTACAAAATAAAGTGAGGAAATAGAATTGGCACGATTGCAATGGATTTATAATAAAAGGGGGCTATATTGATAATATATAAAGAATACAAAAGAGCAGTAAAAACATTATTTTCATTTTCTATAAATTGCATTCAATACATCATCTATCTAGGGGAGGTATTTTTGGAGGTTGAGATCAATTAAAATTATGATGATGCAAATTCTGTGTGTGTGTGTGTGTGTGTGTGTGTGTGTGTGTGTGTGTGTGTGTGTGTGTGTGTGTGTGTGTGTGTGTGTGTGTGTGTGTGTGTGTGTGTGTGTGTGTGTGTGTGTGTGTGCTGGTTGTAATGATGGCAAAAAGGTTATTTTTGTTTTTGAAATATAATTATTTTTTATAGTTATATTGATTTTATATCTTAAGGATTAAATAAATGTATAGGATGATATTCCCCTCTTTTCACTACAAATTTATGCACACTTTGATTAATTTTTTTGTGTTTATTCTCAACTTACCCCCTAAAATTCTATGATTTTTCTTATATGGCACTAGATTTTTAATTGAGTGAAATCATCCAACCATGTGTAGACTCATTATGACCTTTTTAGCACTTGTAAATTTGTCTGATCATGTATATCTTACATTCACCTCCCATTACATGTTTGATTTCCTTTGAGGAATAATTCTTGTCCATGTCAATTGGGCTTTAGTGTTCCCATTTTTATTTAAGGCATTTTTTCAAATAGTTTTCATGCTAAGTCTATAAAATTTATAGATGCAATGGGGAGCACCCCTATAACTGACCCTCTCTACATAATGGGGTGAGATTTATATTCACATAATGTTCTATTTAGTATTAATAGGGAGAATGTTGGAAAAATATTATGTATTTTGGATTTATAACTCTCAATTTCATTTGATTTAAATTTTTGGATTCCCTTTCAACCAAACCATTTTGGTTATGTCCTACAACTATGACATTCTAGGAGATGAAAACTAGTCATAGTTTTAGTACTTTAAAACACAGAGGAGTTGACCATCAGGGGGAATTTGTAGAATGATATTTAGATAATTTTGAACCTTAAACATTATGTGCATTCATTATAGGTATATATGTGTGTGTACTCTCTCTCTCTCTCTCTCTCTCTCTCTCTCTCTCTCTCTCTCTCTCTCTCTCTCTCTCTCTCTCTCTCTCTCTCTCTCTCTCTCTCTCTCTCTCTCTCTCTCTCTCTCTCTCTCTCTCTCTCTCTCTCTCTCTCTCTCTCTCTCTCTCTCTCTCTCTCTCTCTCTCTCTCTCTCTCTCTCTCTCTCTCTCCTCTCTCTCTCTCTCTCTCTCTCTCTCTCACACACACACACACACACACACACGCCCATGTACATACATATGTACATGCACACACCCATGCACATGAATGCACACCCCCCACACACACACATTATAATTAAGTATATATAATATATTTTTTCATGATTATACATATATATGCTATTTAATTAAATATATGTGTAAGCTATCAATATATTCAAGATCATACAAACTAAATAGTTTTGATTTTAATTGCATGTTTTAATTCAACATGAACATGTTACTATAATTTTTAATATTATTATTGATCTTATCTTAGATCAAAGTTGATCTAATCATATTTTGAGTTTTTTTCTTCTTGTTCTTAGACTCAAAATAAGTATAGTTTTTCAATATTTCATGACTACTTTAGCAATAACTCATAATTTTCCTTTATGACACTTATTATTACAATAACCAACTAAAATATGCTTCATGTCATGTAGCTATGATAAATTTATCATTTCTATATATAAAATGTATACCCATATACAATTTAAAATTATATTTTGGTATGGGCACCAATTTTGTCATTAATTGCCAAAAATTTGAGTTACCCATTATAGATACTAAAATATGATTTATATATTACCTTAATTTTGTATGCTTGAAAAATACCTATCATGGTTGTATCCTTTAGTTATAGACCTACCCATTGTTGAAAGGCTCACATTTATTATCTATTTATGCCTAAATTTATTATCTCTTAATCTAACCATTTTTATTATGATGACCAAGCCTTTTATACTTTGTAAAAAATCTAAGCCCTATTATTATCCTTCACTACTAGTTTTGAACATGTACCTATTTTCTATCTTTCTAGACACTTACATCCCAGGTAGACAGATGCATCAATACAAGTGTCCATTTTACTACAAAGTGTCCAATGCCCAAAATTCATATAGTTTTCAAAAGAAATATATCTTAAAGGTTGGCCTAAGTGATTTAGTGAGAGATATTTCCTAAAGAGATTGGTATATATACAATATCAACCCTCATTCATTAATAACAAGGAAACACCTAGAAATCATATACAACTCATAAGACAATACACCAATAAGCACTCAATCAAGAATTCAAGTGAGAAAACATACCCTATTTATCCCTATTTCTATATCAATCATAAAGCAATACTTCCACAAGGATAAAATATTCTAGGAGTATCCCATGGACCATATTTTCCAAGTTACAAGCTAGGTCACTTCATATTTTTTTGTATCACACATTGCATCTTTGTGTACATACAAGCCAACACATATGGTAGAACTACATAATTTTGAGGCCCTCTTAGAAGTGTTGGCTATGTAAGTAGTGTCCATTAATAGAGGGCTCCTTGGAGTAGCTCAAAATCATGAGCCCACTAACCCCTTTTTATCATACTTAGCCCAAGGGTGAAGAGTTAGGGTTTGATCATTTGAAAAATATCAATAACATGTATGCATGATCTGACTACATTAAAATAAAGTTACAAAAAAACCTAGAAGACTCTAGTTTGTCACATTTAGATCCAGTTAATATTTCATATAGGACACCTATGGTAGGGTTAGACACCTATATTGACATAACTATCCAAATCTGATGCAAGCGTCTAAGGCCATAAAAAAATGTTTATATAATTTGATGATTCTTATAGGATCAAATTCTAGTCCACTTCTAGCCTGTTTCAAATTAGACCTATATGTTCACAATAAACCAAATAAGTATCATTTATTTCCAAATCATTATAATATCTATCAATATATTTACTTTACTATTTTTATCAATCTTAGTTATATAAATTTAGAATACTATTTGTCTAAGTTTCTTATTAATTGGTTTGCTTATTAGGTTAGTTCACCATTTGTGTAAAATCTAATCTGATCGTTTTAATCCTAGATAACCATAAATATCTAAACTTAGGGTTAAACATTTGGTAAACCTAATTTATAAATTTCATTAACACATAAGCATTCATTATTTGATTTTTATGCCCTTTTCACCCTAATATGTGTTTTCTTTAATTACATAATCATGGAAGATATATATTATTTTGATGACTATGATTATTAATTACCTTTGTCTTCTTCTAAATGCATAAGCACATTGTTTCAAATCTTTGAGTGGTGATATGTACCATCCCTCTAACAAAGTTCATGCCACCATCATCCCAAGTGTTAAGTTGAAAAATCTTGAGGAAGATAGATAACCTTTTCCTTTAACTTATACAACCAAATTATCTACATTTGATCAAAATGTTCATTTATTCAATATTGATATTTTTTTATCAAATCCATAAGGATATCATGGATGATTTACAAACTAATTATAAGGGAGATGTTTTTTCAACAACATTGATTCAAACTCCTCAAGTTAAACAAATGAAAATAATCCACACCAATAAGATCTAATAATTTCATTATTCATGGGTGGTGTTTAATTTTGGCATAACCATGTTTTTCCTATAAAAACAAAAAACACTTGAAATATAAGACATTTGCAACAACTTGGTTTTGATATACAATCCTTGAAACATAAAAAAGGTTATAAATAATCCTTGCACAACATAATAATACCAATTACTTACGGTCCTAAAATAATTCAAACAAGATTTTGGGTTATGCCACAAAAATATCAATATTAATTTATAGTGGTAACCTTTTGGTTATATCATATGGAAGCTAAAATTGATCAAAAATGACAAGGGATCTTATTTTCTCATGAGGGTAAATTAATCCATATTCCACATGATGGTATTCTCTCTTTTGCTTCATATGTAAATCATAAGGAGGAACATGCCATGCACCATTTTCACCAATCTAACCATGATCCAAACAATGTAAATGATCCAACCTAAGGTTGAAAACATCAAATATTCTAAAAAATCAAAAATACAAAAATATTCTAAAAAAAATAAAATACCAAAAAAAATCAACATATTCTTAGTTGTACTATTTTTAATACATATTTTTTTTTCTTCATTTAGTAGGTAGCATATCATTTTTTTCCTATGTACACATATGTTTCACACTTCATTTTAATATAATATAAGTATACCCAGATATATGATATATGCACATATAGATGTTGGGTTTCCCTCCACTTGCACCATAAGTACATTAGGGGCATCTAATTTGTGTTCATGATATACACAGGTTATATTATTTTATAACCACTTTCCACTAACATGTTTGAGTTTATATTCTTTCACATGCCTATATCCATGCTTATACCTTTCATAGTGTACTTCATATGCTATGTACTTAATGTTTTGTAAAAACATATGTTTAGTAACTAGTATTTTATGTTCATGTTGGTCTCCTATATTATATACTTTCTTTTATGTACTTCTTTGAGTGTGCTCTTTGTTTGGTATTGTCTTGCATTGTATTTCTTGTTTGATCATTTGAATATGCTCCATTGATTGTGGTTCTCATACCTTTGCTTGTTTATTTGGATATTTGAGTATGTCATTATTTATTTTATGGATATTTTAATGTGTCACTTATATGCCTTATGGGCATTTGACTAAGTCATATCTCTTTGATTGTGCAACATTGTAACTTACCCCTTGTATTAGGTCTCCTTAGACCATCCTATTCTTTGTATTATTTTTGAGTGCCCTTGTGTGTGTGCTTGATTTTTGTTAAACTTGTGTTGTTACTCCCTAAATGTTTCTATGATATAAATCATGCATCTTAGGACAATATGATCACATATTATGTGCCTCAATGTTATATCTACCTAGACATGTTACTCATATATGTTACATGATCCATACATAACTGATACATTTATCTTATCTTTTTAAGGTAAGGTATCTACCAGATTCTATTTCCCATTAGACTTTAAATAGAGGGCATATGAGTGGAGGCATGTCATAGAGGAATGACTTTCATATTTTCATAGTTCCAAATAAAAGTGGGGGCATTTCAAAAAGGCATGTAATCTACACGTATTCAATACTCATCATCTCCATATTATAGTGGGGGCATGTTATAGAGATATGTTCTTCATATTTACATCAGTTCTCATATTTCTCAAATTTAGTGGAGGCATGTCATAGAAACATGTCTTCCACACTTCTACTAATTTCAAATACAATTGTATGATTTAGATATATATTTTTGACATCATTTTATACATTGATACTATTATTATACCTAGATTTTGTCTTAAGACATATATGAGGTGCATATTCCATGTAAAGGGCACTAAAAATTAAAAATTTAGGATAATTTATAGATTTAAAATAATACGATAGACTATTATCATACCAAGTATGGAATCTTATGGATTGTTATTGATGCAATTTATTGTAATAATTGGCTCACCTTTTGAAGGTTGAGTTGATTAAATCATTAAATCTTACCAAATTTATAAGTTAGATATGATTAAATCATCTAAATTTTCCATACTTATCAGTTGAATTTGATTATAAAATCTATTGCACAAGATCTATAAGAGTAATTGATAGTAAAGCATTATTAAATAAACAAATATCAATATTAACACAAAGATTTAGGTGGAAAACCCTCAAAAGTCAAAATAACCACAATAATTGATTTTCATATAACTAAGAAATATAGAACTCTAATACAAATGTTCTCTACTCACATCTCTTTTATAAAAAAATTCTTCGTAGAACCTTTGTAAATATTTATCACATGTAAATATTAATATTTTCACAATTCATTGAATTTCATTCGAATGAATAAAAATAGGGATAATATTAGAATATTTTTCAAGAACCAAATTAAGCATTTAATAAATAATAAAAACTATGGAATAATGTAACTTTGAAATTAGTACAAACCACAAAGTTGAGGTAAATGTGATAAGTGGTAAAACCATCATACGGAGAAAAAATCCACAATATATTAGAAGCTTTCAACAAGAATCATTCTAAGTAAAATATCATGAATAAACTATAATAAAGAGAGATAATGAATTTTTATTAAAGAGTGTCACAATAATGCAAGAGCAAGCCTATAATTGTAGAACATGAACATGAAGAAAGAGGAAGAGAAGAGCTAAATAAATAGAGTTATAAGGAATAAGGACTTATAAGTATAAGTTACAGCATATGTGTCATGTGTCCCTAATCCTCTTATAAGTGGAGAGGATGTGTGTGCCATGTGGAGGGAGAAGAGTTACACGCAAGTAAATTTAAATCCAATAACTGAATTAAAGAGGTTAGTGACACCTAAAAAGACTATAATAATGTGTATTTATAAATATAATAAATGCACACACACATAAGACTTAATAAAATACTAAAAAACTATAAGGACCTAAATTAAAATTAATTCTCCAACACTCTCCTTTAAGCTTAAATTTAAGATTATAAAAGTGGATAAAATGTTTTACAAAGAAGAAGGGAGTTGAAATTACAATGATCTCTCCCTTGATAAAAAATTTCTTTAAATGGAATTAAAAAAACTTGAGACAAGAAAAAAAAGGTGCTACCAAAATTTGCAAGAATGAAAGTGTGATCACCATGAATATTTAATAATACTCTTTGGATAATGCAATCGATCCACAATGAAAAAAGACCAACAATAAGGAGTAATGATCCACGAAACTATAAAACAAGTAAGCTAATATCAATCTTTCAAATTAAGTAACCAATATACCAAAAATATAATCTACATACATAATCTAATAAAATTAAATGTAAAACTAAGAAAATTTGATCAAAGATAAATTCTAACATAAAATTTGTAAACTTACACGAAAATAAGTTAGTCAAAATAATCAAATCATATATCATATGCAATAGAAAATAAGAAATACAAAAAACTATTTAGTTAATCAAAATGGAGATAAAAAAGGCATGTCACTTTCAAAAAATATTATGTGTGAAACATTGGAAGAATTATCACAAGAATACATATCAAAGTATCTATAATATTTATGTTCTTTATGAATCCAAATAATTTTATCCTTAGAAATAGAATATTTAGTCATTTTCTAATAATACAAGGTGTCATACGTGGATTTACCACAAGATTTACATGTATTTAATTTCTAATATTTAGATATGCAATGCCCATATTTTCTACAATACACACAATGTTTAACAATTTTAACCAAAACATGAGTATTAGAAGTAATATAATCAAAATAAGTTGCATTACAAGTCATGCTAAGGAGGACAATAAGATGTCAAATTTACATGAAAAGCAGTTAAATCATCAAAACCAAGACATTTACAATTTTCATTAGAAATAGAAAAAATAGGTTCAATAATACCATCTTCACACTTACCAAATGCACTACCTAAATATCCCACATGTTACATGATTTTTAAAATGAATTTAACATAAAAAGTGTGTATATGAGTTTTAGGTGTTTTAGAAGCATAAAAAAAAATTCCATTATGAGAGCATTCAAGGAAGATTGCATAGTTTGTGTTTGATCAATAAAAGAGACTTGTAAAGCATTTAAAATGTCATTTTGACATGCAAGTTCTTTATTGAGTGCAATAATTTATTTATTTTGGAAAAAATTAGTTTACTTTAAAATGAACAAAATGATCAATTGAAAGGTTGTGAGAGCATAAGAAACAAAGTTTAAAACAAAATCTATTAATAGTAATATTGAGTGATCCAAAAATATTTAAAAATATTAATATTACAAAAAAGAAGATTTGATTATAGAAATTTGTTTGTCTTAGATAACTTAACTTGTAATAGTAATTCCACACTAAAATATTAAAGTGCTAAAGATATGGTGTTATATAAAAAAAACTATGTTTTTTATGAATTAAAACTAGATTTTTTAAAAAATGAAAAATAAACATATGAAGTAACATAGATGCAATAATAAAGCACAAAAAGCTTTATAAAATACTAACGATAAAAAAATCTTTATGAAAGAAACTTATAAAAAAAGATTTCTCATTAAAACATAATATTTTATGTTAGAAAGAAAAGACAAAAAAAAATATTTATGAGCCACGTGGAAAATAAAGAATTTTGTATTTTTTTGGTTTTAAAACCTTATGCATAAAGTATTTTTTATTTGAAATTATAATCAAACAAGCATGAAGTTATATATATATATATATATATATATATATATATATATATATATATATATATATATGCTTTAGATTTTCTTAACTAAATTTTATTAAAAAAAGAAACGAGACAAAAATATTTCAAACCCCCAAATTACCACAATAAGAAAAGCCTTTTATATTAAAAGCTTAATAAAGAAGTGGTTTTTTTTTTTTTTTTTTTTTTTTTTTTTTTTTTAATAACCACATTTTTTTAAAATAACATAGATATTTATAATGATTTCTCAAAAATGGTGATCTAGGTTTTTTCTAAAATTTTAACAACATATTCTTAGAAGGTAGATTAATAAAACCTAGAAATATTGTAGAGGTTAAAGCTTTCAATAAAATATATATAACCTCTATTTTAGATGGGTTTTTAGGTAAAAATGACTCAATTTTTTAAAATGGCTCAAAAAAAGCTCCCTGAAATTTTTTCAAACAAAAAAAGTTATAAGACAAAAAAAATGAACTTTGAATCAATAAAAATAATGTTGAGATTTATAATTAATGCTACTCTTAATTTAAAATTACTGATGTATTCAAATGTAGTTAAAACATGGTTAATATGCAAAGCAAAAAAAATGAGATAGATGTGAAAAAATATAAGATCTCTCCAAGAAATCCTTGTACAACATTCAATATCAATGTTAAAAATACCATAGCTCTGATATCAAATTAGAATATTTACAAAGAATCAAATTAAATATTGAATAAACAATAAAAATTAAGGAATAATGTTACCTTGAAATGAGTACAAACCACAACGTTGAGGAAAATATGATAAATGAAGAAACCATCATACGAAGAAAAACCCCACAGTATATTAGAAGTTTGCAACAAGAATAACTCCAAGTAAAATATCATGAATAAGTTATAAGAAAGAGAGATAATAACTTTAGACCAAAGAGCATCACAAGAATGCAAGATCAGGACTAGAATTGTAGAACATGAACATGAAAAAAGAGGAAAAGAAGAACTCAATAATAGCACTAGAAGGAATAAAGAGTTATAAGTACAAGCTCCAGCATGTGTGTCATGTGTCCTTAATTATCTTACAAGTGGAGAGAATGTGTGTGTTATGTGAGAAGAGATGAGTTACATGCAAATAACTGTAATGCTAACAAGTGAATTAAAGAGATGAGTGATACCTCAAAAAACTAGAGTAAAATGCATTTATAAATACAATAAATACACACACACATAAAACTTAAAATAATCCTAGAAGACTATAAGAAGAACTCAAATTAAGATTAATTCTCAAACACAGAAGTATATAACCCCAATACAATCCTTCTCTTCTCAATTTTTTTTTTATAACAATTTTTTTTTTATTATACCTTTATAAATATTTTCTACACGTAAATAATTAATGTTTTCACAATTCACTAAAGTTCATTTAAATGAATAACAATAGGGATAAAATCTTATTTATAATATATTTGAGGAGAGGTGACCATTGTAACCAATGAGTCTATCCTTTCTCATGGAACTAATGATAAATTTTATTTAATTTATTTACATGAGATTACCTCATGTTAATAAATTAAATACATTTACTTTATTTTTTAATTATTTAATAACATTAATGATAAATATCTTACTTAAGCATTATTTGTTCCAACACTCCCCTTTAATGTTAAGTGGGGATATAATTCATAGTCACTTTAATAAAAGAATTATATTATGTGCAAACTTTAAAATATTTAGAAAAAAATTATCATGTCAAACATCACTTTTTGAAACAAAAAGAATTGTAATCCATAAACTACTCAAAATTAAGTTTAGTCTAGCATGATTGTGAAACTACATCTCACATTTTCTCATGAATAATTAACTAAACATATTTGGAGCCTTTTTATAATATAAGGACTTTCATTAAAAAGTATGATTTTAATATTGAGATTAAAAAACTAAAACTTTCATATGATGTTTACTTAAGTTACATAACTTCTACATGAAATTTACAATAGTTTACAATTAAGAAGTATAGAGAAGAAGATGAACACATGGTTGTTAGAAAGTGGCATTGTCATGCACACTCCCCCTCAATGGCAAGTCTGAGAGGTGTAGCATTACACAAATTTGATAAAACTTGGTATCACTAAGTGATTTTTTGAAAATAGCTACCACTTGTTCATCCATAAAATAAAATTTTAGATCAATATCACCATTGAGGACTTTCTCTGAGATAAAATACATATAAACTTCAAAATATTTAATTCTTTGGTGTTGTACTATATTTTTTGCTAGATATATACAATTTTAGTTATCACAATGAAGGATGGTATTGTGAAAAATATATAAATGAATTTTTTTCAATAACCTTTTCATCCACATGGACTCTTTATCAGCTTTCATATCACTTTTATACACTATTTCTGTATAAAAAATAAAAATAATATGTTGCTTCTTATTGCTCCAAGTGATAGCACCTACACCAAACTTAAACACATATCCAAAAGTAGATTTATGATCTATAGTATCATCAGCATGATTAACATCATAATAACCATATAATTTAACATTGTCAATGAAATAATAAAATAAACTAAAATTATTTATTCTTTTTATGAAATGAATAATACATTTACCTAATTTTCAATTATTTAAATATAGATCCTGCATAAATCTAGAAGTAACACCAATCGCATATGGAATATATGGACTAGTAATGGTTTGATAAATCAGACTACCAGCAAGTTATTTATATAAAATAGGGTTAGATCTTTCACATGCAATTATTGGATCAATTTTAATACCAACTTCAATAAGAATATAAGAAGATTTACAATAAGACATATTAAACTTAATAAGAAGATTATGTGCATACTGAGATTATGATAAAATAATTGAGTTTTTATCTTAAAATATAATCATTCTTACAAAATGATATAAAATGTCTAAATCATTCATTTTAAATATTTAACTTAGTTTATCCTTATATTTATGAATTAAACTAGTTAGATCACTAGTAATTAAAAGATCATCAACATATAAAATAATTAAGATTAAATGATTATTTTCAACTTTAACAAAGAGATCATTATCATAGTAGTAATTAAAAAAATTCAATTCTTTGAAAAAAAAATTAACCTTAAAATACCAAGCTTGGGGAGTTTCTTTTATGCCATACAAATATTTCTTTAATTTGCATACATAATGTTCTCTATAAGGGTCAGTAAAATCTTTAGGTTGAGTCATGTAGATTTACTCTTCTAAATCACCATTTAATAAAATATTATTGACATATATTTGGTGGATAATCCAACCATTTTGGATTGAAATATAAATAAGCAATCTCATAGTACTCATTTTTACTATAGGATAAAAAGTTTCAACATAGTCAATTCTAAGTTTTTGAGTAAACTTGCAAGCAAAGAATCTAACTATAAACTTGTTAATTTTACCAATTGAATTGTAATTAATCTTAAAAAGATGCATACAACTATTAATGTCTTTTTATTATAGGAGGGATGATATCCCAAGTTTGATTTTTAATTAAAACATTATATTTAGCTTGTATAATAACATTCCATCATCATTTTGAGTAGATTCCTCAAAATTTTCAGGTTCACATTCATACATAGCCATTAAAGCATGATAAGAATATTGACTTTTAGTTAATTTATTAAGATTATCAACATTAAAAAATTAGACTATTGATTATATCCATTTAGATCTTTTAGATTGAACATAAAACACAGTGGGTTCCTCAGAATCTAATTTATCCAAAATTGGATCAAATTCTTCAATTGCATATATTTTATCACAAGGAGAAACATGAGAATCAGGTTCATCAATAGAATAACACTAAAGAGGTTCCATGGAGGGCTCACAATAGGACTTTTAGAGAATAAAAACATTCTCATTCTCAATGATATAATATTTAGAAAGATCATAAACTCTTAAACTTTTAGTCTTACCTATATAATCTATATGAATATAATAATAGGAAGTGGGATCGAACTTCTTTCTTTTAACTTTAGAAATAAAATAGAAGCAAGAATACCAAAGATCCTAATATGAGCCATACTAAGTTTAATTTTAGACCACTTTTATAAAGGGGTATAAAGATGAAGATATTTTGTAGGGACTCTATTTAGAATATGCATAATAATATTCATGGATTTGACCCATAAAACTTAGGAATATTTGTATATTAAAACATTGTTCTAGCCATTTTTATGATGGTACAGTTTTTCCTTTTAGTAACATCATTTTACTAAGGAAAATAGTGAGTTATTAATTTTCTTTAAATACCATAATTAATATATATATAATAAAACTATTTACTAACATGTTCACCATCATTATCATTTGTTAATATTTTGATAAAAAAAATAAAATGCATTTTTAACAATAGCTTTAAATTCTTAAATTTAGACAACATATCAGATTTATTTTTAATGAAATATGACTAAATCATTCTATTTTAATCATTAATAAAATTAACAGTATACAAATAACCATTAAGAGATACAACTTTAAGAGGTCTTATAATATCACTATGAATCAATTCTAAAGGATGTAAAGAATATGCACTATGATTTTTGTGAAAGGGGTTCATATGTTGCTTATCACGTAAGCAACCCTTACAAGTTTCATGATGAGAGGGGATAGAAGGAATTCTAACAATAAAATTATTTGTATACATATCATGTAAACTTCTAAAATTAACATGTCCTAATTTTTCATGTCATAATTGAGATTTATTTTTACTATGCGATGAAAGAAAATATGTAAAAGAAAGAGAGAAAATGTATAAACCATTATTTTGAACACCTTTAATAATAAAATGTCTAGATGGATTCTAATGGACCATATATATTTAAACAATGTTAAAATAAAATTATCATTGGCAAGTTGTGAATAAGATAACAAGTTTTTTTTAAGATTTGGTACATAGAAAACATCATCAATAATAATATTTAAAAAAAATTCCTTTTATTACTTAGTTTCTTTTAAAAATAAATTATCTCCTAAGTAAATATTTTTAGATATATCTCTAGAATCATAAAAAAAATATTAGATAATCAAGTCATATTGTGAAATGCACCTCTATCTAAAATCTACTTATTTTCATTTGAAGCAAATGAAGTAACATAAAAAGTGATAACATTCTAATCTTGAATAATATTTTGATTAAGGTTTTGATTCTTTTGTTTGTTCTAATTAAATTTATTCCTTTATTCTTTAATTTTTATTATTAACGTTGTCTTTATTTTTATGACATGTTTCTTTTATATGACCAAACTTACCATATAACTTGTAATTTTCAATAAATTTAGGTTTATGATTCTTATTACCATATTTTTTATTTATATTTGAACCATAAATATAATTAGGATTAGATTTCACATTAATATTGTTACAAAAAATAGTATTTAAGGTGATAAGTGTCTTAGTGGCATTCTCTTTAAAATCAAAATTGGTCATAAATTTCTTTTCTTGAATCTGGAGAGTAGACAAGGTGATAAGCTCAGAGATATCTTGCTCAGTTTAATATTTAAAATTTAAAATTAAAATGAAATTTATAAAATTTTCATGAATATTTAATTGAATGATAAAATAAATTATTCGACCCTGAATCAAATTATAGTTATGACTATCTAACTGAGCTTTACTATTCTTAATTTTAATAAGAAAATTCATGACCTTTTCATCACCTTTCATAGGTGTAGTTAGTAATTCAAAGATTAACTTAATATTTATTAGAGGTGAGTTCCCTCATGTATAGATTCAAATAATTTTCAATATTTTTTAGGAGACTCCTGATCACCAATATGGAGAAAGAATTCATCCTTAACACTCTGTAAGATAATAGACATAACTTCTTATGATTTTTATTAAAATGCATTGGTAATCTGAGGAGTCACATGTCATATCAAATGGGATTCTTTAATCCCAATGACAATATTCTATAAATTTTGAGCCATAAATTCAATTTTAACATAAATTTTATATATATTATAGTTATTTCCATTAAACATATAAGATTTATCTAAGAAAAAATGAGACAAAACCATAGTTTCTCTTTAAACATGATAGTAACTAAATGCTTAAAAAGAACCCTTTTAATGTGAATTTTAACTTTTATTTGATAATTAAAAAAATCAAGGTGCCAAAATATAATAATTATTCAAATTAATGATAAAAAATTTAAGAAACTTGTAAAATATTACGATAAAACAAGATGTCATAAGTGTTGCAAACATACACTAATATAAGCACAACTTAAAAAAATAAATTTTTTAATGAGTTTTTATACTATATTTAAAAAATAAAGTAAATTACAAGTTCACATCAAATTAAGGATCTAATTATATGTAAAATAATATAAAATTTTGAAATAAAATTACACTAAACTAGGTGTCAAAAGAGTTGCACTTATAACAACTACCTAAACACTATTATTAAAAAAATTATAAAAGTAATAATAGGAGGTTTCAAAATATAAAATGAACCACAATACAATTCTTATCTTCTCACTTCTCCTCTATAACAATTTTTTTTCACAAAACCTTTGTAAATATTTAACACATGTAAATAATAATGTTTTCACAATTCACCAAAGTTTATTCAAATCAATAACAATAGGGGTAAAACCTTATTTATAATATATTTGAGGAGAGGTGACCATTGTAACCAAAAAGTCCATATTTCTCATGGAAATAATAGTAAAATTTATTTAATTTATTTACATGAGATTACCTTGTGTTAGTAAATTAAATACATTTATTTTATTTATTAACCATTTAATAATGTTAAGGGTAAATATCTCACTTAATCATTATTTATTCTAACATCATCCACCCTCACTACATATATATGGTGTGAGTTGATTAAATTATTCATACTCACCAGATCATACACATATTTGGGTTGCACACTAAGGATGGGGGTATGTGTCCTCTAGTGTGTGTGTGCACTTGAAGGATAAGAATTGTCTTAATCTCAAATTTAATGCTTCATAATAAGGCATCCTTTAAAACCAACTAGCCAAAAGTCAATATGGTTGTATCGACACATAGCTATACTCTTAGCCTTATTTTTCTTACTTCTAATCACTTCAAATACTTTCAATTTAAAATTTCATATACTAATTATATACTATAACATACTCTTGGTTTTATGTTAGTCACCATAAAATCACTCAAGTAAAGACAAGGTGTGTTTACACACCCAAGTACATATTTATTTTCTTTAAACTAGTAATTTTATTACTAGATTAAAGAGAAGAATGTAAATATCAAAATATGATTTATATAGTACCTCAGTCTTATACACTTGAAAAATACCTATCATGACTATATCTTTCAATTATAGACTTGCCCATTGTTAAAAGGCTCATATTCATTATCTCTTTGTATCTAAATTGATTATCTCTTAGTCTAACCTTATTATTTTGATAATTAGGCCTTCTATATTGTGCAAAAAAAATCTAAACATGATTATTGTCCTTTACTATTAGTTTTGGACATGTACCTATTTTATATATGTCTAGACACTTGCATCTCAAGTGGACACATGCGTTGACACAAGTGTCCATTTTCTTACAAAGCATCTAGTGCCAAAATTTTGTCAATTTTTTTTAAATAAATGTATTCTAAATGTTCTCCAATAATTTTAAAAGGGATTGGTATATATATAATATTAACCCCCATTCATTAATAACCTATAAACACCTATAAATCATAAAAAACTCACAAGGAAATATACCAAGAACCAATGAAATCAAGCATTCAAGTGAGAACTTTCCCTATTCAACCATATTTCTACATGAGTCATAGAAGCAGTATTTCCATTGGCCTGAAGCATTCAAGGAACATCCCGTGAGCTATATTTTATAAGTTACAAGATAGGTTGTTGTATGTATTTTTTATCACATATTACATCTTTGTGCACACACAAACCAACACATAGATGAGAACTACATAAGTTTGAGGCCATTTTTAGAGTATTGACTATTTAATCAACACCCATTGATAGAGGGTCCTTCAGGAAGCTTGACATTGTAATCACACTAATGTATTTTTATCACAATCATTCCAAGGGTGAAGATCTAGGCTTTGATCATTTGACAAAGAGTGACAACTTGTGCACATGATCTAAAGACATCATAAGAAAGGAAAAAAAACTAGAAGGCTCTAGTTGGTGACATTTGGATCCAATCTAGATTTTGTATAGGACACTCATGATAAGATTAGACACATGCATGGATGTAACTATCTAAATGTAATGTAATCATCTGAGGCCATAAAAATAATATTTCTATAATCTAATTATTATTTTAGGATCATCCTCTATTTCACTTCCATCTTACTCCGGATCAGACCTACATGCGCACAATAAACTAAGTATCATTTGTTTCTAATTTATTGTAATATATATCAATATTTTTATTCTACTATTTTATCAACCTCAATTGTATAAATTCATAATACTACTTTTATGAATTTTTCTATTAATTGGTCTACTTATTATGTTAGTTTATCATCTTTGTGTAAAAGCTAATGTAATCTTGTTAACCTTAGATAACCACACATATCTAAAATAATGTTGGACCAAAAGGGTCCATTGATTAGAGATTTGAAATGAAAAAATGTATTATATATGCCATTAAATCCAGAGGAAATGACATTTATTAATTTTATTGGAAAAAATATTTGTCTAGAAGCTAGCCAAAAAACACCAAACTATCCCTTTTGTCTTCTAGAATAATTTAGTAAAGTTAGTTTGGGATTCAAGTAAAATAAATACCCATAAATGAAATTTATTAAATAAGATATTTTAAATTTTTTTTAAATGGATAATAATTATCATTTCAATGGTAAAACTAATTTATTACTTCTGACAACAAACAAAATTGTTTAGACTTGTTACAAAACAATTTTTCACAAATGGTTTATGAGCGCTTTTCTAGCTCATAAAAGTTGGTTTCAAATTGATGAAAAATAAATATAAAAAAAAACTTCAAACCAAAGTATTAATCACATTTTAAATAGATTAAAAAATCATTTCATTGTTCAAAATATTTTATTATGAGTTTTTAACATTAAAATTATATGGATTCTAGAATCAATTTTACATGTAGTTTTATATTGCAATTTGTAATTATAAAAGTCACCCAAGAATGCTAAGAATTTTAATAGCATACTTCCATAAAAACATTATCTTATGCTACATATAAACTTTCTTTATCTTAAAAATATGGTTAAATATTTTAAATAAATAATGATGTGCTCAATAAATTTATTTAATAGTGATTTTGTATGCACTTTATTAACTTGAAAATTGTGTGAAAAATGTCATATTGAAACTGGTGTTTAACCCTATAGATATTTAATATTCATTTTTTAGATAAAATTTGTAAGTGATTTATTTATGATGCATTTATTATTAAATGTGAAGCAAAATCATTAAATAAAACTATTGATCATTTTGAATAATTAATTAAACATCGTTTCATTTACATTTTACTAGTTTATAATAGATGTACAAAATGTTATTATCATTGCCACTTTTGCATAAAAAAGTAATTATTTAATCTATTAAAAAAAACTATGAGTTTTATACCCTTTTTTAAATTATAGAATATATTATTTATTTTATTGACGTTAAATGTAAATTATTTAAGTAATGTTTTAGTTTCTTTATGTAAGCTTAGGAAAAAAATGGTGATTGCAGAATCAAGAGATTGTCACATATGTTTTTAGGAGCAATAGATAATTCAATATTATGGAAGTAGTGAATAATTATCAAGGAGAAAGTAACATTTTATTGAAAAAAATTGGGCATGACATTATATATCAGATCATAGGTTCAATAATGGGAACTTTAGGTAAATTAGCATGGATGGTTCATTTATCTTCTACAACAAATACAAAAAAAATTATGTTTTTTATAATTGTCCTTGATGGAAGGAATATTATTCATGAGACATTTATGATACTTTTGATATATTGAGATATTATGTGTAGGGATGTTTTATTTTCTCTTCTCTAATTATACAAAATTATGATTCATGATTGATCAAATATTTAATAATCATAGAAAAAACACGTATATTGTTAATGATATACTTTTGAGGAACTGTAATACTATGCATAGGGATATCCCCTTGACATTATTCATTTTGACAGTAGTTTAGCTTCATGATTTTGATCATTAGTTTGAGGATATAGAAAAAACATGAATACTATAGTTATGGAATAATATGATGACCATTTACCTCATGTATATTAATAGTGTTCATGTTTCCATTATGTTTTTATGTGTGTGTATCCCCTATATACATTGTTTATGGACTAATATGGACTAATGTCACATAATTATTTACATGTTTTCTAAACCTTTGTGGCATTACATGTGTGTGTGTATGTGAAACTACTTGTTTATCCCCTCCCATCATTATATATTTGTATAGAACATCTAGGAAAAATCCTATCCTCTCTAAAATGATTGTGTCATTGTGTGATTGTGATGTATGTGTTAAGGTGAGGAATTTTTTATTTTTTTATGTGAATAGCATGTACCTATGTGAATATGAGTGTACTTGGGATATACTTAGTGCATATAATGCCCATGTGAAACTATTATTAAGTATAATTCTTATCCTTGAAATAAAGTGATGTGTTGTGTAACCTTGCATCATTACTCTATGGATTGAGCATTGATGCAAATGTGGGGTTTGAGGGAGGTGTAGAATTATGTTCATACTAGTATAAACCAAGTTACAAATTATAAAGTGGAGCTTCACATAGGCTAAAAATTCAATTTTCCACTTTCACATAGTATCACCCTAAATATTTCATGCAAGTACATTGTGAGTTCTTCATGCATAGTGGTCACTTTATGAATAAGGTTTCCCTCCAATCACCCCTAATTATTTATAACTGGAACAACCTTTATGATATGCACTCTATGTTGAGCCTTGTAAGAGATGATATTATTTAAAATATTTATAGAATATTTTTTATTCCCCCCTTACCTTGAAGAGATAATAGTGGATTGTATGATGGTTATTTATATTTCCTTTTCCCCTCAAATGTTATCTTAAGACACATAGTTCAAGTAATGTGAAATTTTATTATGATGATATGTTGGAACATTATTTTGATTTTATTGATGATCTAAATTGATTTTGAAACCAACTTTATTTCTTTTGAATCAAATTTTTAAGGCTACTTATTCATTTATAGCTTAGGTTTCTCATACTTTAGATTTGGATTAATTACTCATTAGTTGTTTGCATTATTTTAAATCCACTTGACCAATGATTTATTTGTTTATTTGTTTATTTATTTCAAGGATTTTTTATTTAGTTATAAATGTTGGTGTCTTATATGTTCATAATGTGAATATTTGTTTGCCTTGTGTGGGTATGGGGAGAATATGGTAGCTTGTGGAAAACTCTATAGGGTTCATATGGGAACTTATATGGGAAAATTATTGACACTATTCTTCCCTCATCAGACGTGGTGATTTTATACAGGATTTAGCTAAAGTAATTGCTCTCATGTTTTAGTTGTTGCCATAAAATGACACTAGACTTTACACAGTGTATTTTCACCATGGAATGGTGCTCAAATTTACTGAAATTGATATTAAAATAGAATGGAGTTTATCCATACACATGATTCATGTCATAGATTATTTGGGTATCATTATGACAGTAATGAAACTATAAGAGGAAATTGACACCAACTAATTGATTTATTACATTTGACTTACTATAAAATTTGTTCCATAATAATGATTAATATTGAAAATTTTAATATTAGACTAATAAAATCCTTATTTCAAACATCATCAAAAAATGGAATAATTGTATCAAAAGACATTGTATGTAAATATTTAGCTAGATCAGGAAAATTACACCCTTTTAGAAGGATTAAAGATAATCAAACACTAATTAATGTTATTGTTAACCATGTGACCTTAAAATCAAATAAAAAATTTATTTTTCATTACAAATGTGCCTACTTTGAGTTGTATTAAAGTATTTTTAGTGTAGCTTTGTTCATCTAATGAAATTATGGTTGTGTTATGATTCTTAGTTGTTGTCTATTACATCAAGGATGGTGCTTTCATAAGACGGGTATAATGAATGATATAATAAAACAAAATGGGGTTGGGGAAGGTATAACGAGGAATGAAGGGAGTCAATTATCTATGGAAGGAAAATTGAATGAATTTAATGGAGTCACATGGGCATGGCATGGCACCCATACCCTGTCAATTTTAATTTTTGTTGGGAGAGGTTGGGAGGACTTTAAAAAAATTCATGGAGTTTGTCATGTCTCATAAGGTCATAATAGTACACAGTTTTAATTTTAATTACATGCAATAATTCAAAATAAACATGTTACTATAATTTTTACCTTTATTTATGCTCTTACTGGATATTAAATTTGATCCAAGAATTTTTAGGTTTTTTAATTTTGTTCTTCACTTTGTAATGAGTATAATTTTCCATTTTTTGTGACTAATTGAGGGATAAATCATCAATTTAATTTATGACACTTATTTTTGAAATACCCAAATAAAATTTACTTTAAATCATATGGTTATGATAAATTTATCATGTATATCTATACAAAATTTCTATCCTTATGCAATTTAAAATGACATTTTGGTATGGT
This sequence comes from Torreya grandis, assembly GCA_037957365.1. Classification (NCBI taxonomy): domain Eukaryota; kingdom Viridiplantae; phylum Streptophyta; class Pinopsida; order Cupressales; family Taxaceae; genus Torreya; species Torreya grandis. The sequence goes on along the minus strand of JARHVA010004915.1, from coordinate 773,272 downwards.
CACTAGTTTTGCCATCCATTACTAGAAAATTTGGTTGCCCATTTATAAAATGAGGTTGGATTAGAAGGTCCTTGGGTCATCCATCTCAGTCATAGATAAAATCAAAAAAAAATAGATTCCATTATTTCCAAGGTATAAACTAGCATTTATAAATTTTATTGGGAAAATTCCCTATCTTGAAGCTAGTCAAAACACACCAAATTATCCCTTTTGTCTTCAATGGTAGCCTATTAAAGTTGGTTTGGAATTTAAGTAAAATAAATACCCATAAATGAAACTTATTAAATAATGGATCTAAACTATCTTTTAAATGGATAAGAATTACCAATCTAATGGTCAGATAAATGTATTACCTATGAGTGCAAACAAAATTATTCAGAATACTAAACCATTTTTCACAAGTGGTTTATGAATGTTTTTCTAACTCATAAAAGTCAGTTTGGAACTGATGAAAAATAAATATGCAAACCCAAAATTTAACAAACCTAATTATTGAAACATATTTTATATATCTTAAAATTATTGGTTCATTAATGAAATTATTTTATTATATGTTTTTACTATTAAAATTGGACATGTTATAAACCCAATTTCACACGTAGTTTTTTAGTGTAATTTGTGCTTGTAAAAGACACCTAGGAATGTCAAGCATTTAAATAATGTTCTTACACATAAAAAAATTATCTATTTCTATATATGAACTTCTCTTAGATTAGAAAATATGGTTAAATATTTATAATAAATTATGGCTTGCTCTAGAAATTTATTTAATAGTAATTTTGTATACACTTTATTAAATTGGAATTTACATGGAAAATGTTGTATTGAAATTTCCATTTAACCCTATAGCTATTTAGTGTTCATTTCATAGATAAAATGTGTAGGTGATTTTTTTATGTTATATTTAGTATTTAAAGGTGAATATGAATTATAGATTAAATGTATTGGTCTTTTTGGATAATTAATTAGATATCATTTCATTTGCATTTTACTTGCCTAGAATGGATGTACAAAAATTGTTTGTTATTGTCGCTACTTTTACATATTGTTTATAAGTTATATTCAATAAATAAATTTATTTGATGAGTTTTATACACTCTTTTTATCATATAAAATGCATTTAAAACATTAATTTTTATTGATGTTAAATGTAAATTATTTATGTTTTAATTACCTTATGTAAGCAAATGTAAAATCAAATTTTGAAAATTAATAATAATACCTCAAAAAATTTAATGGGGAATGCAAAATAAAAATGGGCCCTAACCTCACATTAAGGATCATCAATGGAATCTCATCCCTCAACCACCTATTCACAATAAAGTTATCAAGCACCTCCAAAATGAACCCTTAACACTTCATATTACTATCATAGATATTGGTGGAAGCACTCCCACCATATCTTATAATAGATATAATGATCTTTATTTTCACCTTAAAGCCTTTAGGAATCTCTATAAGGAGTGGCTCAAAATAAACACTTTTGTAGCTACAAAAATACCGTTGGCAATTTGATTGTCATTGATGTCAAAAGGGACATTATGGATGTCATTGATTATGAGGGCTAAGTATGGTGATTTTAGGATGTGAAAGGCATCCTATTAGAGGTATAGGATGATTTTAATGCTTGTTTACATGAATAAAATTCATTTGGTTCTTCACATTGATCATCTAGACATTTTGGGTCTATGACAGAAAAGATGAGAAGGCATTTTGTTGACATCACCATTACCACGTGTGGATGAATCTAGGGGAGTTGGTCATATGGTTGTGATCACATTAGTCCCTAGTTATTATGCACTAGATTTAAAGCCATGAGATGAAGTGCAATTGAAGATATGGGGATGCAAAGTTGGCTACTTGGACAAAATCCACTAAGTTTCTATACTTAGCCAAATCTATAAAAAGGGATAAATAAATCCAATTAAGCAAATTAATGAGGTCAACATTTGCACACATGGAGGTATTAGGACAAAATTATCACATGTGTCTATTCATTTTTGTGCCTAGTTCATATGCACTAAATCTCAGGTCATGAGATATAGCATGATAAAAGATATGCTTGAGCAAAGTAGGGCTCCAAGGCATTTTGATAGTGTTTTCCAACACTTAGTCAAATTTACAAGTTTTAAGAAAAAATTGAAAAGACATGTTTATGATGTCATATCTTGCACATATGAAGGTTTCAGGACAAACTGGATATATGGATAGAATCCCTTATGTAATAGGATCATATACACTAATTTTTATGTCATGCAACAAAGTGTGACTAGAGTTATGTAAGAATAAAATTGACCTTCTAGGTAAGTTCTAGGCATAGCTAGCTCTATGGTAGAATAATATAAGTGAGAAGATTAATTTCATTATATCTTACATGTGTTAAGGATTCATAAAAAATTGAGCATATGGGTTTGCTCATTATCATGCCTAGTTTATATGGTCCAAATTTTAGACCATACAATTGAGTGAATCAAAATTTATGTAGGTGCAAAGACAGCCTTCTAGGCATATTGAAATATTCTCCATAGTTAGTCAAATCTACACAAGGTAAATTTCAATCTAGTTGAAAGATCAACAATTCATGTTTAATTGGACATTAGAGATCCAATAGAGCATGATGAAGTCAAATTGTTAAAAGGGCCTCTGAGTTAATGTGCAAGTGATAAGTGTCACAATCACAGAGCTTAAAAAAGTAATCTATGGTGTGACTTAAATTCAAAAGGTCAACAAGAAATGCAATAATGCCAAATGTCTCAATAGTATGAACTAATAACTATGTATATAAGGCACATGCTTAAGCCAAGTGTCATATCCTTGAGGGTTGGACAAAGTTAATGATTAAGCTTGTCAGAAGATCTGATGTTGCATGGGTGATCATGTAAAGGAGATCCAATAGAGTGAATGGACTCAAATACTATAAATATCTCAACATTTAACAAGTAGATAAAAGTAAAGATCATGTATATTTGAAGATCCAATGACATGTAGAAGCTTTAATGAAAGAGATCCAACAAAGTGAGTGGACTCAGATGGAACAAAGTGGTTGATGTTTACCAATACAATGGTAAGTTAAAGATTGAGCAATTTCAAGAAGATCGGTGGAGTGAAAGCAATCCAAAGATGTAGGAAGACATGAGATGAGGTTAAAGTGTCAAAGTTTAATGACCAAGTCAAGGTAAATTTCATGTAAGTTTGGAGACTAATGGCACATGGAAGCTAGGATCTAGAGATCGATAAATGTGTTTTAAAGAGTGGAACATTAAAGTTTAGTAGCATACAAAGATCTGACAGAGTGAGAGAGATTTGAGATGGCACAAAGAAAGAGATAAAAGTCTAGTATTTAAAGTGTTTAAATTATAATGGTCATGTGGAGAAACATGTAGGAATGATGCAAGAACATGTTATTAAGACATGTATCTCGACACAGATAATGAGATTGATCAATCCAAATGATCAAATCTACATTGCTTGTGCATAAAAAATTGAGTCTAACCAATGTTATAGATAGTAAAGAGACCTAAATTCATGGTGTGATGCATGGAATCAAGATACAAGAAACTAATAGTTCATGTCATAATGAACTAAAGTCCAAAATTAGTGTGATATGTTACATTTTGAGTGTGAACATATAGAAGAAGCAAACCCTAAATCAATTACTTATATATATGAAATCTAGGACACAAGTAGATGTGATTGGATATATTCAAATTATGTCAAATAAAAATTATAGTGACATAAAGGTTGCACAGAGAGAGATGAAGTGTGTCAAATAGATACATATCTAGACACAGAGATAGAGGGGTAGAAAAGAAGAAAGAGGCACAAAGATAATGTGTAGAGAATGAGTAGTTAATTATTAGACTTATAATAGAGAGTTATAATTTAATTCATTTATGAATCAATGTTGTATATTGGAGTTTTAGCTCCATAGAATTGATTGGTTGGTACCATCAAACAAGTTCAGTTGGTGCTCAGTTAGGGGATTGGTGTCTCTTTAGGGTTGGTGCCCTTAAACTTTGTAACTAGTGAGGTTAAGCTAAGTTGGTGCTCAATTAGGGAGTTAGTTCTTCTTTAATGTTGGTGCTCTTAAACTAGGGGATTGGTATCTCCTTATGGTTGATTCCCTTAAATGTGTAGCCAATGAAGCTTGTAAATAATGAGGTGTTGACTGTGAGGCTGGATTAGAATAGTATATTCTAGTAGTTATTCTCATCATGGTGTTTCCATTTAGGTTTTCCATGTATAAATCTAGTGTCATGTGTATTTGTATGGGTATGTGATCTTTGCATCTATCTTTTAATCTACATATGATTTTGAATTTGCTTTAAAAGGTTTAAGAGATTAGTTTTAGTTAATCTACCAATTCATCCCCCTCTCAGTAGATACTTGTGTTTCCAAATTTGGTATCAAAGCCTAGGGTTATTTGAAATAATCTTAATTAACTTAGGTAGATATTGGAACAATGAACACAATGGCTAGTCAAGAAGTATCTTCATCAAATAGAGAACCTCTCTTTGATGGATCTAATTATGCATTATGGAGCATAAGAATGGAAGCATATATATCTTAATTAGGGTTTGATGTATGGATTTTTGTGGTAAATTTATTTATATCCCCTTCTACAATTCCTAATAATTAGGCTTCAAAGAAGGCATATGAGAGCAATGTCAAGGCAAAGAATGATATTCTCTATGGATTATCCAAATTAGATTTTGTCAAAGTGATGCATTGTCAAAATGCATAAGAGATCTAGAACAAGTTTAAGAGCATCTATGAATATTATGAGGTAAAATATGCCAAGATATAAACATATATAGGAATGTTTTAATTTTTAAAATGACTAAAGAAGATGAGATTGCAGACTACCTCCTTAGGGTAGATGAAATAGTCAATGCAATCAGAGGCCTTGGAGAAGAGATGAAAGAATCAATCATTTTCAAAAAGGTCCTAAAATCTTTTCTATCAAGATATGACTCTAAAATATCTACAATAGATGAAGCAAGATATCTAGATAAGCTCATAGTATAAGTTGCATTCAAAGCATCCAAGCATGCAAATTCAAAATCATCTACATCTAAATCTAAATATATTGATGAATAAGAATCCAACTTTTTCATAATATTGAAAAGAGAATCTAGAAAGTACAAAGGTAAGTTACTATTTAAATGTTTTAATTGTGGTAAAGTAGGACATTTTGTTGCTAAATGCCCTTATGAGAAAAAGGATAACTCTAAGCAAGAAGAGGATGGAAAATAAATGAAGCCCCATTATTATAAAATGAGTAACTTCTTTAAAAATAATAAAATCTTGTATATAAAAGAAGATAGTGACTCATTGGATGATATTGATAGCTCAGATGATGACCGTGATTGTGCCTTTATGGCTGAGGGAAATGAGTCCTTGTTCATGGCATTAGGATAAAATTTTATAGATATGGATAAAGAAGAATTTGAAGACTTTGATGAATAAGAGGAAGGATAAGTGGAACTTGAATTTGAACTAATTTATGCTCTCAATGAGATTGATAACTTGAGGAAATATAACACAAGACAAAAGAAGTTTGGAAAAAAAGAATTTGAAAAATTGTGCAAAAGTCTTGAAAGATCTAATCAGATGATAGTAATCCTTAAGACTCAAGTTGAAGAGGATAAAATAATAGAATATGTATTCAAATTTGAGATAAAATTCAAATATAATAAGTGTATGAGGCTAGAAGCAAAGATAGTGACTTTGAGAAAAGAGCTTGAAAAATCCAAAGGTCAACTAGATAAAACTCTGAAGTTGATGGGAGGATCAGCTGTTCTTGATGAAGTGATTAACTCTAAAAATCCATCAAATAAATATGTATTCTTGGTTATTAAAATGGTAAAAGTCCCATAACTAATACATCTACTAAGTTATATGATAATTTCAAAGCAGAAGGATCTAGAAAAAAGAAAGAGAAAGATTGCAAGGATACAAAGACAAACACAAGAAATGTTGATGTGAAGAAGGCTAAAGCTGAAAATAAGCTTGAGGAAAGGAAAAAGAATAATGAGTCCATCTCTACAAACTCAAGGAAGATGAAAAAGATAAAGGTAGCTGATGCAGATGGTTACACAAGGGTAAGCAACTTGAAGAAGCAAGAGTTGAGAAGAACTCCCCATCCTAAACAAAGAAAAGCTATGACCAGATATTCCTCATCTTTTATTGGTTATTTTTATAGTTTTAGTCATTTTGGTCATAAATTTAGTAATTTTAGATTTGTACCTACAAGGAAAACCAATTTTGTATTCACAAATTCATTTTCACCCTTGTTAGATACAAATATAATGTATTATAATTGCAATAAATTTGGTCACATAGCTAAACATTGCAGAACAAGCTTTGTAAGATCAAAAGTACAAAGTAAGAATAAATTCATGCCTCCTAGTGTGAAAAAAGGTTCACAATTCTCTAAAAATTAGAAAAGTAAGCCCAATAGGGCATATAAACAACCCAAGAATGTATGTAAAGTGAAAGATCAAGCCATGATGAAGAATGCTACAGAGGTTGGAAAATGTCAATATCCTTCAATGTCTACACATGTTGAGAATGAGAAGACAAAGCTCAAGAATAAGGCCACAGTACTAGTCGAGAACATTTCTAAGGTATGTATAGATTCAAGTGAACATTATGCTGATATAGAGCAAGTATCAATCATAGAACATCAATCTTTTGTGCATAGTGATGAGATTATGAGATGTAACAAAGATTTATTAAATGAAAAGGTATGTCATGAATCCATGTTATCTCCATGCATTTTTAATCCAAAGGATAATACCATAGTGGATGATCATGTTACTTCTCTTAAGTCTAAGAATAATAAGAATAATATAAAGCATAAGATGACCAAGGAGGAGAAGGAATATGAGGAGTTAAGGGTATCTCCTAGTTTCACATTGTTCTAGGACATTGTGAAATTAGGTGTCTCTATCTATGCTTCTTAAGAGACCCCTTCATCAAAGTAAGTGATGTTTGCTATAGATGTGAACTCAAGCAGGCTATGATGATGACTTGTTCAAACCAAGTCAAGTGTTGTGTATGTAGTGTCTTTAGGGATAGAATGAGTGTTTCAATATGACATAATGAGATTGTTGGAGTACATCTCATATAAATTCATTTAGCATAAGGTTTCTTATGCAATAAACCTTTGACATTATGTATCTTGGGTTGTACAAGTAATTTGGGTCACCAAACTTAGAGAACATGTGTAAAATGAAGTTATGGTATGTTATAGGTAGTCCCTTGGTAAAAATATAGAGCATGGAATTAGGGGGACCTAACTTAGATAACATAAATAGATTGAAAAGTTGTGCATGGTGTAAGGAGGAGCTAGATTTTTTAGTCTATTAGGATCAATAAGGCTCAGAGTATAAGATATTTTCAATTAGTTAGGTCCTAGGATTAAAGATAATAAGAGACTAAGAGAGAAGGATAGTAAGCCTATATGGAAGCTCCTACATCACATCACTAGATACTAGTGATAGAGTTTAAATCCAGGGTGAGGACTATAAAATATTTATTAATTCTTGGAAGAAGAAGAAGAAGAAGAGAAAAGGCAACTTAGGTATGTATGTTGTGTGAATCTCTAATGAGTTGATGGTTCTATATTCTTTGAAAAACTCCTTTATATGATAAAGGGGATAACATTTGGACAAACAATAAGAAAGAGTCCCTTTGTCATTGATGTCAAAGTGGGAGAAAAAGGGGAAATGATCTTTGTAAAAGTTTGGATAGAAATTGCAAATGCTCTTTGTAAAAGTTTGGAAGAGTAGAGCAAGTGTCCAAGTTAAGTTTAGGCAAATGTGCCATTTCCTAAGGGGGAGCAATTTTAGTATGAATAGATTTAATTCATACTTATCAAAAGCCAATACAAGCAATGCTAGAAGAGTATAATATTAGGAGATCAGATCATTTAGTTTGCCATTAATGATAAAGGGGGAGATTGTTGGCAATTTGATTGTCATTGATGTCAAAAAGGACATTATGAGCATGCCATTGATGTCAAAAGGAACATTATGGATGTCAATGATGCTCAAGGCTGAGTATGGTGATTTGAAGATGTGCAATGCATCCTATAAAAGGTCTAAGATTATTAGAATGCTTGTGTGCATGAATATAATTCATTTGGTTCTTCACATTGATCATCTAGACATTTTGGGTCTATGATAGAAAAGATGAGAAGGTGTTTTGTTGACATCACCATTGCCATGTGTGGATGAACTTGGGGGAGTTGGTCATATGGTTATGATCACATTAGTCCTTAATTATCATGCACTAGATTTAAATCCATGAGATGAGGCATAGTTGAATACATGGGGATGAAAAGTTGGCTACTTGGACAAAATCCACTAAGTTTCTATACTTAGCCAAATTTGCAAAAAGGGAAAAATAGAGCCAAGTATTTATATTGATTAGGTTAGAATTTGCACACATTGAGGTGTTAGGATAAAATGATCACATGGGTCTATTCACTTTTGTGCCTAGTTTATATGTGATAAATCTCGGGTTACATGACATATCATGACAAAAGATATGCTCAAGAAAAGTAGGGATCCAAGGTATTTTAACAGTGTTTTCCAACACTTAATCAAATTTACAAGTTGTAATAAAATGCTGAGAAGGCATTTTTATGATGTCATATCTTGCACATATGAAGGTTTCAGTACAAATTAGATATATAGATGGAATCCCATATGTAATAGGATCATATGCACTAATTTATAGGTCATGTGACTAAGTGAGACAAGATCTATGCAAGAACAAAGTTAGCCTTCTAAGTAAGTTCTAGGAGTAGCTAGCTCTATGGTAAAATAATCTAAGTGAGAAATTAATGGAATTATATCTTACACACATGAAAGATTAAAAAACAAATGAGCATATGTGTTTTTTCATTGTCATGCCTACTTTATATGGTCCAAATTTTAGACCAAGCAGTTGAGTGAAGTAGAAGTTATGTAGGTGCAAAGTTAGCCTTCCAAGCATATTGAAACAGTCTCCATACTTAGTCAAATCTGCACAAGGTAAAGTTTAAGCTAGTTGTAATATCAATGGTTCATGCTTAATTGGACATTAGAGATCCAATAGAGTGTGATGAATTCAAATTTTTAAAAGGACCTTTGAGTTAATGCACAAGTGACAAGTGTCACAATCACGGACCCTAGACAGTTAATCTATGGTGCAGCTTAAAGTTAAAAGGTCAACAAGCAATGCAAAGATGCCAAATGTATCAATAATGGGAACTTATAGATATTTACAAAATACACATGTTGAAGCCAAGTGTCATATCCTTGAGGGTTGGACAGAGTTAATGATTGAGCTTGTCAAAAGATCGGATAGTGCACAGGTGATTATGCAAAGGAGATCCAACAAAGTGAATGGACTCAAATGATATAAAGAGATCAACATTTAAAGACTTGATAGAATTAAATATCATGCATATTTGAAGATCAAATGGCACATATAATCTTGGATGAGAGAGATCTAATAGATCGAGTGGACTCAAATGGAATAAAGTGATTGATGTTTATCAACATAGTGGTAAGCTAAAGACTAAGCAGATTCAAGAATATCGACAGAACAAAAGCAATCCAAAGATGTAGAAAGTAGCAAGATGAGGTCAAAGTGTTGAAGTTTAATGACCAAGTAAAGGTAAAGTTTGTAAAAGTTTTGAGATTTAATGGCATGCAAAATCTAGGATTTGGATATTGACGGATGTATTTTAAAGAGTGGAACATTAAAGTTTAGTAGTGTACAATGATATGATGGAGTGAGAAAGCTTGGAGATGATTCTAAGAAAGATATCAAAGGCAAATATTGAAAGTGTTTAAATTATAATGGTCAAGCAGATAAATATATAATAAAGATGTAGGAACATGCGAATAAGCCATGAATCTTGACACAGATACTGAGATTGATCGATCCAACTAAACAAATCTACATTAAAGAGCCTATACATCAAAACTTGAGTCTAACAGATGTTATAGATAGTAAAGAGACTTAAAATTATGGAATGATGCATGGAATTGAGATGCAATAAACTAGCATTTCATGTCATAATGAACTAAAGTCCATAATTGGTGTCGTGTTACAATCTGAGTTTAAACACATAGAAGAAGCAAACCCTAGATCAATTGCTTATATATATGACATCTAGGACATAGGCAGATGTGGTTGGAGCTATTCAAAATATGTCAAATATAAAATATAGTGACACAAATTCTGTAGAGAGAGAGAGATTAAGTGTGTCAAATAAATACATATCTAGACATAGAGACAAAGGGGTAGGAGGAAAAAAGGCACACAGAGATAATGTGTAGAGAATGAGTAGTTACATATTAGACTTGTAACAAAGAGTTAGATTTTAATTCATTTATGAATAAATGTTATATATTAGAGTTGTAGCTCCATATATATGAATTTTTTGGTGCCATCAGATAAGCTAAGTCAGTGCTTAGTTAGGAGATTGGTGTCTCCTTAGGGCTGGTGCCTTTAAATTTTATAACCAGTGAGGTTAAGCTGAGTTGGTGTTAAATTAGGGAGTTGGTTCTTCCTTAGAGTTGGTGCTCTTAAACTAGGGGATTGGTGTATCCTTAGGGTTAGTACCCTTAAATGTGTAGTTAGTGAGGCTTGTAACTAGTGAAGTTTGTAACCAGTGAGGTTTTATCAGTGAGGCATTGACTATGAGGCTGGATTAGAATAGTAGATTCTAGCAACTATTCTCACTGTGGTTTTTCCCTTTAGGTTTTCCATGTATAAATTTTGTGTCATGTGTATTTGTGTGTGTATGTGATTTTTGAATTTATCTTTTAATCTACATATGCTTTTGAATTTGCTTTAAAAGGATTAAAATACTAGTTTTAGTTGATCTACTGATTCACCCCCCTCTCAATAGATAGTTGTGTTTCAACAAATACTTATCAAAAATATTAATGGGAAAATATTTGTAATGGTATAATTAACTCAATATTACCTTTATTATTGACTTAAAAGGATTAGTGAATGAATTGATCCATTAATTCCAATATCATGACTTACTTGAAAACAACTTATGAAAATTTGTTAAATTTAAACAAGCAAATAATGAGTAGGCATGACTTCATTTAACTTTAGAAAATCTTAAGCTAACAAATACAAACACAACATGACTAAATATATCCTATTCAAAAAATTTACAACCACCTTAATACCAAAACTCCAATATGTTTTTAATTCCTCCTCTCATAAATCATTAAAAAAACTTTTGATAAAGATAAAATGCAGGACCCATTCATGAGACAATTTGAGGCCCCTCAACCTAAGATAAACACTAGAATAATCATGAAATCTCAAAGTAAGCATCTAATAGAAGATAGTGTTAGTTAAACCTATGATCATAGTCATGATTCTAATTGAACTATTCATGATATCATGCCTAGTGGTTAACACAATACATCCATTTCCCATCCTATTGCAAGAAGTCTTTTTCATCCACCCCTTCCTTCTTATCATAACAAAGTTATTGAAATTTTTTTAATCAATCTCTTATAATTTATGAGCTTAAATTAAATCTTCATAGGCCTCAACCTATTTAATTGGATGACTCATGTCCCAAAACTCAATGATATAATACCCAAAAAAATTGTTGCTTTCATTATAATTAGGGTCATTCTCACACTAATTGTCATTCTCTTCATGCCCTAGCATATGATTTTATCCTTGGTCATAACTTTGACAATGATTATATGATAATATAGTGTTACCATTCCTTTGAGAATGTTTCTAAATATCATGATGGTAAGTTCAACTGTGATTCACTTAATCAAGCTAATTGTCACCTTTGTATCTATACTAGTCATATTTTGAATCATTCTCAAAGCAACACATATTAACCTCAAAATAATAACAACACTTTGAAACATTAAAACTAGTAGGTTAATCCTATAATTCCACTAACCTAGAAATCTTGATTAACATGAAATGCATGAACTGCATCATTGCTCACATCAATTCTTATCGACACACTCAAACACAACCTATAATACTTCATCAAGCCTATAAAACTATTCAATAATAAAATTTTATTCAATCCTATCCTACAATTTATATTTCATTCTATGTCCCTTATTAACCTCTAAATTTTGAAAAAATATAAAATTTTGACAAACTCGCCTATGCTCATGTTGTTTTAAATTTTTATAATAATTGAACTACATTGCAAGTGATGATATAGTCTTCTATTTTCTCCATTTTATTTATGTCAATTCAAACTTTTGTTTCTATGTTGATATAGTTTATTTTTAATGCAATTGTATCAATAGATATCTCTAAATATTCAAATTATATTACATGTGCCTATATAATCAATTATAACAAAACATATTTTATCAACATGGTTGATACTATTGAAACATGGAAAAATTAGCTTCAATCATGTCCAAAACTTCCTATATTAAAACCTAATGTTATTCATACCTTTATTTCTCAATTACAACTATCTTAAGCCTAACATAACCTCAAATAATGTGATCCTATTGAATAACTCTCTAGTATTCCTAGTAATATTATTTTATTTGAGCTTATGAGTACCTCTCCTAAACATCAAAATCATTTAATGTAATCTATTTTTTTATATGAACATTCCTCAATCACCGCTTATGGAGAAAGAAGTCACTTTTCTTAGTAAATAGGAAAGTATCATGAAACAATCTAGAGAGATGTATATCCAAATTGATAGGAAAATTTACAAAGCCTTATCTTTTCATTTTTATATACAGAGGTTGACCTCTAATGAAATACTTATTCATGCAAATGACCCTCCTCTTTTTATTAGTGTTCAAACTGGTAACGTCCAAGTCAAGCAAGCCCTCATTGATGATGGATCTAATACTTGTGTTGCCTATTTTAAATTAAATCCATTTTTTATCTATAAATAGTATTAAGTCCACCTGTAACATGTGTCAAAATATGACCAAAGACAAATTCCAATCATGGGTGCATTTGGATTCCTATCATATTACATCTTATTATAGTTATGATCAAAGTTCTTTTTTTCATCTTTCCCTTATCCTATAATATATTGATTTATTTCCCTTAGACTCATTGAATAAGGGCCATAGCTTCTTTTGGATTTCAATTCATTAAATTCCCATACTTATAAGTTATCTATAAAATTCAAAGTTATTTAAACCCTTATAATTATGATCAATTCCAACAATTTGGTATCTTTAAAATACCTACCCTTAAACCTCTCCCAAGTACTTTTTTTAGGAGTATTAGTATTTCAACTTTCCCGTTGATTTGGTTAGATGTTATATCAGTCACCTTGAGCTTGTGGGAAATGTCACACCAAACCTCTTTGATTCTAGTGCTAACGAACATTATGATATTTCTCTTAAATCAAAACCTCTGACCTTCTTCCTAATATCATAACTTAGTTTCCTCATATATTTCAAACTTATTCTCACAAGAGGCTAATCTATAATATTTTTGAGATGGTAGTTAATCCTAATATCACTCTTAATAACATTGTGGTTAAATCACTCAACATGGATCTCACCACCCTTGATTATGATGATAATAATACATTAAATTACCCTTACCTTTTTTGATACTCTCAAGCAAATCATGCATAAATATTATGTTACAAATTTTTTCTTGCATAATTTTTTCACCAATCATCCTTTCACTCTAACATTAACACAATCACTCTATGCCACTTTGTCTTAGATGATAATTATTTATTTTCTTATGATGTTCTACAAGTGACATATTTTTTATCTTAATAATGATTTGGTTCCTTTTGTTAGGTCTCCTAGTATGTGTATTATATCCCTTTCCCAAATTTTGGCTCTAGCACCACACCCACCAACACGGATATATTCAATGAAAGAGTTCAGATGTCATCATCCATCATAGTTTTTTGCATTTAATAATGTCCCTAGGTACATGATTAAAAACCATATAATATATAAGAGACATCTAAATGAGCAAAAGTAACAAGGAAAAACTCTTTTGGATATCCCACCATTGTATGTGTCTTCCTCACATAAACACTATTATAATTTTCATGAGACTAGTATGCATTTCATGACTAATTTTTAGATATTTAATGATAATTGGATGTACTTTGTATTGATGATGTGAATTTTCCACTTTAACTAGATATTTATCTTCTAAATTAACTTCCCACATACATCCCCAAAATGGGCTGTGATATTTTCTTTAGCATGAATATCTTACACATTCTATAGATAGGTGTAAATAAATTCAACAACATTTTCATAATTTTCCTAGGGCATAGTAACATGTTCCCTATAAACATACAAATCATCTTCCAACCTATCTACCACCTTCTTCTCTATAGTTCAATGTGTTTCCATTGAAGATGACTCTTGCATACATCCCCAAGAAAGAAGAACAGTATTATCTTTGGCATGATTCACCTTCCTACTCCACAAATGTGTGTAAAGGATATCCATAATTGTTAAGAATGAAATATACTAAGAGTTGGGGGTGAATCAGTATATTATATATCTTTTACTTAATCTAATTTCTTTTTTTAAACCATTTTTCTTATATAAAACAATTACAAAACCATGCAATCTCTTGCATATTACAAATGGTTTCTCAAGCCTTTATTTATAGCTTTCCAAATGACCTTAGGCATTCACCCTTTATGACCCTTAAATCTTCATGTAAAATGGTGTTAAACTTGCATGACCCTTCCTAGCCTTGTATTTGAAAAGTCACATGGTGACCCTTCATAAGTAAATGCATCCTTTCTTATTTTGTCTTTATCTTGGTGACCTTTCAAATTCCTTAAGGTGACTCTTCATGGAAAAATGTGTGATACCCTCTTTTGTCTTCACTTGGTGACTCTTGGAATTCCTCAAGATGACTCTTCATGGGAAAATTCATCCCATTCCTCTTTTTTCTTTACCCCATGACTCTTTGAATTCTCCATGGGCCCTCTTTTGAATTTTATGCAACCAAACATATATTCATTAATATTAAATAAATATTAACACACATTATCCAATTCATGAATATTAAAAACACCATTAAATTTTATGGGGCCTTTATCACCAATAATGCTAGACCTTTGACATCAATGACAATATTTCCAACAATTTCCCCCTTTGTCATTGATGGTAACCTCAAACTGAATCTACCACATCTTAAAACATGTACTGCACATGCCAACCTATACATACTACCATCTAAAAAACATACAGTAACTCCCCCTTATTGTAGCAACCTATACCTATTCCCTGTACCTATTTTTTTACCTGTACATTTTCTTGTTCTTCTCCCCCTTTCACATCAAAGGTAAAGGGCTTATCCTAGAGCTAACACTTAGCTTCTCCTCAATTTATTATGATCCTCAATGGTAGGAAGTAAAAAAAATTACTCCCAACTTCTCTCGTAGATACTCAAATGTGTCTTTCCATAGTGCTTTTGTGAAAATGTCTACAATCTACTCTATAGTACTGATATATTCCATCTTAACCTATTGATCTACAACCTACTCTCTCAACAAGTGATATCTGATAGGAATATGTTTTTTTATTGAATGCATCACTGGATTCTTAGGAATATTAATTTCACTTGTGTTGTCACAAAAAATAGAAAGAGGTTTCATCCAAAGCACTTGACTACAACACAATACTATTGTAATATATTCTACTTCAACTATAGAAAGTGATACTAAGCTATCATTGAGGAAGAAATATCCTCCACTTATGCTCTTCCTATCATCCAAGTAACCTATCCAATCTGAATTTGTATAAGCAACCAAAGTGAAATCTCTACCTATGGGATACCACAATCCATAATCCAATGTCCCCTTGATATATCTAAATATTCTCTTCACCAACTAAACATGACTCTCCTTTAGAGCTACCTTATATCTTGCAACCATGCCTACTACATGCATAATATCTAGCCTTAATGTTTTCAAATATAAAAGACTACCAATCATAGATCTATACAAAGATTGATCTTTAATGAGTGAATCTTTATCCTTACTCACCTTGTTCCCTGTACCCATCAGTGTACCAACTAGTGCACAATCCTCAAAACTAAACTTTTTCAATATTTCTTTGGCATATTTACTTTGAGATATGAAAATTCCTTTATCTAATTAAAAATTTTGTAACCCTAAGAAAAATGATAATTATCCAAGCATAGACATCTCAAATTCTTTTTGCATATTGTTAAAAAATTATATTGTCATCTTTTCAATTTTACCTCCAAATATTATGTCATCAACATGTAACACAATAATTAACTAATGCTCACCTTTTATTTTTATGTAGATATTACTATCAACAAATCCTTTCTTGAAACTTTGATCTTACATGTATTTATCAAGTCTTACATGTCAAGCTCTTGGAGCTTGTTTTAATCCATACATTGATTTCTTCAATATGCATTCATGGATACTATCATTTGAGATAATAAATCCCTTTGGCTACTCAATGTAGACCTCCTCTTTTAGATTCCCAATCAATAAAGTAGACTTGACATCCATTTGAAACACTTTGAAATTTTTAAACACTACATATGCAAGAAACATTATAATAGCCTCTAGCCTTGCTACTGCTGCAAAAGTTTATTCAAAATATATTTCTTCAATATGAGCATATCCTTTACATACTAATCTTGGTTTATTTCTGATCACTTCTCCATTTTCATTCAACTTACTTCTATAAACCCATTTTGTTCCTATCACATTGTGATCCTTTAGTTTAGGCACTAATTTCTAAGTATCATTCTTTTCTATCTAATTTAATTTTTCATCTATTACCTTAACCCAATGATTATCATGTCTAGCTTTTGAAGGCTAAATTTTGGATAATAAAAAGAAATTAACTTTCTCAAATTCACTTACCATCATTCTTCTGGTGTAAATTCCTTCATTTATGTCCCTGATGATGTCACTTTCATTATGATTTATCTAGACATATTTGAATGGGATTTTGGTGTCCTTTTTCTCCTTCTTCTCATCTTCATCTGATTCTTCAAAATCTTCCTCTTCAATAATTTTAGGAATGTCTATTGGATCATTGATTCTTTGTGTTCCATCTTCTTCTATCCTGACACTTACACTTTCAACTATTTTCTTAGTTCTTTTATTATAACATTTATAAGATTTATTTTTACAAGAATAACCAAGAAATATGCCTTCATCTACTCTAGATTCAAACTTACCAAGTTTTTCATCAATTCTCTTTATAAAGAATCTATTACCGAACACACTAAAATAATCAACTGTAGCTAGTTTGTTTTTCCATAGCTCACAAGGAGTCTTGTCACTATTGACTCTCAATAATGCTCTATTATGGATATGCACTATTGTACCAACTACCTCTCTCCAATAGTTATCTGGTATTTTAGATTCATTTAGCATTGTCCTTACCATCTCCTGAATTATTTTATTTCTCCATTCAACTACTTCATTTTTATAAAGAGTTATAGCTAATGAATAATGTCTCTTTATTCCATGGTCTTCACAATACTCAATAAACTGATCTAACATGAATTCTCCTCCTTGATCTGATCTTAGGCACTTAATCTTCAAACTAGTTTCATTCTAGACTAGTGCTTTGAATGCTTTGAAATGTTTAAAAGCTTCTAATTTTTTATTTAAAAATATTACCCAAGTCATACATAAAAAATCATCAATAAGCACCATTAAATATTTCTCTCCTTGAGTACTTTGATTTCTCATAGGTCCACACAAATCAGTGTGAATAAGCTTAAACATCTGAGTGGTGGAGTATTCTTTTATTTTGAACCACCTTCTGGCCTACTTCCCATGCTAACAAGGTTCACAAATCATGTTTGATGGCATTGTAATCTTTGAAATATTTTAGACTATTTGCTTTCTGATGATGTTGACAAGATTGTCAAAATTTATGTGTCTCGTTCTCCTATGCTATCACCAACTTTCTTCAATCTGAATCAAAAAACATCTTTGACCTTTGATGTTTGATAACATATACAAATTATTGCCTATTCTCTAAGCATCTATAACCAACACACCTGAATCTTTTCTTTTAATTTCACAATCTTCTGCATAAAACTTTAGTGTGTTTCCCTGATCACACATTTGACTTACATTCAAAAGATTATGCTTAAGACCTTCTACATATAAAGCATTTTCAATTTTAGTTCTGCCATTATCCAAAATTAGTGTACCTTTTCCAATAATGTTGGTATTATTATTATCTCCAAATTTCACTGTACCACCATTGAACTTATTCAAGGTTATGAACTTGATCTTGTCTCCTATCATGTTCCTTGAACATCCATTATCAATGAACTATGAATTTTTTTCATTTCTTACATGCAAATCTACCTATAACAACATAGATTTTTCAAGTTGTTTCTTCTGCCATGAACCTATTTGAACTTTCTTCTTGATGAATAGAGCCTTAAAACTCTAGTCCTTATTGACTGACCCAAACATGTTTCTACAGTATCAAGTTATATGTCTAAAGTTATTGCACTTGTAATATATTATGGCCTCTTCATTAAAAATTGATACAAGATCAAAAGAGTTATGGCTTTTGCATGGGTTTCCTTCTCCTTATTTTTGAAATTGTTATCCCTTTTTTGACGTTATATTTTCTTATGACCATATTTATTACAATAAAAATAGTAACCATAAAAATAGAACCTGTTTGTGTATCTCTGACCTGATTGCCTTTTGTAGCTATGTTCCTTCCAGCCTTCTTTGTTTGAGATCTCCTATGTATTCTTAACTTCTTCCCTTTTTATTTCCTCTTTTATAAGAGCTTCAACATAGCTCTTTCTTTTTTCTATGTTAACCTTGTCTATGAAAGTAGTGGCCTGCCCTTTCTCTTTTTCAAATCTAATACTTGTCTTATCTGACATTGATCTTTGAATTTCTACTATCTTATTCAACATATTAGCGTTATTCTCAAATTTTTAACCATTTTCTACTCTAACATTGATTGCTTTATTTATTTTCTCAAGATCTGCTTTTAAAGAAGCAATTTCAATAACATACCTTTCACATTCTTCACTTACTTTTTGCAACTGTGTCGTTAGATATTTTTCATTATTATTGGATTATTCAAAGTGTGTTTGTAGATCTTCAATTATTTCCTTTGACTTTTTTTCATTTTTTTTGATCTAGATCTTCAATCCTTGATTCTTCTTATCAATATCTTTTAACTCTTCTAAGGCACAAATGAGTTATCCTTCTAGATTCACTTCTGCTTCATCTTGTTCTTCTTCTTGATCATCTATACTTTTACTTATGGAGGCATATTCATGTATGTCCATAAATATAATCTCTTATTCTTCTTAATCACTAACTCCACTATCTTCAGCTGAGC
Source organism: Torreya grandis (assembly GCA_037957365.1). NCBI lineage: Eukaryota > Viridiplantae > Streptophyta > Pinopsida > Cupressales > Taxaceae > Torreya > Torreya grandis. The sequence goes on along the minus strand of JARHVA010004915.1, from coordinate 753,902 downwards.
TAGGATCTTTAGAATAAAAACTCTTTTTCTCAAATCTCTTCTTGAATTTTCCTTTGAAATTCTTTTTGTATGTAGACTTTCCTTCTTCATTGTCACCATTACCCTTATTTGGGAACTTAGCTACAAAATGTATAATATTTCCATAATTAAAACATTTAAAAGGAAATTTTCTTTTATATTTACATGTGCCCTTTTTTGGCTTGCAAATGAATAAAGCTCCATTGTCATCTTCATCATCGCTAGAATTGTCACTTGATTCTTAAATCTTAGCCTTCTCTTTCTTTGATGTCTTGAAAGTAGATTTTCTCTTTGAGGGTTTATCTTATTTGGTCTACATCTCATATGTTGTAAGAATACCATGTAGCTCATCCAACTTCAGCTTGGCTAAATTCTTCATCTCTTCAATTGCCAAAACTTTTGTATCATATCTCAATGGTAGAGATCTCAAAAAAAATTATACCATGATTGATTCTTCTAACTTTTCTCTAAGACCTTGAATCTGATTAACTATTTGATCAACCTAAAAAAGGTAACTTACTATATTTTCTTTCTATTCCATCTTCAAAATCTCAAACTATCTTCTAAAAGTCTGAAGCTTAGCTTGTTGAACCTTTCCATCACCTTTGCAAATATTTTCAAGCTTTACCCAAGTTTCATGAGTAGATTTACATTACATAAATTTAACAAATTATGATTCACATAAACCACATAAAATAGTATTTAAAGCTTTAGCATTATTTTCACTTTCCTTCTTTTTCACCAAAGTAGTTACAAGTGTTTGTGGCTCTTCATATTCTTACACCACTGCTTGCCAAATGTTGAATCCAATGACCATTAAATAATTCTTCATCCTTATGCTCCAAAAATCATAATTTGTCCCATCAAAAAAAGGTACCTTATTTGTATAAAAACCTTCATGTGATCCAACCATCATACTTTCCCCAATCTACCTTCAAGTTGTAAAACTTTTTCAAAAGGAACCTACTCTGATACCAATTTTTAAGCATGAAACATACCAAGGGGGGGACGGGTGAATCAATATATTATATATCTTTTACTTAATCTGATTTCTTTTCTTTAACCACTTTTCTTATATAAAACAATTACAAAACCATGCACTCTATTGCATATTAAAAATGTCTTCTCAAACCTTTATTTATAGATTTCTAGATGACCTTGGTATTCACCCTTTGTGACCTTTCAATCGTCATGGAAAATAGAACCAAACTTTTATGACCCTTCGTATCTTTGTGTTTGAAAATTCACATGGTGACCCTTCATAATAAAATGCATCTTTTCCTCTTTTGTCTTTATCTTGGTGACCTTTCAAATTCCTTAAGGTGACTCTTCATGGAAAAATGTGCCAAACCCTCTTTTGTCTTCACTTGGTGACTCTTGAAATTCCTCAAGATGACTCTTCATGGGAAAATGCATCCCATTCCTCTTTTGTCTTTACCCTGTGACTATTTGATGTCTCTATGGGCCCTCTTTTGACTTTTATGCAACCAAAAATATATACATTAATATTAAATGAATATTAACACACATTATCCAAGATATGAATATTAAAAACACCATTAAATGCTATGGAGCCTTTATCACCAATAATGTTAGACCTTTGACATCAATGACAATATTTTCAACAATAACATATTTAGTGTTTTCAAAGGTAAGGGCATAAATCTCCTATACATTCATCACATCATTTTCATAGAATAGAGGAACAACCACCCCTTCATTAAGAACCACATTTAGTTTAGAATATCTTCTTCCCATATTACCTTATCTTAAATCAAAGGAGCAATGACCTCCTAATTATGGTAATCCTAATTTCTCTTTTTAGGCTATTAAAAAGGTTATTCTTGCACATATTTTAAAGAGAATAGAAGAAACCATTGTTAAAACATGATTTAAGATTCACTACAATATTTATGATGAGATTGATGATACATGTAATGAGATTTAAATACATTTATGAGCAGTCATATTTTTTACATATAATTCACATTTTTCATGTCTTGGATATTATTTCATATTTTAGCAATTGATCATTTCTCATTATTCTATTTTATGTTCTTTATTTTTGTGTACTTTATTTGTTAAACTTGTGTGTTCCCACTTGGGTTTATTTCAAACATTGCATTTTTAAAACAAAAATTAGTATATTTACTTGTTATGTATCTCTCTCTTATGTTTAATCATCCATTATGTCTTTTCAAAATCTTTATAATCTTTATTTTTCATCTTATTATCATCTTTCACTCTTAGTTTTATTCAACCATTAACTCTTTGTAGAATCCTTGGCATCTTCTTTGTATTGTTTATCCCTTTTGGGTTTATTTAATAATTGTTTCCTTTTTAGATTTTTCGGTAGATTACTTTTTACTATATTCCCATAGTTGAGTATATCTTCTCCTCTTTCAATTTTTACCACTTTCTTTGTTTTTGCTAGACCTATCATAGGTTTACACGGATTATTTAGTAACATTAATATCTTCTTTCATATTATTGCATTCCCTTGCAGACTTGTTGTATATTTTATGCATTTTTTATTTAATTTGACCTACATTATCATGTACTTCCATATCCATTTATGCCTACTTTTTCCAAAGCAAAAGTTTCCCTTCTTGTGATCAAATAATACCATTTCTTCATTATATAAATTTATATTTTTTAAATCTCTCATGATACCCATCTTTCCCTTTCCATTTTAACCTAAGGTACACTTAGGTAAAACACAATATTACATATTCTTTTAAAATGTAATCCTAGGACTATCTAAAATTCTTGGTACTTAGATTCTTTTCTTTACTAGCTATGTGTAAACTCTTTTGTCTTAGTCATATTTAACACCCATTGTTAGTTTTTCAAATCCATGTGGAGAAAAATAAAAATATCTATAAAATTCAAAATGCAAGGTGTCAAAATAAAAATTATTATTGCTTTTATAACATGCCCTAATTATTCTAGAATCATGGTAAACCTCTTTTTTCTTTTCACTTCGCTCTCTCTTGCATTCATGGGTTGGTTGAGTCCTTTGATTTCACTCACTTAGTTGATTGATTTTTTTTTTATTATATGGTTTTAATTATATCTTAATTTATGTACACTTTAAAACCTTGAAACTCATTTTTTTGTAAATCTCAGGTTCATATGAGAAAATTTTGTGTTATGCACTTTACCTTAAAATTGCACTTTTGACCTTCATTTTACCAGCACAGGAAGACCTCCCTGTATCCTTAGAGCATGGATATTAAATATTATCATATAATTTTGATCAAGACAATAAAAGTGATAAAAAATATTAAATGATATACATAGGACCTTGGAGCTCAACAAAATACCAAAGAGACTACAAATTTCATAAAGACTCACACCATGCAAACCTCCTTTGTAGCTTGATCATTGTTAATTTACAACTCAGATGTAGATTTAGATGGTCTTTATCAATTTAAATTTAAAGTTAAGCATATATATAAAATATATGGATGGAAAAGACCTTGATCTAAGAATGTTGACTGATGAACAAGTTTAGCTTGGGAAAATACCAAGGCTTTAACCATGCAAACCTCCTTTGTAGCTTGATCATTGTTGATTTGCAGATCAAATGTAGCTTTTAGATCATCTTTATCAATGAAATTTTGAATTTAAGAATCTCCATAAAATATATGGATCATGAAGACTTTGATCAAAGAATGTTGATTGATGAACAATTTTAGCTTTAAAATGCTAGGGTTTCACTATATTTCTTGAACATGAGAAAAGTGATGTGAATGATCTTATTTATAATAAAATTGGATTGATGAGGACCCTTCATTTTGAAGTCAAGATGAATTGTTTCCAAAGGGTCCTCAAGTGTACACATGGATCAAGCACAAGGATTAATGATGTAAGTGTTAACAACCCAATTTACACCCTTTAAAGGAGATTGTTTATTTTTGCTTCAAACTTGGACTAACATAGGAATGGCCTAAAGGTTGTGGGTGACCTTATAATTAGACCAGACCTATAAATTATGGGGCTAGCTCCCCTAGTGCATTTATCTAGCTCAGAATCACTAAAACCTACTACTTTGGGATGAAAAGGGATAGATAATGTAGAAAATAAATCTATTCTAAGTGGTGGTGATACACCAATATGACCATCCATCCACTCAATTTAGACTCCTAACAACACTAATGGACTAAACAAAAAACTAAACAAACATCTTCCAAAGTTCTTATGCAAAAGTGTTTTATGTGGAGGCTTATTTAGGTATCTAGAGTACAAATATCATGATAGGAAGGCATAATATGAGGCTTTTACTAGTCAGATCACACTTCAAACTCCATCACCAACACTTATACACACCACATAACCTGCATGAGACATCCTATTGGCATCTAGGTGGATGAGGACATCCAAGGGAGGGGAATCCATCACATATGCAAATCAAAACAAGTATAAATACACTATATATCATTGTGAAAGAGATTCAATAGTATATTCATTAGTCTAATAGGTTCATCAAGTACAAAACCAAATAGAGTTTCCTCATACCCAAGTGAGGGATACAAATCAAGGCCTTAAGTCCTAAATATATAGTATAATGGGAAAAAAAGGAGAGGGAGAAAGGTGTGGTGTTATATATGAGAGGTCATAAATGACCATAATTAACTCCATCTGTAGTTACATCAAAATAATAGTCCTCATAAATCCTTCTCCATGTATTGGTCCCTTTAATGACCCCTTAGGCATTGAGGTGGTGTAATGGAGGTTTTAACTGACTTGTTTGATTCTTTTCAAAGCAAGAATACACCCAATAAGGATACATTTAATTCCCTATATGTCAGTTACAAATTTTAATGAGGTTTAATTAGGCCTTTAAGAGGCGTCGAGCAACCCACTCTTCCTTATGCATTTTGATTTAGATTTGAAATTGCCTTAATTACTCTATAATTGGTATTAGGATTGTCTATTTTACCCTTATAATTATTTTAATGGTGTAATAACTTTGTACTAACTCCTCCAAAAATTTTGCTATGTCATTCTTTAACTTTCATTGTTGACCAAGTAGGCCTAGTAGGCCACTAGGCATAGTTACATAGTGGTTGTTCTTCAATTGCCATGGGAAACCTATATGACACCTTGATAATATATGTATAAGTGATTTTTAGGTATGAACCAATGTCCCATATCATGACATTGGCCTTATTGAGTATATCACACATGCAAACTTTCCAAACTAGGTGACTAGGTTACCTTCTCTTTCACATCTGCCTGCTAGCTATTTAGAGGAGATTTATAGAGGAATTTATAAGAACATTTTTAGATTTATCATGATTTTAGGAGATAAAAAATCCTAAAAATTTCACCTCCAATGATTTTTAACTGTCCAAATAGCCCTATACCCTTAAAATATAATAAAACCTTGAAAAAGTACACTTTTTTGATAATTTTGCATAGTGCCCATACAAACTAGTACTATGGGAAGGGTCTCCTCTAAGTTATCTTTGTGTTTCAGATGATTTTAGGTTCATTAAATTTTATTTGAGTTTAATTATCTAAATTTTCCCTAGTTCAAGTTTGTATTAGGGTTTAAGTAGGGTTTTAAAGGTCTACCATCTTAATGATGGTTCATAAAGAGCAGACCTCCAATCCCAAATTTATGGACATGGATGTTTATTCCATATAACCCCCTTAAAATTATTGAAAAAATTTGGTTCCCATGTAACTTATGTGTGGAGATACGAGCAGAAGATGGTAAACCTTACACTCCTTGCAAGCTTTTTGGATAGGTTTGTAGTCTTAGCAATGATTCATAAACCTGAGTGCCTTAATCCAGCTCACTTTTTTATGGATGTTGATCTCATAAGGGTTAAAAAATTCCCTTAGGATCACTTTATTTGAGACTTTTTATAATCAAATATATGAGCATCTGAACATACAGCTTGAGTTGATTGCATGTGACTATGTGATTCGAGTAGGGTTTTAAATTAATTTGATCCTTTCTTTGCATTTCAACTGCTTGAAACCATATTGATATGACTTGTACCAACATTATATAAATTTTAAAGGTCATAGTTCTATTTTATAAATATCTTATCATACCTCAAGATGATGTGGGGGTTTTAGACCTTAAGATTGGCTTTTAGGCCTAATAGGTTTCAACTAAGTCTTAGGGGTTTACATGACCTATAAATGAGTTAGGGGTTAAAAATCATCATGATACACCTTCCTTAATTTTTCCCACCTCTTATCTTACCTTAATATATGTAAAATTCAACCCTCTTCTCTTTTTTATGTGACTACCTAAGTGTCATGGTTACCAAACCTAAGTGCCTAGTAACCAGTGTTAGAGACCTAAGTGATTTATTTTCTTCTCCACTATGGATTGGATGAAGTTATAATCCCTAAATTATGTTTTCATGGTTGGAAACACCTTTAAGAAAATAATTTTTACCAACTCTTCCCACTGTGCATTCTCATCTTCTCTTTTCTTAGGGTTTACAAGTAGTCATGTCTACATAACCCTATACGATTGAGTTTAGTGCTTTTCTTTTTTTACATAAGTTTCCTATCCTCATTGAAATTTTTAAAACTTTCTCACCTTGCCCCTTAGGTTTATACAATACTTATATGACCTCATAATTATGCACATACCTTTAATTGATATGTACAAGTTTGTTTAGGTTTGATTAGGCCTAACAAGCTTGTGTAGGTCACTAAGACTCCATTGGATCCTAGGGTTAGGCCAACTCAATTAAATTACTACAAAAATTTATATAATAGGTGAAAACCCCTATTTATAATCTCTCAATAGTCTAAGGCTTGTATATGTTCCTCACTTCTCAATTAGGTTTATAGCTACCTAGTTTAGGCCTATTGGGCTAACTGTCAAGGTCCTAGTTTCATTCAATGAGTCAAGCACTTTCTAAGTAGGTTGTAAACCTTGAGAGAGAAATAAAAACTCTCCATATCTCTTTACACTCTCTCCACCAAGTATATTCTATCATTCAACCTTCACCTTCTAATCTAAGACCCTACCTATAGGTAGTCATTTTGAGTCTGTCTGGGCTACAGGTGTAGATGACTCCATTCATGGTAATTTGAATCAGTAATTGATGGGTCACAATGCAAGGGGATTATTTTACTAGTTTAGACACTTTTAAACCACTTATTATACTACCTTTTCCACCCAATCATCTTATTCTTTCATAACTTCCTATAATTTCCTTATGTATATTGACTATGCATGATAGGTGAGCTTCTTTTATCTGGTGTTATGACCTTGAATGAAGTATATCTAGTTATCATGTCTTGTTAAATAGTGTTCACTTTCTTCATATTCTCTCCAAACTCTTAACTTACCTTGGACCTTGTTAAGCTACCTGGATATGGTTATGCTCAAGTTACCTTCTCAAGTTGCCCTTGATGTCTACTCTATTAAGGAACTCCACCCAAGTTGCAATAGATAATCATTATTTGGGGAAATAACTCCCAATTTATCTTATTTTAAAACCATATCTTTAAGGCACCAAAACTCTCTATGATCCCCCATAAGATAGTTAAGTCTCTTAGGCAGGTCTGTCTAACTATCTTGATGTTATTTTTTCCCTTCATAACCTCTTAATGATCCTCATCCTCATCATAGGGTTTTCATATTATAATCTCCCTCCATAATATTTTATGACTCCTAAACATATAACCCATAGCATAACTCAATCATCTACCTATCAATAGACCTTTGTCTCATTAGTGTGTAGGTACAAGCTTATAGGTGTACATATAGGCCTTTGATTGAGTATACTCCATTTGAGAGGTGACATGATACCTCCTTGACTCCTTGGGTGTCATGGTCATGTTGGTTTCTTATTTTTATTCCCTTTAAACCTTTTGATCTTTCCATTAAGACTTACTCTTACTATCATAATTCTATAACCCTATATCACAATTGGTGCTTCTTCAAGGTCCAAGTTGAGTTATTCTCTTTGGGAGAGTTGGAGTGATGATGACCATGTCTACCCTATTTTATTCACTCTTATACCTTTACATAGGCTTATATGATTCTTTAGGGGTTATCAATGTCTTTAAGAATCTAATTCATCAGTGGCACCTCATCACTTGGCTTATATAAAGGCTTGAAGTGGTTGTGAGAGGTTTATCTTTGCATAGTGGGATGAGGGTGGAGATGTTTAATGTGTAATACAATGATGAAGAGGTAGTGAGGGTGAAAAATAGGGGGTGCATAAATATGAAGGAGATTGAGTGTACTTTTAACATCACCAAATACTCTTTGTAGCTACTTTATCTATATTTTGCAAATGAGATTGTAATCATACACATGACCATGGAATTAGATATAAGACCATAAATAGATTACTTGGCCTATTTTTGGCTTAAATTTACTCTTAATTATATCAAAGATCAAAAGACATCATATACTTACACCATTATGCCTTGAAGGCTTTGTTACAAGGAGAACATTTTTTGTACCTTGCTCATATGAAAATAAGAGGATTTGTTGTCTACCACACCTTCACATGTTTGAGATGAGGTTGGAGAATGACTTGGGAAGGCGGTAAAGACTTTTAAAAATCTCTCTAATCTTCCATTTTTTTCACCATGCTCAAGAAAAGAGAAAACATGGAAAATTAGTACCCTACCTGAATGGAGAAGAGATTATGAGTGCCCTACCTTATTAGTGATTATTCATAAAGGAGGGAGAGTCAATCTAGGAAAAAATTCCCAAAAATGGAATCTATCTAGGTTCCCCTCCTTTTCCCAAAATTTTATACCTTCATCTTCTATCTCATGTCCATACTATCTACAAACTTGAAGGGTTGTCTTGGGTTACAAAGGAACTTGATAGAGTAAAAGGGTCAATTTTGAGCCTATCTTGAATCCTTTTGACATGAAATATCTCCTAGACACCTAAAATGAGCTGATATTCAATATTTTAATTGCCTCTATATGGAACTATGTATATAAATCCGTATAACTTGATAAAATGTCTAAAAACACTTATTTTCCTCCATGTTTTCCATTTGTCAGGCCTTAAACCACCATTTGGGGGTAGAGGGAGAGAATACATGAATTAAATGACAATTAAAACTATGTGGTATGGCAAGCGGAGCTAAAGATGCATATTTTGGCATGTGTGGGGCCCATTTGGCTAGTGGGAGGTGGATGTGAGCTTTAAAAAGGACCTTCAAGAATATGAAATGCCTAGTAATGGCTTATAACGATAATGGGACCTTTTAAAAACCTTCTTAAACAATGAAACACTAGAATATTCCCATTTTCAAATGTTTTCAAGGAAAATAGACTCATATTAGGGACTTGAGGTTCTTAAAAAGGAGTAATCAAGGCTTGAAGTAGGATTAAACAAATAGGCTCTGAAGAATGACCTTGACACAAATTACTAAAGTATATATTATGGACCAAATGAAGCTTATGCACCCTTCATATTGCTAGTAAGGTTTTATATCATCTTGAAATGACCCTAATAGTCTTAAAACTTATGAATAATAGGAGCTTCAATCTTTTCAAACTACATCAACCTCTACTAAAGATCTTTAAACCTATCAAACATGCTTAATACCATCATTATAGGCCTCTAAATAATTTTTAACTCTTCCAATTACATAATGACCATCAATGCTACCTATTACACATCACAAATAGACCTAAGACAACCATAACACATGAGTTTACAAGCAGACTCTAAGACACACCCTGACACTCTTAACAAGGCTCAAAGACTTTCAATATACATTTATGAGACCATGATAGTGAATTTTTTGATAGTATGGGTTGACATTTGGCCCATGAGGCCAAAATGTCAAAAACATTGGCAACCTGCTAGTCAAGAGAACCCAGTCACTTTTCATGATAGTGATGACCCATATATGACATCATGACTTGTATGACCACCTTGTTGGACTTCTAAAGAGACCTAGTAATTTATGACATCTATTAAGACTACTAAAAAAACTACAAAACACACAAGGACAATCAAATAAAACACACCTAACACTAAGAACAAATAGGGAAAGATAGTAAAGCAACAAGGAAGCAAGCTAAACTTGTGTTGACTACTTATTGAAACAAGACAATATTATAAACAACTAACTTGAAGCCAAATACTTTCCCTTAGGGTCAAATGGAAAACTTCTTTGATCACTATGGTACCATGAGGTCTAGTTTCCATGTCTTTATTTGAGTCCACTTAGACATTTCTCACTATATGAGGATTTTCACTTGTAGCTATAAATATTAGCATTGTCATGGCCTCTTAGGAGAGTAGCTAGACCTTCTAGTTTCATTCCCAGGTGTATGGGTTGACTAGATGAGTGAAGCACCCAATCATACTCTTTCCAAAATCATCTTCCTTACATTATCAATGTCAATTCTACCTCAATCATGATTTGTTCTTGGTGTATGATGCTCACATGTAATGATTACCTTAACAACTCAAATAGTAGGCTCTAATTAGTGTCTTAATTATTCTCATGAGACTCAAGAAGGTCACTTGTTATAATGTTCCTTTTAATACCTTTATCAATATTCTCATGGGGTAGAGTTGTATTATCTAAGATTGAACATAAGTTATCCAAGTCTTACCAAAAGGTTATCTCTTCATGATCAGTTAGAAAGACATGGAGTTCCTTCTCATTCTTACCATTTTTTTATGAAGCATCATGTTGATCGATCATCTCCAACTCTTTTATATATTCATAACAAGACTCATGGTCAGTTGCCACTTGATCATCCTCATCCTCTATGGAGAATGGGAGCTCTTAAATCCATTCAAGTGTAAGCTCATCTTGATTTGGTGTTTCTAAAATTGAATTTATTTCTCCAAGCTCTAAAACATTAGTGGTACCTTCATCTAAAACCTAAAAATTTTGTACTACTCCACTATTCCAATTTATCATGTTGATTTATTCAATTTCACCCAATAAATCATGGTATAACTATTATTAATTATCATCTAATTGACTTGGACTTATCTTAGCTTCAATAATGGGATCATGTAGGTTATTTTCATGACTATCTCTTAGAGGATAATTTGCATGATTTTTGTCTTCATTAGCTTTAGCATCTTACCATTGTGGCTACTCTATATCATTGTGATAGAGCCTAACATCACCTAGAGGTCATATCTTGATATCCAATTTTAGTGGGAAGAAGATATAGAGGTGATGTTATACATTACCATTATGTGTTACATTATTTGGAAATAATATTACACTATCAATTATTATAGAGCAAATAGAGTATTATGGTAGTTTGGTATTCAACAGGATATGTTACCAAGGCCACACAGATTTTCTCATGGAGTGAGGGAGACTAAAGATTGGGGGATAATCCCAAATATAGTAGAGGCTAGAGTGATATTTGTATTGGTACCCTAGTTTGGTTGGGTATATGTACATGGGTTAGATGATGTGGAGGTGATAGATGCATATGTTACATGGTGATCCAAGTAACATTCAGTTAGATTGATTATTCCATAGGGTGGTGTGGATATGCAAGTAAGGAGATATCTTAGAGTTAGTGTTAGGGTGAGGAGAGTGGAAAAAGAGGTTTAGGAAGAGGGAGAGGAGGGTGAGGGTTTTGGTGTGTTTTATGATCTATAATATATCTACATAGAGGATGGGATGGCATGGATATAGAGTATGTGGAGGAGGTGGAGATAAGATCTAAGGATGATTAGATGTACATAAACAAGGTAGAAATAGGGTAGAGAGCATAGGGTACAAGGGATCCAATATAAGTGAGTTCATCTAGACCTCCCATATTAGTATAGATAGAGGCATTCATATCAAGACTGAGATAGGAGATTAGTGCTTGAAATATAGAGCTAAAAGGATTGCAGGGCTGAATAGATCAATGTTTTCAATAGTTATCCATGGCATATGGGTATATTATTGTGGATCAAGTAGAGATATCCAATCTAGATATAGCAATGAGATACCTCACAACTGAGATGGATACTTTGAGATTTAAGAGGGGCACATCCTGATCAAAGAGGGATGTAGTTGTTTAGGGTCATGTGTAGGTAGTATCCCAAAGAGACATGGCATAGATAGACCAAGATACATTATGGGCTGATAAGAATAGGTTATAGTTAGTGGTGTCTATATTATAAGTTGAGTGAGATGAGGCCAAATAAGTGGCTACACAGAGAGGATTTATATCCATTTGTGATAAGAGCCTTCAGGCTAAGGATGAGGCTACATACTATAGGACACTATATGAGTCAATAGTGCCTATGACTACTATGAGGCCTACATTTTCAAATTATAGGGATCAATAATGTTCATCTTCCATATCTTATTCTCAATATCATAGGTCATTATGCTCATCTAGATTAGTTACACAACCCACACCATGATCAACGAGTATGGGTCTTCTGGCACCACCACTGCCACCACTAGATGGGAGAGGAGAGATTTCTCATTAGGGAGAGCATAGGGATAGATCTATGAGAGAGATTCATAGTTAGAGTTGACTAGACTAGAGATATTTTACCTTGTATTTTTATCTTTTGTACTTGATGTGTTCATTATGCACTCAATTGAGCCGTGTTATACTTATAATCTTGATTTTTTATGTCCATTCCCCATTTATTGTACATTGACATTGATCATTTATATATATATATAAGATTTTTGATAATTTATGTTTATCTCATATGTTGCTCTATTGTATTTACTTATGTCTCATGATTGTAGATTAGATATGAGTTGTTATGCTCTTGATATTAAGATTATGTTCCTGCTTAGCATTTGATATGACACATAGACTTTATAATCATGATGATTATTAGTTTTTTATGATTATATCATATAGATTGAGATGTATTTGATTATTTTTCATTGACAAGGTAACCATTAGAAATATTGATTTTATATTGCACATGACAGTATACATCATAATCTAGGAAGGATCATGATAACATTCATTTGTCAAAATGTATAGCAATTTGAATTCAAAATAAAAATGTATACAAGATAAAATAAGATATGGATAATCAAGTTTTTAAATGTAAAACATGATGCCTTGAAATAAATATAATTTAGCTACAAGTGTTCACCACCCAAAATCATGGTATGAATAATCAAGATTTAAACGAGAAACATAATATACTAAATTAAGGCACCCAAGAAATAAACAATGCATGACTAAGTAAACAAACAATACATGAAGTCAAGTTTGAAGACATTGGCTCACATCTAAACATCTTGATTAAGAAACCAAGAGTCATGTCGAAAGAAGAATGCAACAAGATAAGGCACCTAAAAAATTTGTAAGCATTCCATTTAAAAACACGTAAATGAAAGAAATTAAATATTTCATTTAGAAACACACAAATGAAAATGAGTACACATTTCATGCATAAAAATTAGTGTGTGTGATAATAAGGCATTACTCTTTGAGACTCAGGGTATGAAAAAATGATCATGATCAAAAGGGGAAATATAAGAATAGGAAGGAAGTGGTCATGTTGACTCTAAATGACTCAATCAAATGAATGTTGCCTACATAGTTCCATAGACATTGAATGCAACATGAACTTTAGGCCAAATTTAATTCTCCCAAGTAAAGAGATGACATTATATATAAGACATAGGAATGGACTCATAAAATGGTGAGGGTGTGTAATTGAATAGGATTTTAGTTCAACTAAAAATAGGCATAGAATAATGACAATTATGATCAGGAAGAAGAATAAACAAAGTGAGATAAAATGGGTAAGCTCACAAAATGGTGAGAGAATGGAAATGATAAGCTCATAAAATGATGAGAGTGTGTAAATGATAAGCTCTCAAAACAATGAAAGAATGGAAATGATAAGCTTGTAAAACAATGAGAGCATGGAAATGATAAGCTCACAGAATAATGAGAACATAGAAATAATAAGCTTTCAAAATGGTGAGAGCATGTAAATGATAATCTCACAAAAAGGCAAGAGCATGAAAATGATAAGCTCATAAAATGGTGAGATAATGGAAATGATAAGCTCACAAAATGGTGATAACATGTAAATGATAAGCACATAAAATGGTGAGATCATGGAAATGATAAGCTCAAAAAAATACAAGAGCGTGAAAATGATAAGCTCATAAAATGGCAAGAGAGAAAATTTAGTACCACATTAGAAACATTTTCAATCATGAGGAAATGAAGATCATCAATGATATACATCAAATTTTTCCCTCTCAATATGATTAACTAAAGACTCAATTCGAACATGGAGAGAACAACTATTCAAATATGACAAACTAGAGATGGGTACCCTGTGGGAAAGAACACCATTATTTATGACTTTTGACATTTTTAAATGTTTAGGATTTTGGGGATATTTGAATTTTTAGGGATGTTTTAAATAGGATATAAACAACGATATTTTGACTATAGAATATATAGATAGGAAATGGGAAACAATAAATCTATAAACACCTATCAAAGGGGAAGGTACTCATGGGCATGATTAATCAATATGAATAGGAGACATGAACAAGGGAATGACCAAATATGAACAATTATATGGCAACCTTTCAATAATAGTAGCTAATAGGATGCAACATCTTCCTTACACCAACTAATCTATATGGGAATGAATTATATGGAGGAATGTACATAGGAAGTGTTAAGAAATCAAGAGAACCATAACATGCCTACATGCCAGAAGATTAGAATTTTCTATATCTAGAATAGAATGCCCCAAGCATGGGAGAATAGAGATGACTTAAACACAATAGAATAGATATGCCTCCAAGTAGGAACAACTATCAGCTAGAATAGGATAAGTTGAGCATAATATTCTTAAGATGCATAATATTCATTAGTTCATCAAATTTATCACCATTTGGAATATCCAACTTATATACACCTAATCCATGTTTTGGTATGATAATTAAGGGGCCTAACTAATTTAGTTCAAACTTGACTTTATTTTTCCATTCAACATTTGTATTCCTTTGATTTTATTTGAGTACAAGATGACTACGCTCAAATTATCAAGAAATAATTCTCTTGTTATAACCTCAGAATAGCCACTTTGATAAGCCTTGGCATGATTTAAGGGTGCTAGTTATTTCTCATCTAAAATTTCTAATTATACTAACCTACCCACTCTATAACTTTATTCATCAAGAACAACTTGAAATGAGATACACAATAAGGGTAGCTTGACCTCAATAGGCAAGATGGATTCAAAGCCATGAACTAATGAATAGGGAGTTGCATCAATAGGAGTGTGAGCATTGGTAGGATACACCCATAAGGCTGGAAAAATATTCATGTGTCAATCATAACCATAGGTATTAACCATTTTCTTTAAAATTTTGATTGAAGTCGTATTGGAAGATTTGACATGTTCATTACTTTGTGGATAATATGGATTCGACAACTTATGATGGATATGAATTTCAAAATAGAGAGCAACAACATCTATATTTTTAAGTGATCCACCATTATCAGATATAATGGTTAATGGAATGTCATAGTGATAGATGGTATGATTTAAGATGAAATTTGAATTATGCTTACCAGTAATATAGTTAAGAGGGATTGCCTCTACCCACTTTTTGAAATACTTGTGTGTAGTAAGGATTTGTTTATGACCATTAGAATAAGTAGGGTTGATTTTGCTAATTAGATCAAATCCCCACGTGTAAAATGACCAAGGATTTATAACTTGTAAAAGTGCATGGGATGGCGCATGTATAAAATCATAATATTGTTGACATGATAAACATTTCTTAGTAAAGGTACATGCATTTGCATCCATAGTAGGCCAATAGTATCTAGTGCAAAGAAGCTTTTTAACTAAGATAAAACTACTAGTATGTGAGTCACAAATACCTTTATAAACTTCCCTTAATGCTAATTTAGATTCTCCCCTATTTAGACAATGAAGAAGAGCTCCTTCATAACCTCTATGATAGAACATGTTTCTAAGAATGGTATAGCATAAAGTGTTATGGATAAAGGACTTGGTTTCATTTCAGGATAAGTTAGGGGGAATAATTTGATTTTAGAGATAGGAATAGATATTAGAATACCAGGGAGAATTGGGACCAAAAATGACACATATAGTTTTTAAATTTGAACATGTGTGTATTGAAATAATAAGGTTCTCTTTCAAAAATGGATACTTTATGATATTTAAATCAATTTCAATCATAGGTTTGATTGTAGCCATAAGATTGGTATATCTATTATGGCTCTTAGAACTTGTTTAAATTGGATGAATTTGAATTTGAATTTAAGATCATCCACCAAACCTTTATAGGGTACTAATTTCTCATATTTTATCAAGTATCGATTAGTGACTTAATTTATAATGATCTAAAAATCTCCATAGACTTGTAAATTTTGAATATTCCACTACACTATAAGATGAAGTCTAGTTAGCAAAGCTTCATATTTAGTAATGTTATTTGTACATGGGAAACTAATGTGAAATACCTTGGGAATAATATCACCTTGTGGCCTACAAAAAAGTATCCTAGCTTTTGATCCATGAGATATGAAAAAGCCATCAAAATAGAGTTTCCATTAATGTGCTTCAATTAAGCTCATAATAGACTCATCTATAAAATGCATCATTATAGGAAAGAAATATGTAAGAGGCACTTCCACCAATTGATTTGCTATCACTTTCCCTTTTATAACTTTATGCTATGTGTACTCTATATCAAACTCACTGATCAATATCACCCATTTGGCCATATGATTAGTTAAATATGATTTTACCAATAGATATTTTAGAGGGTCTATTTTAGGAATCAAAATTATTTTATTCTTCAGCATGTAATGTCTTAGCTTTTGCATAGCAAATACTAATGTAACACAAGATTTTTCCATCTGTATATATTTTTTCTCATAGGATACCAATGTTTAGCTCAAATAATACACTGCTGTTTCATTTTTTTAATCATCATGTTGAGCTAAAAGTGCCCCCAAGGCATTATCAATTATATAAATGTATAACAAGAAAGGTTTTTTTAGCATGGGAGGAATAAGTATAGGATAATTAGCAAAATATTGCTTGATATTTTGAAAGGCTTCTTGGCAGTCTTTATTCCATTGAAAATTTGTCCCCATTTTCATAATATGAGTAAAAGAGTGATACTGATTAGCTAGCTGAGAAATTAAACATTGAATGGCCTAGATATTCCCTTGTAAACTATGAAACTACTTCAAAGTAGTAGGAGGTCATATTTATGTAAAAGCATAGACGTTGGCTAGATCAACTTCAATGCCTCTATGAGACACAATGAAGCCTAATAATTTACTAGATGTAACCCTAAAGACTCACTTATTAGGGTTCAAACACACATGGTATTTAAAAGAGCCTTTGAAATATTTACCATAATACTATTTGGTGCTTTGCTTGAGTCTTTGATTTTCCTAAAATGTCATCAACATAATCTTCCACAATGTTGTAAAAAATATCATGAAATATGACTCATTATTTTTTGATAGTTGGTGCCAGTATATTTCAAGCTAAATGACATGACTTGATAAAAGAATATACCCCAAGAAATAGTGAATGCTATCTTAATTTGATCGTCTATAGTAATTTTGATTTGATTACAACCTAATAAACCATCCATAAGAGATAGCATCTCATATCCTACCATTAAATCCATAATCATGTTTATATTTGGCAATGGGAAATCATCTTTTGGAAAAATTTGTATAAATGCAAATGCCTACTGGATTCTTGCTTACTAGTACTACATTGCAAATCCAATCTGTATATGTAATAGGTTTGATTAAACCTATTGCCAGTAATTTTTCTAGCTTGACTTTAACTAATAAAGCAATCCATGGATGCAACTTCCTTAATTTTTTTTTATTGGCATTACATCTAGATGCATGACCAAGTGATGTACCACTAATGCTAGATCTAAACCTAGCATATCTAAATAATTATAGGCAAATATGCCAATGATTTTGTGAAAAGAGAAATGAGCAATCCACATTCCTTAATAATGAGGGATGCATCAAGCATTATTATCTTTAGACTATCAATAGTACTAATATTGACCTCTACTATATCTTCTAAAAAAAGTGTATAACCATCATATAGAATAAAATGAAAATAAAGTAGTTGATCATCACACTCAAAATATGAATTTTTAGATGAACCCATATAAAAGGAATCATAATCATTGTCTTTAGGTAAAATCTAATGAGTTACTAAGAGTGGATCCTCTATAACCATACACTCAAACTAATCATGATCCTAAGGCTTGATATCTATATTGAATGAGAGGCATGGACTTGTGGACACCTAGGCTTCCTGTGAAGGAGAGAAAATTTCCTCATCTAATGATACCTGAGATATGTTTTCACCCAAGATCACATCTTTTTATTTTCTTTTACCCTGATCTTGAAAGTGCCTCAAAAATGTTTTCACTAATGGATCTCAATGTTTCATTTTTATTTTGACTAAGGGAATTCACTTACTCACCAAGATAGGTTGTAAGGTCTGATGTGTATATGGATCCTTGCTTGTGATCACCTATATGGATGCCCTCTTTGAAGCCCATGAATTTTTTAATAGATTCTTCATTTTCAAATGTATCTATTTTAGTTTTTTCTTTTCTTGTTCAATGTGTTCTAATTAGCTACTAAAAACAAAGTAAATGTAGGGTTTTTAAGATTACCTGGAGATGAAGGTTGGTTGTGCACCGTTGATCAAGTTTTGTGGAAACTCCTCTTTGGCTCAGGAAGAATGACCTACAAATCACAAGTAAACACTTGGATAAAAATGGATCAGTATGAAGATGAGTGGGTTGCCTAATTACAAACCAGTCCCAAGAAGTGCAATGTTTGCTTGAATGGATGTTATCCCACTATTTTCAATTAAAATGAATAAAATGCTAAAAATGATGAAGATAAATGATTGTACGATATAAATGATGTGAAAGATAATTAGATAAATATAAATGATTATGGATTATTCAAGATAAGAGACAAGATATAAAAGATAATAGATGTAGGTATAAATAATACAAAATAATAAAGATTAGATAAATGCATATTATCTATGATTGAAAGATAAGATAAATAGATTATTTAAGAACAAGATGGATAAATGCTTTACTAATTTTTATTAACAGATATCAATATATTAGGAGAAAGATTTATAAAATAAAATGTAGATTATGCAAGATTTAGGGATTGTGAATTCTACCAAAAAATAGAATTTGGCTCTATTTTTGTGTTTTAGTAGGGATCAATGTCAATCATATAGGATCGATGTCAATTCAAGTGAATCGACATCAATTCTATGTCAACTGCTAATACTCAAAAATGAAGGATGGGAAAGATTTGAAAGGTTGATAAAATAATGAAAATAGTTCGTAGATGATAAAATAGAGATGTTAAAAGACTAATAAACCATAATGTAAGTCAAAACTAAGAAATACAAAATGTAAAATTGACCTTTAATGAGCGAGGTAAATGTAGACAATGTGTGCTACAAACATGGGCTTTCAACCTCTAAAATGGCTTGCTATCATATGGACGGGGGTCCATCAGGGTACATATGTAGTATCAAAAATAATTTAGCAACATTTTAGAGTCCAAAATTATAATCTCAAACTATAGAGGCTCATTGTGTATATATAGATCGATGTCAATCTAAGAGAATCGGCATTGATCACAGAGGATCGATGTTGATTGTGGAGGATCGACGTTGATTAGCCAAATTTGGTCAAAATTTGGCATCAGTTGTTTTGAACTGCATGCCAAAGTAAGTGAATATAATACTAAGTTGTTTACATGGGTTTTTGATGAGGGTAAGTTGTTAGAAGGGTTGTTGAGAGGTTGAATGGGTTTTGTTTTTATTTGATTTTTATGGATTTTGGTTTTTTAAAAGATTTTATGTGGTTAGGGATGGTAAATAGTAATTAATAGGATTAATTACCATGGGTAAATAGGGGTATATACATAAAATAAACATTCAAGTATAAGAAACTAAATATCCATAATTAAATATCAACTTATACTTTAAGTTATAGTTTATGTGTATAATTTTAGGTTGTTTAAGAGTGGTTTTGGACCTCTAGGAGTTAAGATGTAAAATATAAATTTTTGGAAGTTTCCACCACATTTTAGACTTAGCTTATTTTAGGGTTTTAGGCTATGGTGCATATTTCTAACATCTACAGTATCAAGAATGAGATACTAGTATTTTTGGTCCCAAGTAGGAACAATAGAAATGGTGAGGTTTTAATGAGTGTCGAATAGGTTAATGTTGGCAAGCTCATTGTAAATACTATAAAATAACTTTGTGTTACTATTGGGATCATCATCTTTTAATGCATAGGGTGGGTCCTTTAGGTGATAAGTGGGTATAACCTTAGGATTGTATCCTAGACCTTACTTCTTGTCATGTTTGATAGGTATAATAGAATATATTCTACCGTCCTCTCTTGCATCCAGTCCTTTTCCTTTGTAAGCATTATGATCCATGATTTTATTATAGACATGATAATTATTGCTTTGAAATCAAGAAGTTAGATCATCATTGCATATCCATGAATCATCTTCTATTTTCAAATATTCTAGATTGAAAGCTTTTTGTGGAAAAAATAGAAGAGGTTTTGGAAGAGAAGATGTCATTCCCTTCTAGTGCCACTCTATCTTGGGATGACCATAGGACTTAAGTGATCTTCACAATTTAACTACATGAAAATCATATTATATACTATATATGCCCAGACCTTTAACATGAATGTTGAAATGAGAATATTTTAAGGGGAATTTAGAAGAAGAATCAATGAGAGTATCAGGATCCACGTAATTGGGTAAAAGTTACTCAGATACTACCTATTTATCCTTTTTAATGGGAGTGATAGTACTTGGACAATAAGTATGTTGATGACCTTATGCTTCTAAATGTTTTTAATATTGGTAGGGTTGTAAATATATAGGAATAGTTACCTCTATTCCAACATGAGGTAACTCAATGTATTGGTGCAAAGTAGAAGGCACTGCATGCATCTTGTGAATCCACTGATGACCAAGAAGAAGATTGTATGGTCAGTCTAAATCAAGGACATGACATGATGTATTATGGATAACTAGCCCTACCATAATAGACAAGGAATGGTACCAAATAATTTTAACTTTGTGTTTTCATATCCCTTGATAATAATGGTGTCATTCTTTAAATCTATTGAAGTGTATCCCAGTCATATAACTAACTTATATGGAACAATATTGAGACTTATCCCATTATCTATCAGCACTCTTTTGATCTTATGATGCATGATTTGACCTCAATATACAAATAATTTATGTGAGAATCTCCCAAGGATGATATGTCATTTTGGTCAAATACCAATTACAGATTAGGAGACAGATGCCCAACCATTGCTTTAAATTTATCTAATGTAATGTTGTTTGGCACTTGAAATTGACTTAAAATCTCTTACGAAACATCCTTACATAGTTGAGAGTTATATAAAAAATATAAAATATAAATATATGATGGTGTTTTGTTAAGCTAATCTGTAAGTTCATATTATTTCTTGATAGGAAGTAAATACTTGGATTTTAACTTATTTGAAATCGGATTTGACTAGGGATGTGAATTTTGATCAGTAGAAAAAGGGATAGGCCCTTGAATGATAATCTTGATATGTCAAGATGTGGTAACACAATCTTGATTAAGTATAGAAATACAAGAATATTTGGTATTAGTATAGTAACTTGAGGATGAGAATCATAGGGAGAAGGAACTCCCAAATTAGGAGGACCAGATCCTAGAATATAAGTATTTACTTGCTAAAAATTATGGGAATGGGCATGAGAATTAATAATAATAGTAGCAACATGAAGTTTCATAATTTTTCCCACTGTATTCTAATCATATGGAGTGGCATGGTAATCAACATTATTGGTTTGTGACCCTTGATTCTGATTATGGTTGTTAGTTTCCCTTTACTCATTATGATCAGTAGTATGTTGAGGGAATGGATTTTTGTATATTCACATGTCTTGGCCACTATTAGAATATGATGCATTATTCAACTCTATTTACCCTCTAGCAAACATATTTTCTATAATGTTTCATAGTTGTACACATTTGTGAATATAATTCCCTTTGATACAATGATACTCACAATACTTATGAACCATATACCAATCTGATTTAGGTTGAGTATCATCAAAAGGCTTGGTGTTCATCCATCTAATCATATTTTTAACCATACATTTTCAAAACACATTTTCAATAGGCTCTCCTAACTTATAAAATGAACATCGATTAAACTACCCTATCGAAGGAGGCTATCTTTGTAAAGTAATTAGTTGTAATTGATTTGCCCTCTATATTGGTGGTGCTTGAATTGTTTGGACATGTCATGCCTCTAAGACCCTATTACACACCATATTTTTGTTATAATTGAACATTTGGGTTTATTTAACATATTTTTTTAATTAGACATTAAAGCTTGGTTATTATTTTGATTTTGATTGGAAGATTGACTTGGAGTCTACTTTGAAGAATAGATTTTGATCAATCCTCGAACTATTAGTGCTCTCTATATTTGAACCCATTTTTTGATAATATCATCAAAAAAAATTTGATGTTTTAGTCTAAGATTAAGAGCAAGCTCAAAATTTAAATTAAGCATGAATATATTGGTCAACTCAATGTCTAGCAGTGTATATGGACATATACTATCTATTTCATGCCATCTCTAAAGATATGTGGCAAAACTTTCTCCTACCTTTTTTTGATAACACATAAATCCACTATAGTTAATTCATGTTTTATGTTATGTAAAAAATGTTTGATAAATTTTTTAGATAAGTCATCAAAAGTTAGAACATAATTATGTGGTAGATGTGTGAACCACTCTAATGTAGGTCTAGCTAAACTCTATGAGAATAGACGAAATAAAATGTTTCTATCATAATTGACCTCTTGACAAGCCACAAAAAACAACCTTAAATGCTCTCTTGGATCTTCCTTTCCTTTATATTTATCAAATTTTATAATATCAAAATGAGATAGAAAAGGCATATTAAAAATAATGAATCAAATGGGTATGAACATATGTGATCCATCTTGTATTTTCTATTTTGATTTTTGGACTGTAGTCCTAAATTGGTCTCTTTAATTACTTGTAATTTTATAATGAAGAGATTATTTTGGGAATCAAGTTGAAGATTATAAGATTATGCATGGTATTGTGGATTGGAGGGAATTTGGTAATAATTTTGATTACAAGAAGAAATGACAAAACATCAATATAGTGGAGTAAACTAGAATTGACTATGATTAGACTTTGTAACAGAAATATGTTATTGCACAGGAAGAAGTTGGGTTTAATTTTTAACTTGGGAACTATTTTTTAATAATTGGAACATATTGTCCAATATTAGATAGGAATTGATGAATATCAAAAGGACCTTTAGACATATTAGATTGAGGAAGTTGTGACCTTGATGGAACAATTTGTGACTCAATGGGAACATGGTGTAAAGGAATTTTCTCAAACAAATTTGTAAGATTCGACTTGTATGGTACTTGGTGAGGATTAGGAATTGTTTAAAGTTCTTATAAAATAGGTTGTGAAGACTCTACAAGTACATTTTGCTTAGGATCTATGAACATTTCAACATGGGGAAGTGAATCAACTATGGGATACTTTTCTTAATGTTTAATTTGAGACTCATCAATTAGACTAAGTATCAATGCATAAAGGTCATTATGTTCTTGCTCAGCTTGTTTTAATTTAGCAACAACATTGGGTGACATTTGGGGTGAAAAATCAAGTAACTCTTCCCCTTTCTTGATGTTTCTGGATTTGTTGATGGTTGAACATATTTAGTATTATGGTCAGATGAGTGTGTATCATCAGTCCATTATAATTATAACATGTTTAGGATTAGGCTATGATACTTATATTCTACAAATACTTTCTATGAGGAAATAAAAAATGAGTTTGGTTCCCATATCTAATAGATGCAAAAGATTATTTTCTCTATCAGTATATAATTGATGTTCAAATTGAATTTGAGTTGCAAAAATAAAGAGGTGTCTCTTCTTTGTACAATAATTGATTAACATCCATACCTTATTAATCCTGAAGATAATCATCCTCCTACAATGGTAACTTGTATTGGTCTTATATAAAGGGATCAATTTGGTTTTGGATCCAATCATCCTCATATGCAGTATTATAGGCCATACTACTTTGAGTGTAAAGAGGCATATTAGAATCAATGTTAGAATAGACCTAGATAAGAAAGGCATATTTTGGGAAAAGCTAATAGATAAATATTTAGAAATGATACTAATTTGAATAGATTTGAGAAAAATGATGGACAACACAATGGTACAAGAAAAGAGGTATGAAATGGACACATTTTGAACAAGGTATAAATGGAACATATTTGACTACAGATATAGACAGAGTAACGATACAATTTAACACAAAAAAAGGGTATGAAACATAAATATTTTAACCAAGGGATAATGGAATAGATTTGAATAGATACATCGATATAGTAATTTTACTATTTCACACAAGATAAAGGTATAAAACATAAACATTTTGACAAAATGATGCAGAGGTCACTTCAAGAATTTTCTCTCTGCACCAACTCCTAGCTTTGATCCTTTCTCTTGGTTACTTATATATTTTTCCTCTTAGATAAATTATAAATTCTTGACATAAATATTCTCTCAGTTAGATTTATCTCATTATATACTTTATCACTCACCCTTGCTTCACTCACATACTAGTCTTTATGTTATATGCTTAGATTCAACTTTCCTTTCCTTTGACTCAAAACACATAGTAACTTGGATCCAAATACTTGACTCAAGTTTCCTAAAAACTTGTGATGTTTTATGACATCCATATCAAGCTCAAAAAATTCCTATCTGACCTCCCACTCAATTCACAAACTCCTTAAACAACCCTTTGAGACATACACTATTTTCTTGCTTTGACAAGGTTCTCTTAGTTTCTTTTTTAAGGCCTATTTGCTTGGTACGGAATGTTACCATCTCAAAATAGGAAAATAAAACCATTTTATGGTAACCTCCATACCTTTATTTAAAATTAAAAAAAAAATAGGCTCAAATCAATTGTTATATCACTTTTCTAGTCTCATTATAGGTTCTGCCTAGGCTTAATTAGGCCTACTTTACCCTTTTTGGACACAGTCCTATCAAAACCATACATTAATGTACCAAATTGAAAAAAAAACTCAAAAATATATTAAAAAAAATTTATCTCTATCCTATTACAAATTTTTATGAAATTTTAATGGTTGAGTCACTATCAAAGTTGAATTTTCTTTCAAAACCCTAATGCAAGGTTTGTAGCAGTCTGAGTAACTCGAGAAGGGTCAAAATAAAGTTTCAAGCTTCCTTATGAATTTGAAATAATTTATATTATTTATTAATATTTTTAACATCACAATAAACCTTTTTCAATCAATAGAGTCTGGTCATGAAGCTATTATTCACTCTTTTCCCCTTATACTATGCCTAACTATTTGAAAGCAATGGGACAATATATAACAAGAAAAGACATAATGATTTTTTAAGTTTCTAAAAAGGTTTATAATATTTATGGAGGATTAACACACCTTTAATAAAAATATTTTCCTCATTCAATGATAAAATACCTTCTTTGATAAGTCTATTTACTCCTTTTACAAGTCTTTGGTTGACTTTGTGAAGTTTCTTATCAACTATAGGTATGTCTTGAGTTTGTCATCCATACCTATGAAATAAAATCCATAGAATATAAATAACATAAAAAAATCAAGGAAATAAAATTAAAAAATTTCCAAGTATGACAACAAAAACATATATTTATTAACATTCTCCTCGCCTACTATGTTTATACATTCAATGTCATTGCATACATAGTGAATATAGGAACTTGCCAATAGATTTGTATTCAATTAAAGAAATATCTATTCATACTCTTTGGGTTATCTTATTTTAAAATTATAATCCACCCCCTCACTTTGACTCTAATTGATCATTTACAAGTCTTTTTGAGTGATGTAACTACTCTAACTAACTTCTAAATCCCTCATGTACGTTGGGAAAGTGTTAACTGCCTAACCACTAACACGCTTATCAAAATGACTAACTATATGATTTAAGTATGTAATAAGAGTAAATTTAATATTTATATAATATAATCCACAAGGATACATTCTTAATACTCCTAAAAACATGACTCGTGACCCCAAAAATCTTGACAAAAGATTCAAAATTTCAAATTATCAAAATTGGTGGGAAAATGCCAATCTAATTCTAATTCTAATTCGACAATACTATAGCATATAATATTGACTCCTACATACCTCATATGACCAAAATGACTTAAAAATGACTCAAAGATGTGAAATAGACCAAAATGTATAAAGGTTAGTGATGCTATTGCATCATACTACTAAGGATCAAAAGAAAACTTTCCAAGAAAGTTATAATTGATCTAGCTTTCATATTCTTTACAACATCCCTCTTCCAAGTTCATGTCCTCCTAGATCCCAGGGTCTATTTGAAGCATGTATACCTTATTTATTCTTGGTTAAACTTATGATAGCTCCTTCTTTGTTAATATTTCTTTTACTTTATATCTTCAATTTGATCATGGTCAATTGTTGCTTGTTTCATCTCCTCTTAAGACCTGAACATGAAGCAAACAAGACAAACAAAACCACTTTTTTATTGATCTCTTGAAATTAAAAACTGTTATTTGGTTGCCAAATCTTCTTCATCTTGACTCAAAATTGCCTTCAATTCAAACTCAATTTCCATGATGGAGTTCTCATCTCATATTTATCTCAAACCAACTAGCTCTTGAATTATACACTACCATATCTACTTCTCTTATGTAGTATACTCATCTACATCTCTTTCATCTTCTATTGGTGCCAATAAAGACACCTCAACCTATTACAACTTAGTATTTTCAAGTACTTCAAAATGTGATTCTTCTTCAATCTCTCTTGCTTCCACCTCATATGTTTCTCCTTGCATGTCGAGCACTTCTTTTGGTGTTGTTGTTCCTTCTTGACCTTTCACTAGCATATTCATCAACTTCAAAGTACTCTCATACAACTCATATTTACCAGCATTTAGATTAGCAAACTCATCAAACATAACATGGAAACTATTACCTTGTGTCTCTTTGCTCTCCTCATAGCTTTCTTGATTGAAACCTACCTCCTTATTGCTTGTCATGAGGCATGGTGATGCTACAAACTCTCTCTCTGCTTCTTCATCAAGTGGTTCACCTTCTTCAAGAAAGCATAAAATTGTGTCCCAATACTAAGTTGTCTAATAAATTTATTCCTCAATATTGCCATGTTACTCATGCTTCCAATATTCTTCACCTTAATTCAACTCTTCACCTATATACAAACATTCCAAGAAATCATTAGTCATAATCTTTTGAGGCTTGCTTGACCCTTTTCTTCCTTTGTTAGGATGCCTTATTAACATATTCTCTATTTTTATTCTCTTATTATCTATCAACTGCTTGAGGGGCCATCTCACTTTTCTCTTTATTCCTACACATAATCTTGGTCTCATCTCTATCAAGACTTCCTCCAACCTTGCCAACACCATCTTCATCTCAATGATCTCATTTTCTCTATTTAGTTTAGTTCTCTTTGCTTCACTTTTATCTTCTTATGGAATTCCTCAATATTTAATCTATTTATCATTATTTCACTCTTTACTCTTCACTCTCTCTCTCTAGATCTCACCTTGACCTTTTTTCTCTTCTTGACAAGCCGACTTACTTTCCTTCTTTGACCTCACTTGGGTCTTTCTCACTTGACTCTCTCTTCTCAGAGTCTCTCTCTTTCTTATCCTCACCTAGGACTCTTATCTCTATCTTAATCTCTCTTATTGAGATTATTTATTTGATATTTCACTATCTATTTTCTTTCCAAGCCTCTTGGCTTAAGGGCTTTAGCCATAAACTTCTCACTTTTCTACCTCTCACTTCTTTCCTGCAACTTGCATCAACATTCACACAGCTTCTGAAAGAAACATTTCAATACATTATCAACATAAATTGTATGCATATGAAATCAATAATTTCACAACTCAAACATATCTCATCCATGTAATTTTCCTGCTCTGATATCAAATGATGTAGAGGTCAATTCAAGAATCCTGACTCTGCTCCAACTCCTAGCTCTGATCTTTTCTCTTGGTTTCAAACCTTTGTATCTCTCTTACTTATCTCTTTATCTTCTTAGATAAATTATTCATTATTGACATAATTATTCTCTTACTCACCTTTATCTCATTCTATGCTTGATCACTAACCCTTGCTTCACTCACATACTAGTCTTTATGTTATATGCTTAGATCTAACTTTACTTTGACTCAAAATACATAATAACTTGGATCCAAAAACTTGACTCAATTTTATTGAGAACTTATAGTGTATCATTACATTAATATCAAGTTAAAACAAGTCCTATATGACCTCCCACTCAATCCACAAACTCCTCAAACAACCCTTTAAGACATACACTATTTTCCTGCTTTGGTAGGGTTCTCTTAGTAGCCTTTTTTAAGGCCTATTTACTTGGTATGGACAAGTACCTTCTCAAATTAGGAAAATAAAACCATTTTAAGGGTACCCTCTAACCCTATATTTCAAATTAAAAAATTTATAGGCTCAAATCAATTGTTATATCACTTTTCTACTCTCTTTTTAGGTTCTATCTGGGCCTAATTAGGCTTACTTTACCCTATTTGGACACAGGCCTATCAAAACCATACATCAATGTACCAAAATGAAAAAAAATCCAAAATTTATTAACACACTTTTAACTCTATCCAAGTACCAATTTTTATGAAATTAAAATAATTGAGTCACTAACAAAGTTGAATTTTCTTTCAAAACCCTAATGCAGGGTTTGTAATAGTCTGAGTAACTCAAGAAGGGTCAAAATCAAGTTTCAAGCTTCCTTATGAATTTAAAATGATTATTATTATTTATTAATATATATACCATAATAATACACCTTTTCCAATCAATGTATTTTGTTCATGATGCTATTGTTCACTCTTTTACCCTTGTATTGTGCCTAACTATGTGAAAGCAATAGGATTGTATATACCAAGAAGAGACATAATGATGTTTTAATTTTATAAAAGGGTATTTAATATCTATGGATGATTAAAACACTCTATAATAACACTATTTTCATCCTTAAATCATACCTCCTTTGACAACTCTATTTACTAATTTTACAAGTTTTTGGTTGATTGTGTGAAGTTTCTTAATCAACTACAGGTCTGTCTTGAGTTTATCATCCATACATATGAAAGTAAATCCATAAAATATAAATAAATTTAAAAAATTAAGGAAATAAACTTACCAATTTTCCAAGGATGATAAAAAAAACATGTCTTTATTAGTATTCACCTCACATACGCTATTTATACATTCAATGTTATTGCATACATAGTGAATACAGGAACTTGCCAACAGATTTGTCTTCAATTAAAGACAATATTCATACTCTTAGGGTTATCTTATTTTACACTTATAATCCATCCCCATCACTTTTAATTCAATAGATCATTTACAAGTCTTCATGTTGTTATGCAACTACTCTAACTAACTTCTAACTCCCTCATGTATGTTGGGGAAGTGCTAACTACCTAACCACTAACACACTTGTCAAAATGAATAACTATATTTTTTAAGTATTTAATGAAAGTAAATTTAATCCTTATATAATATAATCCACAAGCATACATTCTTAAGACTCCTACAAACATGACTCGTGACCTTAAAATCTTGACAAAAGATTCAAAATTTCAAATTGTAGAAATTAGCAAAAAAAATGCCAATGCAACTCTAATTCAAATTTGACAACAATTTAGAATATAATATTGACTCCTACATAACTCTTATAACCAAAATGACTTACAAAAGACTCAAACATGTGAAGTAAACCAAAATGTACAAAGGGTAGTGATCTTCCTACATTACCAAGGTAGAATGAGACAAATTTGATCAAATAAATAGATAGAGTAGTGCCTTTTAGTGTAAGTACAATGTGACAATCTCTAACCAAAGACAAACACAAGCAATCTCACCCTATGCTATAAACTAGAAGCTAACACAGGTTTAATGGAATATCAATGATATTTTGATATACTTACTTTTAAGAGGATAATATATAAGATTATTTAAAAAGCAATAAATTAATGCAGACTATTGGTAGGGCTTTTACATCCCCCTTCTTTCAAAATTTCATATGAAAAAGGCATCTTCAGGAGATATTACTTTTGCATCCGTGTATTAGTGATAATTTTATGGTAAATAGGCTTCTAACTAAATTTTCAATTGGCCAACTAGTTGGTCCTGATATACATTGTAGTACATGAGTGATTTAGAACTATCTATCAAGTGGATCTAAACCATCTATATTATTATGCAAAGGTCTTGTCCTTTGCACAACAACTTTATCCATGTACTACTTAGTAAAGTATGATGTCTAGATCATCACATGGCCTAAGACCCTATTCACTTGGTCAGGTTAACTGCTCAACCACTATCCCAATGAATAGTATGTTCAATTTGTATACCCCATTATATAAGTGGGGTTGGTACAATGTTGAGAGATGAAATTCCAGGTTAAAATACCCCTAATAGACTTGTGAGATGGCTATGAACTCCTACTCATAAGCCAAAATAAAAATGGAAAGTATTGTTATTTTGATTTGTAGGATCTCACTAGAGGAAAGTAAAGAGCATATCAAATAAATATTTAGAATTTAACACATAAAATATTTGTGTTTTCAAGTCACCCAAAGAGAGAGAGAGCATGTGCATTAAATATCCTCACAATGCACTCAAGAAGAAATAAATGCCAAAGACTACTTGTATGAAATGATAAAAATTTGACAAATAAGCAAGCATTATTTTTAAACCCAAAAGAAAATGTGAATTTAAAATATGATTTATTTGATATAGATCACTCCCTTTTAAAACCTATAAAAAACAATATAATTATTTTTTATTAAGGGATTTTGATAAGTGAAGGAGATTGATTTTCTTAGTTATTTTAAACTCTTAGGTTTTCACATAAAAGAATTTTTTTCAAAACATAAAGCAATTTCACTATTTTTAGGAACCTACATAGAAGATAGATAGAGCATAGAAAACCAGACAAAAATGATTTAACTGATTAATAGGGCAATTTCACCAATTCTCAGTACAATTTCATGAAATATATGTCAAATTCATTAAATAGATAGACAATTTTGCTAGATAGATAAATAATTTTGCTAAAGAATAGACCACACAGATAATAGACCAAAAAAGATAGGGATAATTTCACCAATCAATAGATTAATTTCATCAATTTTAAAAATAATTTCACTAAAGACATAACAAATTCACCACTAAATAGAGTGTCAAACCTAAACAATTTTGTCAAAATGTAGAACAATTTCACTAAAGAATAGTCATATGTAGAAGATAGAGAATAGACCAAAAAAGATAACCATGATTTCATTGATTACAAGATGATTTCATCAATTAGTAAATAAAAATTAGAGATAATTTTATTGTTTTCGAGAATAAATTCACCAATTAACAGAGAAAAATAGAACATGAAAGAGCCAAAATATCAAGATTCTCTACAAATCAATATTAGTTTATAAGCTTGAATGAAAGGTGTGGGTTGCGGCATCCCACTAGAAATGCTAAATCTATCTTTAGAGTGTGAATCCTTAATAGTTTCACAAAATTTTGATCAAGACAAGAAAAGTGAAATAATATAGAACACACATAGGACCTTAGAACTCAACAAAATATCAAAGAGACTACAAATTGCATAAAGACATCACACCTTGCAAACCTCCTTTATAGCTTGATCATTATTGAGTTGTGGTTTATATGTAGCTTTTATAAGGTCTTTGGCTATGAAAATTTGAAGTCAATCATATCCATAAAAGTTATGGATCATGAAGACTTTGATCAAAGAATGTCGATTGATTAACAAGTTTAGCATGATAAAATGCAAAGGATTAGACCATGCAAACCTCCTTTGTAGCTTTAACATTTTTGAGTTGCATCTTGGATGTAGCTTTTAGATAGTCTTTGTCAATACAAGTTTGAAGTTAATCATCTCCATAAAATCTATGTATCATGAAGACTTTGATTAAAGAATGTCGATTGATGAACAAGTTTAGATTGATAAAAAAAGTCAAGGCTTTGTTATAGCTCTTAAAAATGAGCAAAGTGATATAAATGATCTTATTTATAACAAAAATAGATTGATGAGGACCCTTCATCTTGAACTCAAGATGAAGGGTAGTCAAAGGGTCTTCAAGTGTGCACTGTTAAGCATGAAATATATTGAGAGGGGGGTAAATCAGTATATTATATATCATTTTCTTAATTTGATTTCTTTTCTTTAACCACTCAATCATACATTCAATATATGCAATAAAATTGAAATAATAATTTGCACCACATAAGAGAGAGAGAGAGAGAGAGACCATATTTTTACATGGAAACCCAAAGTAGGAAAAACCATGGAGAACAATTTCAAACTATATGAAGCACCAACTCAAAATACAAAGTTCTCAAGCACCAACTTGTAGGAGCACAACCCCTTTTCCAAGTACCATCATAGAAACTATTTGTGAGCACCAGCCCACAGGAACACCAACCCCTTTCAAAGATTTATGAGTACCAACCCATAGGATTACCAACCCCTCTTGTGTATAAAACACAACTATCTCTCAATGTTGCTTACTCAACAAATGATAGAACTCTACAATATCTCCTACTTTTCTCTTTTTGAAAACAAATACAAACCATGCACTCTATTGCTTATCACAAATGGCTTCTCAAGCCTCTATTTATAGCTTTCCAAATGATATTTGGAATTCACTCTTTGTGACCCTTCAATCCTTATGGAAAATGGTGCCAGACTTACATGACCCTTTGTATCCTTGCATTTGAAAATTCATATGGTGACCCTTCATAAGCAAAAGCATCCTTTCCTCCTTTGTCTTTATCTTTATGACTTTTCATATTTCTCAAAGTGTCCCTTCATGTAAAATTGTGTCATAACTCTTTTGTCTTCACATGTTGACTCTTGGAATTCCTCAAGATGACTCTTCATGAGAAAATACATCCCATTCCTCTTTCATCTTTTACCCCATGACTCTTTGACTTCTCCATGGGCCCTCTTTTGACTTATATGCAACCAAAAATATATTCATTAATATTAAATAATATTAACACACATTAGCCAAGATATAAATATTAAAAACACCATTAAATGCA
This sequence comes from Torreya grandis, assembly GCA_037957365.1. NCBI lineage: Eukaryota > Viridiplantae > Streptophyta > Pinopsida > Cupressales > Taxaceae > Torreya > Torreya grandis. The sequence goes on along the minus strand of JARHVA010004915.1, from coordinate 720,561 downwards.
ATGGGTCCTTTATCACTAATAATGCTAGACCTTTGACATCAATGATAATGTTTCCAACAATCTCCCCCTTTGTCATTGATGGCAACCTCAAACTGAAACTACCACATCTTGAAAACTTGCTCATACTACCATCTAAAAAACATATAGTAACTCTCCCTTACTGTAGCAACCTATACCTACTCCTTATACCTATTTTTGTACCTATACCTATACCTGTTATTCTCCCCCTTTCACATCAATGGAAAAGGACCTTCCTAAAGCTAACACTTAGCTCACCCTCAACTGATATTGAACCTTAATGGCAGGAAGTAAAATAAATTACTCCCAAATTCTCTCGTAGATACTCAAATGTGTCTTTTGGTAGTGCTTTTGTGAAAATATCTACAATCTACTTTGTAGTACTAATATATTCCATCTTACCCTATTGATCTGCAACCTACTCTCTCAAAAAGTGATATCTAATGGGAATATGTTTTGTTCTTAAATGCATCACTGGATTCTTTGAAATATTAATAGCACTTATGTTATCACAAAAAATAGAAATAGGTTCATCATACTTTACCATGATATCTTCTAAAGCTTGCTTCATCAAAATCACTTGAGTACAACACAATACTATTGCAATAAATTTTGTTTTAGCTATAGAAAGTGATACTGAATTTTACTTCTTTCTTAGCCATGATACTAATCTATCACCAAGGAAGAAAGCTCCTCCACTCATACTCTTTCTATCATCCAAGCACCCTGCCTAATCTGAATCTATATAAGCAACCAAAGTGAAATATCTACCTGTGGGATATCATAATTTGTAATCCAATGTCCCCTTGATATATCTAAATATTATCTTCACCAACTGAACATGACTATCTTTTAGAGATGACTGATATCTTGCAACCATACTTAATGCATGCATGATATCTGGCCTCTATAAATATTGATCTATAATAGATGAATCATCATCCTTGCTCACCTTATTTTTTGTACACATTGGTGTGCCAACTGGTGCACAATCCTCAAAACTAAATTTCTTCAACATTTCCTTGGCATATTTATTTTGAGCTATGAAAATTCTTTTATCTGACTAAAAAATTTACAATCCTAAGAAAAATGATAATTCTCCAAGCATAGACATCTCAAATTATTTTTACATATTATCAAAAAATTCTTTTGTCATCTATTCAATATTTCTTCCAAAAATGATATCATCAACATATACCATAACAATCAATTAATGCTCACCCTCTATTTTGATGTAGAGATTACTATCATCAAATCCTCTCTTGAAAACTTGATCTTGCAGGTACTTATCAAGTCTTGCATACCAAGCTTTGAAAGCTTGTTTCAATCCATACAAAGCTTTCTTCAATCTACATACATGACTACTAATATTTAAGAGAATAAATCCCTCAGACTACTCAATGTAGACCTCTTCTTCTAGATTCTTATTCAGGAAGGTAGATTTGACATCTATCTGAAACACTTTGAATTTTTTAAACACTACATATGTAAGAAACATTCTAATAGCCTCTAACCTTGCCACTAGTGCAAAATTTTCTTCAAAATCTATTCCTTCAATCTAAGCATGTCCTTTACATAATAATCTTGCTTTATTTCTGCTCACTTCTCTATTTTTATTCAACTTATTTCTATAAACCCATTTTTTTCTATCACATTGTTATCTTTTAGTCTAGGCACTAATTCCCAATTATCATTATTTTCTATCTGATTTAATTTTTCATCCATATTATTAACCCAATGCTTATCATGTCTAGCTTCTAAAAAAGTTCTAGGCTGAATTTTGGATAACAAAGAGAAATTAACTTGCTTAGATTCACTTACCATCATTCTTCTGGTGAGAATTCCTTAATTTATGTCCCCAATGATGTCACTTTCATTATGATTTATTTAAAAATATTTGGATGGAGTTTTGGTGCCCTTTTTCTTCTTCTTCTCATGTTCATCTAATTCTTCAAAACCTTCCTCTTCAATGATTTTAGGAATGTCTATTGGATCATTGATTCTTTGTGTTCCATCTTATTCTATCCTAACACTTGCACTTTCAACAATTTTCTTGGTTCTTTTGTTATAATAACCAAGAAATACAGCTTCATCTACTCTAGATTCAAACTTACCAAGTTTTTCATCAGTTCTCTTTATGAAGCATCTATTATCAAAAACTCTGAAATAATCAATTATTGTTGGTTTGTCTTTCGATAGCTCATAAGGAGTCTTGTCACTATTGACTCTCAATAATGCTCTATTCTGAATATGCACTATTATAGAAACTACCTCTCTCCAATATTTATCTATTATCTTGGATTCATTTAACATTATCCTCACCATCTCCTAAACTATTCTATTTTTTGTTCAACTACTCCATTTTATTATGGAGTTCTGGCTATTGAATAATGTTTTTTTATTCCATGGTCTTCACGAAACTCAATAAAATAATCTGACATGAATTCTCCTCCTCGATCTGATCTTAGACACTTAATCTTCAAACTAGTTTCAATCTCAACTAATGCTTTGAATGCTTTGAAATATCTGAAATCTTCTAATTTTTTTCTTTAAAAACCTTACCCAAGTCATACATGAAAAATTATCAATAAGTAACATGAAATATTTCTCGCCTTGAGTACTTTGAGTTCTCATAGGTCCACACAAATTAGTGTGAACAAGCTCTAGCATTTGAGTAGTCGAGTACTCTTTTGTTTTGAACCGCCTTCTATCCTGCTTTTCATGCTAACAAGGTTCACAAAGCGTGTTGGATGGCTTTGTAATCTTTGAAAAAAAATTGACTGCTTATTTCTTGACAATGTTGATAAGATTTTCAAAATTTATGTTCCCCATTATCCTATGCCATAGCCAACTTTCTTCAATCTGAATCAAACAACATCTTTGACCTTTGATGTCTGATAGCATATATAAATTATTACCTATTCTCTAAGCATCTGCAACCAACACATCTGAATCTTTTATTCTAATTTCACAACCTTCTATATAGAACTTTAGTGTGTGCCCTTGATCACACATTTGACTTACACTCAAAATATTATGCTTAGGACCTTCTACATACAAAACATTTTCAATTTTAGTTCTACCATTATCCAAACTTAGTGTATCTTTTCTAGTAATTTTGGCCGTAGTATTGTCTCTAAACTTCACTGTGCCACCATTGATCTTATTCAAGGTTATGAACTTGATCTTTTCTCTTGTCATATGCCTTGAACATCCACTATCAATGAACCATGGCTTTTCTTCATTTCTTGCATGCAAAGCAATCTTTACCAACTTACATTTTTTATGTTGTTTCTTTGGCCATGAACATGTCTAAACTTTCTTCTTGATGAATGGATCCTTGAAACTCTAGTCGTTATTGACTAACTCAAACATGATTCTATAGTACTAAGCTATGTGTCTAAAGTTGTTGCACTTATTACATATTATGGCCTCTTTAGTAAATCCTGATAGAAGAGCAAAAGAGTTGTGGCTTCTGCTTGATTCTATATGAATTTTATTCTCCTTATTTCTAAAATTATTAGCCCTTTTTCGACATTATAATTTTTTATGACCATATCCATTACAATAAAAATAGTAACTATGAAAATAGGACCTATTTATGTATCTCTAACATGATTACATTTTGTAGCTTTATTCCCTCCAGCCGTCTTTGTTTGAGATGTCCTCTATATTCTTAACTTCTTCCCTTTTTATTTCTTCTTTTGTAAGAGCTTCAGCATAGCTCTTTCCTTTTTCCTTGTCTGTGAAAGTAGTGACCTCTTTCTCTTTTTCAAATCTAATACCTATCTTATCCAACATTGATCTTTGATTTTCTAATATTGTATTTAACATATTAGTGCTATTCTCAAATTTTGAATCATTCATTGCTCTATCATTGATTGCTTTATTTGTTTTCTCAAGATCTACTTTTAAAGAAGTAATGTCAATAACATATCTTTCACATTCTCTACTTACTATTTTTAATTGTGCTGTTAGATATTCTTTATTCTTCTTGGTTTATTCAAAGTGTGCTTGTAGATCTTCAATTATTTCTTTTGATTCCTTTTCATTTTTCTCGATTTGGAACTTTAATCTTCAATTTTTCTTTTCAAGAGATTTTAACTCTTCTAAGGCACAAATGAGTTCTCCTTCCAGATTCACTTTAGCTTCATCTTGTTCTTCTTTTTTATCATATATATTTTTGCTTACATAGGCATCTTCATCTGTGGCCATGAATAGAATATCTTCTTCTTTTGAATCACTGACTCCACTATCTTCGACTGAGCTAGAATATTTAGAATACAAACTTTTCTTCTCGAATCCCTTCTTGAATTTACCTTTGAAATTCTTCTTGTATGTAGACTTTCCTTCTTCATTATCATCATTACCCTTATTTGGGTATTTAGTTGTAAAATGTCCAATATTTCCATAATTAAAAATTTTAAAAGGTATTTTTTTATATTTACCTGTGCCTTTTTTTGGCTTGTGAATGAATAGAGCTCTGTTGTCATCTTCATCATCGCTAGAATTATCACTTGATTCTTGAATTTTATCCTTCTCTTTCTTTGATGTCTTGAAAGTTACTTCTCTGTTTAAGGGTTTATCTTATTCAGTTCGCATCTCATATGCCATAAGAATACCATGAAGCTCATCCATCTTTAGCTTGGCTAAATTATTCATCTCTTCAACTGCTGAAACTTTTGCATCATATCTCAATGGTAGAGATCTCAAAACTTTTTGAACCACAGTTGATTCTTCTAAATTTTCTCCAAGACCTTGAATTTTATTAACTATTTGATCAACTCATAAAAGGTAACTTGCTATATTTTCTTCTTCTTCCATCTTCAAAATCTCAAACTATCTTCTGAAAGTCTGAAGCTTAGCTTGTTGAACCTTTCCATCACCTTTGTAAATATTCTCTAGTTTTACCGAAGTTTCATGAGCAAATTTACATTACATAATTTTAACAAATTTAGATTCACATAAACCACATAAAATAACATTTAAAGCTTTAGCATTATTTTCAATTGCCTTCTTTTTTGTTGGAGTAGTTACAAGTGTTTGTAGCTCTTCATATTCCTCCACCACTACTTGACATATGTCAAATCTAAGGGCCATCAAATAAGTATTCATCCTTATGCTCCAAAAAACATAAATCATCCCATCAAATAAAGGTGACTTATTTATATAAAATCCTTCATGTGATCCAGCCATCGTGCTTTCCCAATCTTCCTTCAAGCTATAAAAAAATTTCAAAAAAAACCTACTCTAATACCAATTGTTAAGCATGAAAAATACTAACAGGGGGGTGAATCAGTATATTTCATATCTTTTTCTTAATCTGATTTTTTTTCTTTAACCACTCAATCATACATTCAAGATATGCAATAAAACTGAAATAATAATTTACACCACACAAGAGAGAGAGAGAGAGAGAGAGAGAGAGAGAGAGAGAGAGAGAGAGATACCAGATATTAACATGAAAACCCAAAGTGGTAAAAACCATGGAGAATAATCTCAAGTATATGAATGATCACAAACTCAAAATACAAAATTCTCAAGCACTAACTTGTAGGAGCACCAACCCCTTTACTGAGCACCAACACGAAAACTATTTGTGAACACCAACCCAAAAAAGCACCAAACCCTTACAAAGATTTGTGAGCACCAACCCATAGGAGCACCAACCCCTCTTGTATATAAAACACAACTATCTCTCAATGTTGCTTACTCAATAAATGATAGAACTCTACAATATCTCCTACTTTTCTCTCTTCGAAAACAAATACAAACCATGCACTCTCTTGCTTATTATAAATGTTTTCACAAGCCTTTATTTATAGCTTTCCAAATGACCTTTGGCATTCACCCTTTGTGACTCTCTAATCCTCATGGAAAATGGCACCAAACTTGCATGACCCTTTGTATCCTTGCATTTGAAAAGTCATATGGTGAACCTTCATAAGCAAAAGCATCCTTTCCTCTTTTATCTTTACCTTGGTGACTTTTCATATTCCTTAAAGTGTCCCTTCATAGAAAAATGTGCCACACCTCTTTTGTCTTCACATGGTGACTCTTGGAATTCCTCAAGATGATTCTTCATGAGAAAATGCGTCTCATTCCTCTTTCATCTTTTACCCTGTGACTCTTTGACTTTTCCATGGGCCCTCTTTTGACTTATATGCAACCAAAAATATATTCATTAATATTAAATAAATATTAACACATATTAGCCAAGATATAAATATTAAAAATACCATTAAATGCAATGGGGCCTTTATCACCAATAATGTTAGACCTTTGACATCAATGATAATATTTCCAACATCCACACAGATCAATGATGTAAACCCTTCATCTCAATCAAGATGAAGGGTGGAGGATGACCTTTTTAAATATCCAAGATGAATGAAAATAAGACTTTTGTCTCAATCAAGATGGAGGGTGAAGTATGACGTTTGGTAAATTTTCAAAGGTTTACAAAATCATTCATCATATTTTTTATATGAGTCACATATTGCCAAAATTTGCATGAACTTGTGGGAAAAGGGGCCAATGAGTTGATTTTAAGAAGGAAAAAGGAAAATTTTAAAACTTAAAGCTTTCCAAGTGTTGTAAAAACATTGAGGTTAATATTTAAACAGTCTCACATGGGCTAAAAGCTATGGGATCCATGAGGAGACTATGACACAAGTCTTGAGCTATGAGACACGTTGTGTCTACGTGTTGGTTAAGATACAGACCATACGAGGAGGAAGGTTTTGGGGGCAAGGTGCCACATGTAACACATTCAAAATGAGCACAAAATGGAAAGGTTGTGGAGGGGAATGTCCTCCCCCACTCTAATTTTGTCTAATGTTGAATTTTTGTGTTTAATTAAGATTTCACAGTGTTAATTTATTTTAATTAAATCATTTTAAGTTAATTTAATTTTAATTAATTAAATTATTAAAAAAATATTAAATTGATTTAATTCTAATGAACTAAATTTTTAAAATTTAATTAATTTATTATTTTTTATAAGAAAAATTAAGTTTTAATTCAATTTTTAAAAAATTGTTTGAAATCTTTAAACCATTTAAGGAGGCCTTTTAGGCCATATCTTTTGAACCAAAACCCTATTTAATGTATTGTCTATAGTATCAAAAAGGTGATTTTGATGTAGTCATAATAAAGTAATAAATTTTTGGGTAGGGTGCAGCAATCAAATTTTGTCATAATTTATGTTGCCATGTTCCATGTTTTTAATAAAAAGTGCATTTTAATCAATTAAAATCTCTATTTGCTCAAATATGCCCAAAATTAATTGGTTTATTTTATTTCATAGGAGTGAACAAAGTGAATTGAAAATAGGGTTTGGAGATTTGGAGGGAAAAGTGAAATCGGTTTTTGTAATGAATTTTTCCCCTCCATTGAACCAATTTTTTTATTTTTTTAAATAAATACCTAGCATAAGGCCATTTAAAGGACTATCTCTTTGTTGATTTTATTAGGAGACATTGAAATTATAGATCATTTTCATGTATTTTCCTACTTTCATAGTGTAATCTCTCCCCTATTTAACTTGACACTATTGTTACGTTGTCGAAATTGTAATCAATTGGTGAATGTAAATCCAAACATTATGTTATTCAAGATGACATCATTATTAATCAAAATTATAGAAGTTTATTTTCATTTTCCTGTGCATTAAAATGTTGAATGTGTTCATTCTCTTTCTATCATATTGTTCCATAGACTCTTGAATCATTTTTGTTGGTGGTTGCACATTTGTTATCCAAATGAGAGAGCAATTTTGTGGGTGCATTAAATCAAGAAAAATGGATTTGGTTTCATTGCAATAGGATTTTGCTTTATTTTTCCTTTTATTTTATCATTTTTTATCAATATCTTAGCTAGGGTTAGTAGGATTTCAATGCAATATTCTCCTCTCACTTTATCTCAATTTTTATATCTCATTTATTATTAGATAACTATTGAATGGTATGAATGCAATGATGTTTAAATTACCCACATTTAATTTTGTAAAACTTGAAAACATTGATTTATGTAGGTAATATCTATGTGCACTTGTTTTCTTTATTTCATGATCGAAACCCTCATCACAAAACAAACAAAAACATGCACTATAGTCCATTTTGTTAAGATCAAAGTAACAATATTTATTATTTTAGAACCAGTAAAGGCCCCTTGTACTGTAACAGTTTCATAGAGACAAATTGGGTCACCTACTACGTCATGACCTAAAAAATATATAATTCAAAGATATTTTAGGTCTCTTTTTAAGGAGAGGTTGGACAGTTCTTATCCCACCTAAATTGGTGTGCCAAAAACCATTAATATAACTAGTTCTAGAAGGAGGACCAATTGATGGAAATTTTAAAATCTAAATTTTTGACAAAATTTTAAAATTAGACATTTTAGAGGCATTTACCATGCTAAGGTATTCCAAAAATTAAATTATAAATTAGGTGAATACCCACTAGATCAAAGTTTGTTGGGGTTGAATTTGAACTGTTAAAACTCACTAAACGTAGAAAACCCAAAACAAAAAAAATAAAGCAAAAAAATAAACATTTAATTATTTAATAGCTCACCTAGATCAGTTTTTGTTCCCTTTTCTAACCTATTTTATGCCCCTCAAAATCCACCAATGGTGGCTAATATTTCTTTGCTTAGTGTATGTAACTATCATGTAAGCATCACAGGGGTTGCCCATGATTTACAATAGAACCTTGAAAAGTTCTACTTTATGTATTTGCATGGTGTAATCCTCACTCCTTAAGGGCATATTCAAGAACTCAAAGATGTTATTATTATAACCCAAATCCAACATAAGAACATAGATTCTGCCTATTCCTATACACCTTCGATGAGATTGTATACGACTGATATTTGGGATTTCTCGATGGGTCTGTCACCTCTTGAAATGACCTATAAATTATATTTATCAATCACTTTATGGTGCATATTAATTTGGTTGTCCTTTTTCATCAATTTTTCATGGCCCACTATGAATCAAATTAACTAATGAGCATGTTTAACACATACTTCCACGAGATTCATAAATGGTTTAAAAACTTATACATGCAAACAAAGGTGGTTTCCATACAAACCTACCTAAGATCATTAGACTCAATGACCCCCACATTTTTCTAAAGGAAAATCATGGCACTTACAACCTTATCCTTGACATATCATAAAGTAATCATGATTGAGAAAAATATGCCACAAGGGTATGGGATTGGTCAGTTGCCTTCATTAAGGAATCTAGGTGTTTATAATTAGATTCATGTGATAAATCAATCTCTCATGCATAATACCCCTCTGATGAATTAAATCCCTAATGCAACATATTCAAGTCAAAACTAGGTTTATAACCCAACACACTTGAGCTGTATTCTGATAGTCAACCATTTGTACCTCCAAACCACATTTTCCCTCATGTGAATACTCATGAGATTATCCATGTGGCCTACAACAACACTGCTACCATGCCTAACCCAGATAGTTATACTAATCTAAATTGAAATCAACATGTTGGTCCATCATATATAAATAATCAAACACCAACTAACATTGCACATAACTAAATGCATCATGTTTTCCCCATATTTCTACACATTATGACACATTTTTTCAACACATTACCACAAATAGGGAATAACTAAAATGCTAATGCAAACCCAGAAGTGGTGAATTTACAGCAGATGGTTCAATGATTGACAAATGACATGGTTCACTTGTGGAGACAAGTGACACAACATTATAATAAAGCCACAAATAACCCTCCACAAAACATAAATTTCAATTTTCAAAGAACTAATCGCTAGTGGAACACTCAGTCTAACAATGGTAATATATGTAGTCCTCTTAGATATATGCCAAATCAGTGAAAATCATAGATCTCAAAGCATTGGTAATATACTTGGTGGAACACTAGGCTAAACAATGGTAATATACAATGGAACACTAGGCCAAATAATGGTAATATAAAAAACAAATCAAAATAATAATAATTCTTTAAGATCTATAAAATTGGTTGATTTGACATTTCCCACCTGGGGTAGGTTGTATAACATAACAAACCATACTGAAATTGATTATGCTGATTTTATATTGGCCTCAAACATTTTCAAAATCAAATGGACAACTTTAAAATAGTTCATTCATCAATTAAAAACTCAAATCAAAGTGGATTCAATCTAGGTAATGCTTTCATCTTGGAGACCTATGAATTATCATATGAGAGTGACAATGATTCTGGAGACAACTTGGATGAAATTCACATGTTCAAATAGTTCCAAAGGGGAAATAATTACATGTGGAAGAGTAAATTTAAAAATATGTTAACTGCTTCTAATCCTCCCAATAACACTTAGGTTCCACTTGATTAAAATACAAGCAATAACTTATATTTCACCTAAAGGACATAGGTTGTCTTATCAACTAAAAAATAATGGTATGCTCCCATAAGATGACAAATCCATGGAATAAAAAAAAACTTGGATATAACATTACTGATGACCTAAATAAAATTAAATCCAATATAGCCATGTTTTATTTTATTCAAGTCTCTTATTAAAAAATTTTATTGTTGAAAGCTTTATATGTTCCTAAAGGGAAATAATATAATAGAGTAGTGGATGCACGCATTATTTTTTACAAAGAGAAAATTGAAACTCCTTATTTTATCCTAATAATTCATATTTTTGGTACAAACTTACATAATTATTTGGTGGATTCAGGTGCTTAAGTAAATATTATGCCCTTATTAATTTTCCAAAAATTGGGCTTGACCCCTACTAAGTCAAATAGAAAGGTGTTTCATTTGAATAAGCTAGAGGTCAAACTAGTTGGTAAATTGAACCACATTCATATGGTGTTGGTTTCCCATCCAAGGTTGTAGGAGTTCATTAGAATTCAAGTGGTTAATATACCAAATGCATATGGCATTCTTCTTAGCATATATTTGTCTAGAATAGTAAATGGATACATAGTGACTTATTTCTCTCACATGTGGCTCTCGTGATGTGGCATACCTAACCAAATTAGAATTGTGTGTGTGACAACCCCTCAAGGCTAAACTATAGTTACGTCAACTAATTTTTTTAATCATTAAATCACTAAAAATTTATCTATACTACAAGTATAAATGATCTTTAACTAAATGCATCAATAAGTAAACTATTCTTTAACTATCAAGTTAATCATATGATTCATTTAGTTAATTATCACTATAATGAATACAAATTTGCTTTCGCAATAAAATCATAAAATAGTATCAAAATACACAAATTACAAATCAACCACTGCTAGAGTAAATATCACAATTGATACAAGAATAAAAAGACAACTATTGTAACTATAAAATTTCTATCAAATAGTACAATTACACATTATTATATATTTGAATTTTAACTAAAAATATGCAATGTTCCATAGAACATATGAGTCTAAATGAACTTGTTATTATCCAAAAGTATTTATTAGTATAGCCTCTATTGGTTGACTATTGGAGAAGAGGTAGTGTAGCATCTAAGTATTTTTCCACACCAACCATGGAGCATAGATCTTCCTCACAATTTCTCAATTGGGGAATGGACCTCCCTTCATGTATGGTCAGATAATGATGGTAAAAGAATTAAAAATGTCAAATAGAACATATTATCACTAAATCTTACACCCTAAAAGAGGTTGTTCAAGCTTCTTCCAAATTTGGGCAACATGGGAACATTTTAAGGTATGTGGGTGTACCTATATCAGAAATGAGCCTCTAGGTTTAAGGGATAGTTCCCTAAATATATCATGCAATGTTTGTCACTTAAGATACTACTTATTTATGGGGGGTAAAAGAGTTAGAAAATATATAAATTAAACTTACTATAAAGAAGGTGATGCACCAATAATATCTTCCACATGACCATCATATTTTCTACCATAGTAAAACAAAGTATACAAGTTGCTCTCTAAATCTCAATGGGTTCTAACATGAGTATTTCAATATAGAGGTGAGGTGCGAGCAGTAATATAAGGTATATGACCTAGAGGGAAAATTTCACACTCCAAGAATAAGCATATACTTTAAGAGACTTTACATGCTAGATTACACTCTATATGACCTGTTAGATTAAGAACTCTTGCTTAGACATGAAAAAATAAGGGAAGGAAGGATAGATAGTTATCACTTCTCATCACCATACATCACTTGCAGCCTTAGACAATTATTTAAACCTTAGAAAATAAACTTGTATTAATGTTCAAAGGGAAAATATAACATCAGTCCAATAGGATTCACCATACATGGTGTGGAACTTATTTGTAATAGATCAAGAGCTATACTTATATAAGAAAGGTTGTAAGAGAAAGGGGACCTTAGCACTCAAAATGGGAATCAATCCATTTAAATGCTTTAATTTTTGTTAAAAATTCTTCCAAAAATTATGCTCGTTCAATCCATTTGATTAATACCCATCACTTTCATTTGCTACATAGTTAAAATATTCCCTCTTTGATCCTCCATAGTGGTTGTAATGGTAGAATCAAGCATTCCCACTAGGTTCAGGCATCCATCTAGTTAGAATAACTGAATAAATATATTAGAGATTTATCCTAATGCTAAACTATTCCAAATTGGTTTGTCATGATGCATGCCCAAGAGGGGAGAAAGGTCACTCTTATGTAGTTGGTTTTGGCATGGCCATCGAAGTCTACATGTCTATCCTACATGTTGTCAATGGCACCATCTGATCCTAGAAAATCCACTCCTGGCTCAAATTTAAACATGCTTGAGCTTGGTTCCATCATGATTGCTTGTATTAGTCAAAAATTGACCTTTTGACGTCTATCTAAGTCACTTGGTTCTCCTTTGTTTTGATTGGTCATTTAGAACTGACTCAGATTACCAGATCCTTGATTCATCTCACATCATTGGATTTTATTATGCATAGATGCCTGCAAGCCATTGATCTTCTTTCAAGACCCATGTGTTTGTGCCACTTATCATGCACCTATTCACCCTTGATATTTGTTGACCATTTTGACTCATGTTTTTCATTGATCTTTGATGTAATATAGATCACACACCATTGGATCTATTTGGGCCCACTGACTCTAAAAGCCAATGGCTAATTCATGATCCTAAAATAGGTGTTGGTGTAACCATATTAAGACATTTTAATTTTAATAGTCATTTTCTAGGGTTTGAACTTGATGCTTGTGCACCTGTCTAAATCACCATTCCATGAGCTATTTATTTCAGACCCGTTTGTTGAATAATGTTTTTAGGCTTTGTGTCTCAGCCACTTCCTCTAAAGGAAATTGTTTGCTTTGTCTTTGCCTTAAACAACTCTTGTAGACAAAATGTTTGAAAGAATCCATGTCTTCGTCCTTTGTCCTTTGAAAAGTGCTCTTCAAAACTTTGACTTGGTCCACCTCGCTATAGAAAGGTCCTTTAGAGAAAATGTAGACCCTTGCCAAAGAAATTGACCCTTCAGGCTTTTGAAAAGTGCCCTTTTTGAAAGAAAATTACCCTTTAGAATTTTTGCATTAGACCATTTCCCCAAGAAAGGAAATTGTTTGGACACTTTGTTTTGAAAAGTGCCCTTTGGGAATTTTTTTTAATGACAATTTCTCCAAAAGATATCCCTCAAAACTTTGAAAGTGACGCTTTCCTATAGAAGAATTCTTTTGAGAAAATTGTTCGGATATTTTTCCCAAAAAATCATTATGTTGCCTTCTGCCTCAAACATTTTTCTGAAGGAATTAGTCCTTTGACTTTGGAAAATCACCCCTTGGAAATCTTGACAAGTGTCCTTCGGGACTTTGAAAAGTGTCATTCAAGAACAGTGTTTTGGACACTTTGCTAAAAAATAAATCCTTCAAAACTTCTAAAAAAGACCCTCTTCAAAGAAATGACCCTTCGGGGAAATTGTTTTAGACAAAATGTTTGAAGCAATTTTTGACACTTAAACAAGAGCATGAAACATAACTCCCAAAATAATTAACACTTGGCCAAAAGAATGAAATAAAGCTTACTAAATAATTAACACTTGTACATTTATTATGGGATTTGTGTGTAACACTTCCTCTGAAGTAAATCTATTTGCTCTAACACTTGGCCAAAATTAAAATATCTCCCAAGTGTAACTTTAGAATTTTTTGGACCTGCTCTTGTAACTGCTCAATACTATGAAAATTTGCTACTTACATATATGATCAAAATGATTCTTAAGACACCAGAAGACACAAGGACTAGGCTAGGCCATGACCCACTTAAAATGGCATATAAAATGACATCAAACAAATCCACAACATACCCTATGACATTATAAAAGGCCCCTATACAATATTTTGACTTAAGGGGGGTTGACCCATTTTGGCCTATGGGAAAAAAATGGTCAACATCTTTGGTGATTTAGAGGGGTGTGATTTTTATGCCATGACCAGTTACCTAATCTTATCCATTGGGATATGGAATCACAAGTATACATGTTGGAAATATAAACTACTTTGAACAGTATACAAAACACAAAAAAATAACAAGAACAAAACACAAAATAAGGAACCTAAAAAAACACATTGTGCTTCAGAGAACTTATTGGGACACAACATAATAGGAAAAGAAACACACACCTAACCTAATATTAATAACACAGACCTTTAACTCTCAACGGTAGGGTTTTAAGTGTATCCCATTCACAGGGATAGGTAGTTCTTCTCCATTCATCCTTATTAACTGAAATGAGTTGCTTTGTTTTCACTTGATGATGGCATATGGTCCATTCCATAGGGCATAAAACTTAGTATGCCTACTCAACTTTTCTCTATCTTCATCCCATCTCAAGACTATGTCACCTTCTTGAAATTATCTTGGAGTTGCCTTCTTGTCAAAAGACCTCTTCATTAGTACCTGGTGATGCTCCATGGCTTCATGAGCCTTACCTCTAGTCTCTTTCAACTCCATTAGTTCTGTCAATCTAACTTCTATTGGAGTGTTCTCAAGCAACTCTAGTTGGTGTGCTAATTCCAAGGATGGTAGTTCTTTAGATATAGACAACCTAGCTTCCCTTCCATAGATAAACATAAAAGGAGAATTCCTTATTGACCTCTTAGGATTTATCCTATCAACCCATAAGTCTATCTTTAGTTTAGTGTACCAAAATATTTGGTTATGCTCCAAGGTTATCTTAATGATTTTGATTAGGTTTTTATTGGTAGATTCAGCCAACCCATTATCTTGAGGGTAATAGTTGGATGAAGTACTCAAGAATATGTCAATATTACTTATCCAATCAGTTATTTTAGCACCCATAAAATCAATAGAATTATCTAAAATGATAGTAGAATGGGTGCCAAACCTAATTATGATGATCTCATATAACTCCAAGATGGCACTCTCATTAGCCTCCTTCACTGCTACTACCTCAACTTATCTGGTAAAATAGTCAGTTATTGTGAGTATTCATTTATGACCAATACTTGATAGGAGGTTTATCATTCCAATGAAGTCAAGACCCCATTACATGAAAGGTTGGTCCACTTGGATAGGCTTTAATGGACTAGCTACAAGCTTCTACTTTCTTATAAAAAAATCACATTGTCCACACCTTCTCACCTAAGCATGGCAATCCTTGAAGAGGTTGGCCAATAATAACCAGCCCTCATGATCTTACTAGCTATGGACCTTATATAGAAATGGCCTCCTACTATCCCATCATGGAACTTCTCAAGCAACACTCCAAACTGGTCATTATCATGCATCTCAATAGCACACCATTGATATCTCTCCTAAATAGCACACCACCAACAAAACAAAAGGGTATAGATTAAAATATAAAATACCTCTTTTATGATCTATTCATATTATCAAGGTACTCATCATTTTGGAGAAATCTGATTATGTCTTGTGTCCAATTTTTTGGAGGTAATAGACCAGCTAGTTGGGGACACTCATGGTTGACTAGAGATTCCTCTTTTGATTCATAAATATCTTAAGATAGATGTTCATAGAGGCCTTTTCCCCTTACCTATTTTATCACTTTGATATCAGCATCATACTCCATCACCCTAGTGATTTACCCCACCCTCTTTTCATTAAGATCCCTACTCAAAAGAAACTCCTTGGTGTTGGTATGAGAGACCATAACTTGAATCTTGTTATTTGACACCATATGTCTAAACTTATTTAGTCCTCTTACAATATCAAGGACCTATTTTTCCATAAAGGTGTATTTGATTTCATAATCTTCTAAACCTTGACTGAAGAATGCAATTGGTTGTTCCACACCCTCATTATTCTTCTATATCAGCATGGCTGAGATAGTATCAAGGTTAGAAAATGAATACAACATGAATTCTTTAGTAAAATCTAGATTCATAAGGGTAGGAACTTCTGTAATTGGTTTCTTTATGGCTTTAAAACTACTCTTACCCTCTTTGGTCCAAGAGAAGACCTGGTTCTTCTTGAGCATAGTTATGATAGGTTTTACTAAAGATGCAAAACCAAGTATGAATATTCTTACAAAATTTATTTTTTCCAAGAAACTTTGAAGACCTTGCTTATGCAACAGAAATGATAAACCTAGGATAGCCTCTATTTTTTTAGCATTATTCAAACCAATACCTTCATAAATAGTAAAGATGCACTTATTTGGGTTAAGGGATACCCCATATTCCCTACTTCTTTCAAACACTTTCCTTAAATGTTACATGTGTTTATCCGTGTCCTTAAAAAATATTGTTATATCATCTAGATAAACTAGTACCAACTCATTGATTAAACCTTTAAAAGCCATGTCCATTGTTCTCTAAAAAGTGGCACTGGAAATGGATAGACCAAAAGGCATCTTCCTATAAGCAAAGGTTCCCCATTTAGTAGTGAAGGCTATCTTGAACCAAACATATTCATTGACTAAAATATTATTATAGCTTGAATAACCATCTAACAGAGAGAGACATTGAAAACCTAAAAGCATCTATAAAATCTGCTATATCAAGGGTAGAGGATAGTGATATTTGAGTCACACTCGATTAAGATATATAAAATCTACACAAAGCCTTATCTTCCCAATCTTCTTTCTAATAGGAACAAGGTTAGCCACCCACATTGAATGCTTCATGGGAAATATTATCTTAGATTAAAGGATCTTGGTGAGCTCCATCCTCACGAGTTGCTCAACCTTAGGGTTGATGGGTCTTTATTTTTTTCTAACTAGTTTAACTCCTAGTTATAACTCAATGGTATGGTATGCTAGGCTAGGATCAAATCCCTTGAGGTCCTTATATTCCCAAGAAAATATATCATGAAACTCTCTACATAATTCAATGAATGCTTGATTTTCTAATATCGAACATACCTTACCTAGTTTGAGGAGTTTGTCTTTGAAGATCAATACCCTTTCATAATTCTCCTCATTTGTAGATACACTCACTTTATCTTTCTTCTTCTGATCAGTCTCATTAAAGATACTTTATAAGGTCACCAAAACCTTAGGTATCTTATTGGTCTTTAGTTGCACAATCTAGTTACCTAACTGTTCTTGGAGTCTCCCTTGATTTCTTGAAGAAAACTCACCCTCATTTTGTAAGAAGCACGCAATGTGTTTGTCACTATCAAACACTTTCTAAGATATTTCATTATTGGGTATAGAAGGTCTCATAATGATCTAAATATGAGACTACTTGCCTTCCTCCTTTGTGGTAGTTGGAGTGTCAAATTGGGCTTTTATGGCAAATAGTCTATCAACATGACTATTCTACTCCCTTGGGACTGAGTGAATATTGAATGCATTGAAGTCTTCAAGTAAATCCCATACCTGATGATTGTATGATTTAAGTAAAGGGTTATTGGTAGCAACCACCTTCCTCACCTGGTGCACAACCAACTTGTTGTCTCCATACACTTGTAGGTTCTTGACCCCTTTTCTCCTTGCCCATTAAAGGTTGTATATCAAACCTTCATAATCAGTGACATAGTAAGTGAAATTAAAAATATATATATATGAAGCATAATACTATTGTTTCGAGGGAGATACCAATATAACACCATCCCCTACACCAACTTTACTTTTTCAATCATCAAAAAACATCTTCCACAGTTCATCATATTCGCCCTCTTCCTTGGCAAGTAGAGGTGTATGTATTCCTTCTTCATGTATACAATATGTCCATAGATTCATTTCCTCCATGAGAGCTTAAGGATATTGATCATAATTATTAGTACCATATTCATCAAGAAATAAATCTAAAATTCCCTCAAGCTTGGAATAAGTGCCATCATTTGGAATAGAATCCTTTTCTTCATGAATAACATAGTCCAAATTAGAACTTGTGTTGATGTAAGGTTCGATATGAAACCTTGCAAGAGGTTATGTCCTAATTTTTACCTTGGTATCATACCTCATCCTAAAGGCAAAGAAGGACCAATTAGATGAAATATATCTACCAATCTTGGTAGTAAAGTCCCTTGACATGCAGATTGCAAAGTGGATTGGGAGATCAACAACAACTATGTTTTGCAAGATAGGAAAGCTAGGACAGTCATCTAGGAAAACCTTCAAGTTTTTATCAGTGCTATGGTTTTGGTAAGGGTACCATCCAAATGGATAAATCCTTTACTATGAGTCTCTACTTTAAACCCACTTTTTAAGCTTCTACCTTTGGCATGACTAAAGTTAAAGCTCCACTATCCACTATGCAATTATGGACTAGTTTATCACCTACTATGAGAGTGAGATTGAATGGTGGAGGTTTCTCATCCCTAGTGGATGGTTCAAAAATGTTACTAGGGAAACTTTAAATTAAATCATGACTTTGACTTTGATTTGAGGGTGAGACACTAGCAGGGATAATAGATAACTACTTTGGGAAGAGTTCTTTATGACCAAGCATATGTAAAACATCCCAAATGGAAATGGATGTTTTAGTACTCTTCAAAGAATATATAATATTTAAAGAAGATATACCTAATTTTTATTTCATCCTTATAGGCAATGAATTTCTTGGAACTTTAGGAATAAAGGTACTTTGAATAGACCTTACCACATCCTGACTTATTGGAGGTGTGAAAGCCTTTGGATTCATCATAAAAGCCTTTAAAACTATCACACTTGTAACTACATCTTATTGACTTATAGGGTGGTTGGATGAGCCTGAAGGCATGTTGCTACATTTTCTTAGATCCTTCCTCTTGGACCTTGTATTATTTTCAATAGAGGCTCCTTGATTTAGCATAACAGTGTCCTCAACTAGAAAATTGGTGAAGATTTATCCTTGAGGTTGCCAACCTACATTAGCTTACATCATCACCTCATCTTCATTTGATAGGAGGGGAGTAACTACCCCTTGATACACCAGATCTTTCTCTCCATTTTTATTAGCATCCATGAATTGGTCTTGCGGCCAATCTTTTCCTTGCACCAAATTACTATGAGCTGGTACCATCTCCTTTACATTAGTGGTAGAGCTAGGATTGTATGTATTAGCAGACCTGTTGGGATTAGACTATCATTGGCCTCTCCCTCTTCAATATTATTGATATGGGTAAGGGTTTTGATAAGAACCTTTTTTCACTTTATCTTGTCTAATTTGATCTCTTCACTTTTGAATTTATACATCTTTGTCCATGACATTATCCTCCTTCTTAGGAGTAGCTTTGGATTGGTGTTGATGTTAGGAGTTTGAGCCACAATTGAAGAATTAAAAGAAGCATGAGATAATAGAGGCATAGACAATTTAGGTGACAATCTTCTATCTTGGATGAGACTATTCTCAACTTTGATAACAATCTCATATACTTCAGGGAGGGTGGACCTACCCATAGATTGAAACATGATAGCAATTTCAGTCCCAATGGGTTTCAAGTAAGTTGGGAATACAAAGATAGCAAGTGGTCTAATGAGAGGATGCAAACTATGCCAAGTCTTCTAAAACATTTTGTTTAAATCATGCATTATTTTATTGGGGCTACTTTTATTGCGTTGAGCTAATGAATGACAAAGGCATGGTCACTTTCCTTTCTAAATTTAGAAGTCAACAACACTCTAAACTCATCCCATATGATGCATCCACATTATAGAGTCATATTCCAATCAAGAGCCTTCACTTTAATGGATATGTCAAAGATCCTAATGGCAATGCTCTCTTGAATAATATTGTGGAAACTGCAAAATTTAGAGACATCTCTAATGTGCTCACTAGGTGTGATATGACCCTCACCATTGAATGTGGACACACATTTTATGGAATTACGAGGGATAGCATCATATGCATGAAGTTGAATTGGATTATTAGTGTTGAAGGTAGGGAAACCATAACGTATATCCATGTATTCTTCTTCAAGATATTCCACTTCTTCAGCCTCTTTCTCTCTAGCAAAATCTATTCATTCTTCAAAGGGTAGATTAGGCTGTGGATACTAAATTACAAGAGGGATCTCAGGCTAAATGGGTGGATTAATAGGATTGGATGATCTATTAGAGGATGACCTAGTGAGGACCATGAATTATAGGAAAAAATTTATAACTAAACAATGATCTAAAATTAGATTTACTTTAACGAGTCACCAAATACTAGATAGCACACTAGTTTACAGTTGGTATTTGTCAAGACCAACATTCACCTTGACAAGTTGTCTTGAAGACAATGGGTCCCATTGGGCATGCTAGAACTATTGTCACTAAATATTACACCCTAGAATAGGTTGTTTAGGCTTCTTCCATATTTGGTCAATATGGGAACATTTTTAGTTATGTGAGTGTATCTATATTATAAATGAGCCTCTATGTTTAAGGGTTATCTCCCTAAATATATCATGTAATGATTGTCACTTAAAATATTGATTATTTATGCGGGATAAAGATTTATAAAATGCATAAATTGAACCTACTCTAAAGAAGGTGATGCACCAAAAATATCTTCTACATGACCATGATATTTTATACCACAGTGAAATAAAGTATACAAGATGGTCTCTAAGTCTCAATGGGTTCTAACATGAGTATTTCAATATAGAGGTGAAGTGTGAGTAGAAATATAAGGTATATGAGCCAAAGGGTAGATTTCACACTCTGAAAATAAGCATACACTCAAAGAGACTTTACATGCTATACTACACTCTATATGACCTATTAAATTAAGAACTCTTGTTCAGACATGAAAAGATAAGTGAAGGAAGGGTAGAGAGTTATCACTTCTCATCACCATACATCACTTTCAAACTTAGATAATTATTTAAAACTTAAAAAACAAACTTATGATAATGTTTAAATAGAAAATATAACATCAGTCTAATAGGGATTTGCCATACATGGTGTGGAACTTCTTTGCAATATCTCAAGAGCTATACTTATATAAGAAAGGCCAAAAGAGAAAGGGGGCCATGACACTCAAAAGGGGAATCAATATATTCAAATGTATTAAGTACAGTTATAAATGCTTCCAAAAATCATGATCCTTCAAGACATTTGATTGATCCCCATTAGTTTTAGTCACTACACAGTTACAATATTCCTTTTTTGATCCTCCCTGGTAGTTGCAATGATGGAATCAAGCATTCCCATTGGGTTCAGGCATCCTTCTGGTTAAAACAACTAGATCAATCTATTAGGTCTTTATTTTGATGCTAAATTTCTCCAAATTGGTTTGTTATGATGCATGCCTAAGAGAGGAGAAGTGTCACTCTCATGTAGTTATCATTGGCAACAGTTGTCAAAGTCTACATGTTTGTCCTACACATCTTCAATGGCACTATCTGATCTCAAAAAATCCACTCCTAGATCAAACTAAAACATTTTTATGCTTGGATCCATCATGTTTTTTTGCCTTAGTCAAAAACTAACATTTGACCTCTGCTTAAGTCACTTGTTTCCCCTTTATTCTGATTTGTCATCAAGAACCAGCTTGGATTATTAGATCCTTGACTCATCTCACACCATTAGATCTGCCTATGCACAGATGCCCACAAACTATCAATTATTTGTTAGGACCCATGCACTTGTTTCACTTGTCATACACCCATTCACCCTTGAGATTCACTGACCATTTTGACTCATGCTCATCATTGATCTTCAATGTAAGATTGATCATGCACATTGGATCTATCTAGGCCCACTGACTCTGAAAGCCAATGGCTATTTCATGATCCTAAAATTGACATCGACACAATCATATTGATACATTTGAATTTCAATGGTCATTTTTTGGGTCTTAAACTTGATTTGTGTGCACCTATTCAGATCACCATTTTGTAGGCTATTTATTTCAGACCCTTTCATTGGATAATTCTTTTAATCTTTGTGTCTCAGTCACTTCCTCTAAAATAAATTTATTTGTCTTTACCTTGAACAACTCTTGTGGACAAAATGTCTAAAAGAATCCATGTCTTGGTTTTTTTCCCCTAAAAAGTGCCCTTCAAAACTTTAACTTGGTTCACTTCATTGTATAAAGATCCTTCAGAGAAAATGTGGAGGAAACTTGCTCGATAAACATGTTTTGGACACTTCAAAAAAATTGTACTGGACCATTTATTCTAGAAAGTACCCTTTAGGGAAATTGTTTGGGACACTTTGTTTGGAAAAGTGCCCTTTGGGATTTCTATTTTGGGATAATTTCTCTAAAATATATCCCTCAAAAATTTGAAAGTGACCCTTTCCTATAGAAGAATTCTTTCGAGAAAATTATTCAGACAATTTTCTTGAAAGATCTTTGTGTTGATTTTTGCCTTGGACATTTTTTAAAGGAATTAGTCCTTTGCCAATGGAAAATCACCCCTTAGAAATCTTGAAAAGTGTCCTTCAAGACTTTGAAAAGTGCTCTTTGGGAAACATGTTTTGGACACTTCGCTTTGAAAGAAATCCTTCAAAACTTATGAAAAGGACCCGCTTCGAAGAAATGACCCTTTGGGGAAATTGTTTCAGACAAAATGTCTGAAGCAATTTTTAACACTTAAACAAGAGCCTGAAACATAACTCCCAAAAGAATTAACACTTGGCCCAAAGACCAAAATAAAGCTTCTAAAGGAATTAACACTTGTACATTTATTTTGATCTTTGTATGGAATACTTCCTTCGAAGAAAATTTGAATGCTCTAACATTTGGCCAAAGTTTAAATATCTCCCAAGTGTAACCTTGGGTTTTTTGAGACTTGCTCTTGCAACTGCTCAACACCATAAAAATTTTATATTTTCATATATGATCAAAATGATTCTTAAGACACCAGAAGACACAAGGACTAGGCTAAGCCATGACCCACTTAAAATTTCATATGAAATGACATCAAACAAAGCCAAAACATGTCCTATGACATTATAAAATGTCCCTATACAATATTTTGACCTAAGGGGGTTGACCCATTTTAGCCTATGGGGAAAAAATAGTCAATAGAACCCATGTATTGTAAGATAACTATAAAATACATCATATCATAAAGAAATATATTCTAACATGATATTGTGCAAAACATGTAAACTAAATCAAATAAGTGAATTGACAATGTTTTAATGAAAAATATTACTTTAGCCAAAATTTTAATATAGTTTTCAGATCTCTAAGATCAATCAAATTCACACACACAACTTAATTGGATTTCCTCAAATATGTTTATTAATGATATTAAGTAAGTACATGAATTCCATCTCACCTACTTATTTAATATCATCAATATCAGATTAATTCAAAAATAATTAATACTAATTCAAAATATTCAATTAATATATTTTCATATAAAAGTGCCATAACATATATTAATACAAGGAAATCATATAGTTCTGTATATTTCATCATATGCATGTAAATAGTACAAATCAGCTAACTGATCATAAACATATCTTTCTAATTAAATTAATTAATTCATAGTATAAAAACAAATGAAATAATCTAAAAATTCATGTCATGATATTAATTCACATCTGCATTTTTTTCATACAACTCATTAATGGTCCATTTCTTTTTAAGTTTCATACACTTGCAAAATTTGTACCATATAAATATATATATACACATAAATATAATATCACTTTAATTAACTAAGCCAAAGTAACAAATTTCAACTTTGTTTATAAACCACTGTTATAATTTAGACACAAATTTATTTAAAGAAAAAAACATATATATATATATATATATATATGGGGGTTAGTGGTGATAATTATAATATCATTTTAATTAACTAAGCCAAAGTAACAAATTTCAACTTTGTTTATAAACCACTGTTATAAATTAGACACCCAAATTTAGCTAAAGAAAAAAACCATTACCAAGTTCAAATGTTTTCAAACCACTAAATTGCATCCATGATTAGGGGTTTATATTAAATTATAAGACTTAGCCTATTTTCCATATCACATTTTTATAATAGAAAATACAAATGTATATTCGAGTAGTTCATTAATTTCACAGGGTAACAAACACTTGCGACTCCCAACACTAGGCTACAAATTAAAATAGCACCCAATCCTAAAACTTACCATCATAAACAAAGGTTTAATAATAATTAATATTCCATTCCATTCTTTATACTTTTCTTCTATGTCGACTCACATAGGCAAAAAAAGAAAATCCTACCTTCTTTTTATTCTCAATGCTACTCAAATACACAATCGTATACACAAAGTTTAAGATTATATGTATTCGGCTCTATGGATGGGTCGTACCCATTTCCAAGGTCATTTACATATATATTTTTTTAATAATATTTTTATATTTAAATCGAGAAATCATTAAAAACTAAATATACTCATAAACAAGCCCCAGAATACCTAAAAGTACCTGAAGTTATTATTTCAAACCCAAAAAGAGTGAAACTACCATACATACATGCACAAAATTTTATTTAAATAAAAATAGAGTCAACCTCATCCCAGCATCACATATATTAACACATGTGAAATATATCTAACTGATTTCATATTAAACTTAGTCATTGATAAAACCTATAGCTTACCATAAATAATTTTCAAAATTTTCATTACAACTAATCTTGAAATGAAACCCTAGTTTTATCTATCTATCCCCATATACAAAAATACATAGTTGTTTAACAAGGGTTAGGATTTATATGTATTTGACACTTTGGATGGTCTAAACCCATCTAGGATCAATTAAATATAATTCCTTATTTTTTTTTAAAATCTGTTCAAAAATACAAAGACCCATTTCAAAAAAATTAATGGTACATACCAAAAACAATTTATAAATTATTTTATAATGACAAAATCATGAATTTAAATCAACAAACCCTACTTGAGAACACGGTCTAGGTTTGTCCAAAATCTAAATTCTTTCTTCCCCTCTCTCCTCATCCATCTTATGCTCCTCAAAAACTTCTCCCCTCCATATATCTCCTTCAAATCAAGTTATGCATGCCAAATAAATAAACAACCCACATAAAATTGGGTCTCCCATAAATGATCTCCAATTATGTAACAATTTTCAATATTTTTGGCAGTGGCCAGCCATAACCTCACTACCAGGTGAATTCTTCAACAACTAAATGTAATGATAGAAAAAATATACAATTCACCAAAAGTATCCCTTTGATTCTTAAAAACATTTCTATGAAAATGCCTTGAATCCAACTTTGTTTGATACCCTAGATTCTAGTGAATATGCCTTATTTCATAATCACCACATCATTCTATAAAAAGATTGGTATTGACTTTTATTAAAACTATAAGGTCTTATTTAAAATATAACCCTTATTAAATCAAATATGGTCCCTAAATTAGTCCATAAACTTCCTCACACACATATGCCTTTTGATTAATATATCAAACATTTAATAACTAATACTTAAAACATGCTAACCATTTTAACCCTATGGTGTTCAACCATTTTAAACTATCAGAGATTTTTAGACAAAGTAAGATAACAAAATGAGGCAATCATACAAAACCAATGCCAATAAAGTATAGTTCCATAAAACATTTTATTTTTGACTTCATATACCATTAGAAACATAAAAGGATATTAGTGCATAATTTATAACATATAATTACATAAATTGTGACCAGAAAGACATTATAATTATATAAGCTCATCAAAACTATTGCATGCAAAGATAAAATGTGACATAAATAATGAAAATCAAAACAAACCTAACCAAATAGTAAAAAGGTTTTATCATGGTATGTGCATGGATTTTAGTCTTATTCTCTCATCTCCTTACATCCTCATCTACTCTATTCTCTCTAATGATACCCTCCCTCAATGATAGTCTAAAGGGTGGACTCCATCCTGCATCCACCTCAATACAATAAATAGTAGTTAGACCATATCATGAAATAATTCATAATAAAAAATTTCAACCAAAAAAATTAAATAATCATGATCATAATGTACCATAACAAAATATGAACAGGTAACTAACAAGTTAACAATCATGATAATAAGTAACATAACTGTCACAAATCAACATATTATAAATCCAACTACCTAACATAATAACTTAAGCAATAATTATCACCACTGACATGTGTGTGTGTGTGTGTGTCAGTGGTGATAATTATAATATCACTTTAATTAACTAAGCCAAAGTAACAAATTTCAAATTTGTTTATAAACCACTGTTATAAATTAGACACAAATTTATTTAAAGAAAAAAACATATATATATAGGGGTTAGTGGTGATAATTATAATATCATTATAATTAACTAAGCCAAAGTAACAAATTTCAACTTTGTTTATAAACCACTGTTATAAATTAGACACCCAATTTTAGCTAAAGAAAAAAACCATTACCAAGTTCAAATGTTTTAAAACCACTGAATTGCATCCATGATTAGGGATTTATATTAAATTATAAGACTCGGCCTGTTTTCCATATCACATTTTTATAATAGAAAATACAAATGTATATTCGAGTAGTTCATTAATTTAATAGGTTAACAAACACTTACGACTCCCAACACTAGGCTACAAATTAAAATAGCACCCAATTCTAAAACTTACCATCATAAACAAAGATTTAATAATAATTAATATTCCATTCCATTCTTTATACTTTTCTTCTATGTCGACTCACATAGGCAAAAAAAGAAAATCCTACCTTCTTTTTATTCTCAATGCTACTCAAATACACAATCGTATACACAAAGTTTAAGATTATATGTATTCGGCTCTATGGATGGGTCGTACCCATTTCCAAGGTCATTTACATATATATTTTTGTTATAATATTTTTATATTTAAATCAAGAAATCATTAAAAACTAAGTATACTCATAAACAAGCCCCAAAATACCTAAAAGTACCTGAAGTTATTATTTCAAACCCAAAACGAGTGAAACTACCATACATACATGCACAAAAATTTATTTAAATAAAAATAGAGTCAACCTCATCCCAACATCACATATATTAACAAATGTGAAATATATCTAACTGATTTCAGATAAAACTTAGTCATTGATAAAACCTATAGCTTACCATAAATAATTTTCAAAATTTTCATTACAACTAATCTTGAAATGAAACCCTAGTTTTATCTATCTATCCCCATATACAAAAATACATAGTTGTTTAACAAGGGTTAGGATTTATATGTATTTGACACTTTGGATGGTCTGAACCCATCTAGGATCGATTAAATATAATTCCTTATATTTTTTTTAAATTTGTTCAAAAATACAAAGACCCATTTCAAAAAAATTAATGGTACATACCAGAAACAATTTATAAATTATTCCATAATGATAAAATCATGAATTTAAATCAACAAACCCTACTTGAGAACACGGTCTAGGTTTGTCCAAAATCTAAATTCTTTCTTCCCCTCTCTCCTCGTCCATCATATGCTCCTCAAAAACTTCTCCCCTCCATATATCTCCTTCAAATCAAGTTATGCATGCCAAATAAATAAACAACCCACATAAAATTGGGTCTCCCATAAATGATCTCCAATTATGTAACAATTTTCAATATTTTTGGCAGTGGCCAGCCATAACCTCACTACCAGGTGAATTCTTCAACAACTAAATGTAATGATAGAAAAAATATACAATTCACCAAAAGTATCCCTTTGATTCTTAAAAACATTTCTATGAAAATGCCTTGAATCCAACTTTGTTTGATACCCTAGATTCTAGTGAATATGCCTTATTTCATAATCACCACATCATTCTATAAAAAGATTGGTATTGACTTTTATTAAAACTATAATGTCTTATTTAAAATATAACCCTTATTAAATCAAATATGGTCTCTAAATTAGTCCATAAACTTCCTCACACACATATGCCTTTTGATTAATATATCAAACATTTAATAACTAATACTTAAAACATGCTAACCATTTTAACCCTATGGTGTTCAACCATGTTAAACTATCAGAGATTTTTAGACAAAGTAAGATAACAAAATGAGGCAATCATACAAAACCAATGCCAATAAAGTATAGTTCCATAAAATATTTTATTTTTGACTTCATATACCATTAGAAACATAAAAGGATATTAGTGCATAATTTATAACATATAATTACATAAATTGTAACCAGAAAGACATTATAATTATATAAGCTCATCAAAACTATTGCATGCAAAGATAAAATGTGACATAAACAATGAAAATCAAAACAAACCTAACCAAATAGTAAAAATATTTTGTCATGGTATGTGCATGGATTTTAGTCTTATTCTCTCATCTCCTTACATCTTCATCTACTCTATTCTCTCTAATGATACCCTCCCTCAATCATAGTCTAAAGGGTAGACTCCATCCTGCATCCACCTCAATACAATAAATAGTAGTTAGACCATATCATTAAATAATTCATAATAATTTTTTTCAACCAAAAAAATTAAATAATCATGATCATAATGTACCATAACAAAATATGAACAGGTAACTGACAAGTTAACAATCATGATAATAAGTAATATATAACTGTCACAAATCAACATATTATAAATCCAACTACCTAACATAATAACTTAAGCAATAATTAACTATAAAATCTAAAAATTAATAGATTAATGAGTCTAGAAGAGAATTAATATGTAACATCCTACCCATTAAAGATGGTCATTGCCTTGATGACACTTATTTCAATAAAAGTTATGAAATAAAATAGTATTTATCAAAAAATAAAAATAATATCCAAAAAAACATACTAAGTAAATAAATGTAGAAACAGCTTATTAAATTCTTTAGAGTCTTTTCAAGTGGCACTATATTCATAATATTGGTCCCATTGGATCTTGCATTATAACACTTTTATGCTATGCAAACTAAGTTTGTAAATGTCAATTATTTTGACTGGTTCTATTGTGACCACTCTAGGATCTAGAACTTATAAAGTATTCCAATCCAACACTTAGAGAAAGATCAGTAACATACTTTTTAAGATAGGACACATAAAATATTATGCATAAATATTAAATCTAGTGGCAAAGTAAACCTATATGCCATAGGATTGACAACTTCTAAGACATCAAAGATTCCCACATGTCTAGAAGATAACTTAGTTGATATTCCAAACATAATAGAGCTTTTTTATAGTTTAACCGAATAGAAATACATTATCTCCCATTAAAACTCTTGTGTTGTTCTTTTTAAATAATCATAGCTCTTATGTTTATCATTGATTTTAGCTAAACTTTGCCTTATTAACTTAACTTTATCTTCCATTTTGAAAAGAATATCTAGATCAAAAACTACCATCTTCAAACCTATTCTAATTGATTGGTGTTATACACCTTATTCCATATATTACCTCAAATAGTATTATTTTTAGAGTTGATTGGTATGAGTTGTTGTAGACAAAGTCAACTAATAAAAGTTTTTTTTCTCATTTGTATTGTTGATCTATGCAATACATTTTTAGAAGATCTTTTAAAAATTGATTCATCCTCTTTGTTTGACCATCTATTTTCAAATGGTACATTGCACTAAAGTTTAATTGTGTGTCCAAAATTGAATTGAGAATCAACCAAAATCTAAAAGTCATTTTTAGGTATTTATCTGAAATAATATTTTCTAAAAATCCATGCAATCTATACACATTTGTCATGAATCTCTTCATAAGCATAGGTGCATCATCTAATATATTATCAATAATGAAGTGAGATATCTTGAGTTTATTTACAACCACCAAAATCATGTCATGTTGATTTTGAGACATTAAAAGCCTTTGGACAAAGTCCATACTAATGAATTTCTACTTCCATTATGGTATAGTATGCGTGTATAACAACCCAGTATGATGCACATACTCAACCTTAACTCATTGACGTTCTAAACATCATGAAATAAAATCTACTACATTTTTCTTAACTTTCTTAATGATCTTAGCTCTACCAAAATCTTAGTCACCCATGGATGACCTGAGTAAGGGTCATTGTGCAGTTCCTTGAGTATTAAACTCTTCAAATTCTCCTTATCTAGTACATAAATCCTTCTTTTGTACCTTAACAAACCATCATTCTCAAACTTGAATCTATCATACTTAGGATCCTGAACATTCTAAGATAATGTCATCTTTACCTACTAAAATTCATCTCTTAAAGAAAATTTAAATAAATAATCATAAAATATACTCCTAATGGTATCTAGGGTTGTTATATACCTTATACAACTAAAGGAATCTGCAACCCTATTTTCTTTACCTTTTATGTAGTTAATATCAAAATCATAATCTGATAACAACTCTAACCATCACCTCTAATGTGCATTGAGATTAGATTGGATGAAGATATACTTGAGCCCCAAGTTGTTAGTCTTGAGCTTAAATGATTTTTTTAATAAATAATGTCTCCAAACTTGTAAGGCATGAACTATTACAACCAATTCTAGATCATGTAGAGCATAATTTTTTTCATATGACTTCTACTTTCTGGACTCATAAGTTATAACAAAACTTTCTTTCATAACTCCTCCAAGATCATCTCTTGAAGCATTAGTTACTACTGAGAATTGACCATTTGAATCAGGAACTCTCAACACTGATGCAGAGACAAACCTTCTTTTTAGCTCCTCAGAACCTTTATGTGCACTTTTCTAACCACTAATACCTCTATTTTTTTTTTTGAATAGAGGTAATAGGATTTGCTATCTTGAAAAAGTTTGGCACAAATTTCTTGTAATATCCAACCAATCCCCTAAAACTCCTAACTTCATGAACATTTTTTTAATTATTAACTCACTAACAAATTATCTTTACTAATTACAAGTACAAATGATCTTTAACTAAATACATCAATAAGTAAACTATTCTTTAACTATCAAGTTAATCATATGATTCATTTAGTAAAAGATCACTAATGAATATAGAATTAGTTTTGCAAATAAATTATAAAATAATATCAAAATACACAAATTATAAATAACCAATTATTAGAGTAAATATCACATTTGATATAAAAATAAACAGCCAATTATTGTAACTATAAAATTTATATTAAATAGTACAAATATACATTATTACATCTCTGAATATCAGATTATAAACATACAATATTCTATGTAACATGAAGTTATTATCCAAAACTATTTATGAGTATAGTCTCTATTGGTTGATTGTTGGAGGGGAGAAAAAGTACTATTTAAGTATTTTTTCATACCAACCATGGATCATAGATACCCCGCACAATCTCCCAACTAGGAAAAGACCCTCCCTTAACATATGGGTAGATAATGATGGTACAAGAATAAAGAATATCAACTAGAACTTGTGTGTTATATGCAACATATCATAAAGAAATATGTTCTAACATGATATCATAAAAAAATATGCAAACTAAATCAAACAGGTAAATTGACAAAATTTTAACCATTAAAATTAATTTATCCAAAGTTTTAATATAGTTTAAAGACCTCTATGATCAGTAAAATTTACATACACAACTCAATTGGACTTTCTTAAATATGTTTATTAGTGATACTAAGTACATGAAGTCCATCTCACCTACTTGTTTAGTGTCATTAATATCAGATTAATTCAAACATAATTAATATTAAATCAAAAGATTCAATTAATAGATTTTCATATAAAGGTGCCACAACACGTATTAATAAAAAGAAATTATATAACCCCATATATTGCATCATATGCATCTAAATAGTAAAAATCAGCTAATTGATCATAAACATAGCTTTTTAATAAAATCGACTAATCCATTCATTATACAAGAACAGTTGAAATAATCTAAAAATTCCTATCATGATATTAATTAACAGTTGCATGTTTCCTCATAAAACTCATTAATGATCCATTTCTTTTTAAGTTCCATACACTTACAAGATATGTACCATATAAATACACACATATATAAATGTAATTACACAATGTATCAAAATTTAAATTATATCACCAAATATTTATCCATCACATAAATGCATGTATTTATTCATATTAACATATTTAACCTTCACTTTTATAAACCTATAGTCTATATAAAGTAAAGCTTCTTAAAAATGATTGATCCTCAATAATCAATATTCTATAGACTTTAGCTCAAAAGTTTCAAATATTTCAACATATTTAAGTATAGGTATTTAAATTCGTATATATATATATATATATATATATATATATATATATATATATATATATATATATATATATATATCTTATGGAGTTCATCCACATATACAAGTCTTACGGAGTTCAATCAACTGACCCTTTCCCCATATATGTGTGTGTGTGTGTGTGTGTGTGTGTGTGTGTGTGTATTAATCCATATATATATGAGTTAATACCCATGTGTGTATGTATATACACATGGGTATTAACCCATATACATATAATGAGTTAATATATATATATATATATATATATACACACATGGGTATATTATATATACGTGGGTATTAACCCATATATGGGTTAATACCCATGTATATATATGTATTAACCATGTATATATATGTATTAACCTATATATATGAGTTAATACTATGTATATACATATCGATTAATACCCATGTGTACATATATATGGGTATTAATCCATATATATGGGTTAATACCCATGTATATATAAACCCATATATATATGGGTATATGTATATACATATACATGGATATTGACCCATATATATAAGGGTTAATACCTATATATATATATATATATATATATATATATATATATATATGGGTATTACCCCATATATGGGGGTTAATACCTATGTATACATATGGGTTAATACCACGTGTGTGTGTGTGTGTGTGTGTAGGGGAGAGGTTAGTGGATGAACTTCATAAGACCTGTATATGAGGATGAACTCTATAAGACCCATATATATATATATATATATATATATATATATATATATATATGATGGATGAACTCCATAAGACCCGTGTGTGTGTGTATATAAGGTTAGTGGATGAATTTCATAAGACCTGTGTGTGTAAATGAATTTTATAAGACCCGTATGTGTGTGTAATTATTATAATATTGTTTTAATTAATTAATTTAAAATAATAAATTTTAATTTCATTTATAAACAAATATTATAAATTAGACACCCAAATTCTACCTAAAGAAGAAAACTATTCTCGAGTTCAAATGTTTTATAACCACTGAATTGCATCCAAGCTTAATGGTTTATATTAAATTACAAGACTCGTCTTGTTTATTATATCACATTCTTATAACAAAAAATACAAAAGTATATTTGAGTAGTTCATTAATTTAATAGGTTAACAAACAACTACTATGGCTCGCCACACTAGGCTATGAATTAAAATAGAACTCAGTCCCAAAACTTACCAACATAAACAAAGGTTTAATAATAATAAAGATTCCATTAAATTATTTATACTTTTCCTCTATCTCGACTCATACAAAAAACAAAAGAAAATCCTGCCTTACTTTTATTTTCAATGCTACTCAAATGCACAGTCGTATACACAAGGCTTAAGCTTATATGTACTCAACCCTGTGAATAGACTGTACACATCCCCAAGGTCATTTAATTATTTTTATATTTAAATCAATAAATCATTCAAAATGGAATATACTCATAAACAAGCATCAAAATACATAAAGGTACCTAAAGCCATTATTTCAAACCAAAAAATAATGAAACTATCATACATTCATGCTCAGAAGTTTATTTAAACAAAAATAGAGTTGACCTCATCCCATGTCACATATATATTAACAAATATAAAATATATTTGATTGATTCCAAATAAAACTTAGTCATTGACAAAACCTACAATTCTCATAAATAGTTTTCAAATTTTCCTTTGTAACTAAGCCTAAAATGAAACCCCAATTTTATCTATCTATCCCCAAATACAAAAAAACATAGTCATTTAACAAGGGTTAGGATTTATATGTATTCGACCTTATGAATGGGTTGAACCCATCCCCAGGGTCAATTACATATAATCCCCTATATTTTAAAAAAAAATCTATTCAAATATATAAAGACTCATTTCAAGAAAATTAATGGCACATACCAAAAATAATTTATAAATCATTTCATAATGATAAAACTATGAATTTAAATCAATAAACCCTACTTAAGAATGCAATAAAGGTTTGTCTAAAATCCAAATTCTTTCTTCCCCTCTCTCCTCATTCACCGTACGCTCTTCAAAACCTTATCCCCTCTATATATCTCCTTTAGATTGAGTTATGCATGCCAAATAAATAAATAACCCCCACAAAACTAGGTCTCACATAAATGAAACTCCAATTCTATAATAATTTTTTCCATTTTTGGAATGACAACTGGCCATAAGCTCATTATCAGTCGAGTTTTTCAACAACCGAATGTAATGATAGCAAAAATATGTAGTTCACCAACAGTCTCCCCTTGATTCCAAAAATCATTGCTATGAAAATGCCTTGAATCCAATTTTGTTTGATTCCCTAAATTCTAGTGAATATGTCTTATTTCATAATCACCACATCATTCTAGAAAAAGATTGGTATTGACTTTTAATAAAACTATAATGTCATTTATTTAAAATATAACCCTTATTAAATCAATTATGCGTCTCTTTGTTAGCCCATAAACTTCATCACACACAAATTTATTTTGATTAATACATGAAACATTTAATAACGTATGCATAAACCATACCACCCATTTGACCCCTATGGTATTCAGCCTTCTTAAACTAGTAAAGAGTTTTATACAAAGTAAGATAACAAAATGAGGCAGTCATACAAGACTAATTCTAAGAAAGTATCATTCTATAAAACATTTCATTTTTGTCTTCATATACCAACAAGAACATAAAATAATATTAGTGCATAAGTTATGACATATAATTACGTAAATTGTAACCAGTAAGACACTAGAATTATATAAGCTCATCAAAACCACTGCATGTAAAAATAAATTATGACACAATCAATGAAATATCGAAAAAAACATAACCAAATAGTAATAAAATTATATCATAGTGTATGCAGGAGTTTTAGTCTTATTCTCTTATCCCCTAACATCTCCATTGGATTCACCCTCTCTGATGATACCCTCCCTCGATCATAATCTGAAAGATGGACTCCATCTTGCATCCACCTCAATACATTAAACAATAATTAGACCATATCATAAAATAATCCATAATAAATTGATACAACTGAACAAATTGAATAATCATGACAATAATTTACTATAACAAAATATAAATAACTCACAAATAACTTAATGATCATGATAATAAGTAATATATAACTGTCAAAAATAAACATATTATAAATCCATCTACCTAACATAATAATTTAACCAATCATTAACCATAAAATTCAGAAATTAAAAGATTAATGAGTTTAGAGGAAAATTAGGATGTAACAATGCAAGAGCATAAAATGATCCATATGATCACTAAGTATAACAAGATGACTGATATCCTTTATGAGGAGTTTGAACTCGGGGTCTACCCACTTAAAAGTAAAACAAAAGTTCATGATAACCTAACTATTAACATGTATGTGCAAGAAAAAGATGAGATTTAAGATCTTGAACAACTAGATGAGGAAGATGCACTTTATGAACCTAGGATACCTTCATTTCATAATGTTACCCTTACATCTAAAAATATAAAATAGGTTTATCTGATTGTAGATCATGGTTGTCAGTAATTATGCCCAGCATTAGACATGCCCAAGATAGAAATCAACAAGTTATCACATGATGATCTAAGTGCAAATGATAAGTTTGTAATTTGTTGGGATGAAAACACCTCCATTCTAAGTAGTCCAATAACAACTTTTGCTGCTGAAAATCAAACTAGAAAGGTCATTGTTGAGCAAAGAAAAAAGTGTATGCATGCTTGATGTTGATAAAAATAATAAAGAGGTCAGTGTTTTAGTATCACCTACTACTTGGATTCCAATACAAACAACTAACGATCACGTGTGGACTCTAAAATTTGATGGTTCTAAATATAATAGAAAGTTTGGTGCCATGGTTGATCTCATTAACCCATGAGTTAAGTCTTATTTGGTTGATTTCCTATTAAAATTTTCTTACATGAATAACATAGCTGAATATACAGCATTATTTAGTGGCCTTTAGTACACTCAGGAGAAAATTTAAGAATCTAAAGGTGTTGGGTGACTTAAATTTGGTGGTTAAACAAGTCAAAAGATAGTATGTGTGAAAAAAATATATTCTTATCAAGATACCACAACCAAGTGTGGAACCTAATATAGTATTTTGATGCATTTGATATTTAAACAATGCCTTATAGAAGAAATCATATGGCAGATGCATTGGCAATGGTTGTTAGCACCCTAGAACCAATTGTTGATTCCAAATCAAAGAGATTTTAAGTTAATTTAGTATCTACTCTTTTTATAAATAATGTCTAAAAATTTTGGGTATTCAATGATGATAACATATTATTTAATTCATCAAAACACAGAGGTATTTGTATCCCAGATCATAGATGAAGATGATAGAGATGTGTACAAGTTGGATGAAGGATTGATACATTTGAAAATGAAAAATATACCAAAATGTATAGTCTCATTGGAGTGGTTTTTTGACATGGATTATCAAGGTGAGAAAGATACAACAACCCCCATTAAAGGTATGTTACATAATTATTTTAAATGGGTGATTCTAGTGATTCAAAAAAGGTGTTTTTATGCACAACTTGTACTCAAAATGAGAAAAAAAATATTTTTTCAAGCCCTAAAGGATTTCAGATATGTCATTGCTTGGAGTTATGAGGATATAAATGTATTCAATACTTTCATCTTCACTCACACCATTCCTATCAATATGGGAATGAAACCATTCCATCAGAGGCAAAAGCCTATGAATCCATTACTAGAGCCTTTAATTTTCAAGGAGGTTTACAAGTTGCTTTCAAAAAATATCATCTTTCCTATCAGGGTCTTCAAATGGGTGTAAAATCTCATGCCAGTTTGAAATAAGAATGGAGAAATACAATTTTGTGTGGACTTCTATAACTTGAACAGAGATTTAAAGACGAATAATTACCCATTACCTTTGCTAGACAAAGTGTTGCAGATAGTAAATGGCTCATAAATGATGTCATTTTTATATGGGTATTATGTTTATAATCAATTAATGGTCAACTATGAAGATTGAATCAAGACAAATTTTACAACAAAATGGAGTACATTCACATATAAAAGGAAGTCATTCAGCCTAATCAATGCAGGTGATACTCCTCAACATGTCATGGACATCGCATTCAAATATCTAATCTGCAAGTGCATTTTTATCTACATGGATGATTTAAATATCTTTTCCAATAACAAATAAGACCATGAAAAATATTTGAAAATGGCAATAAAGAAGTGTAGAGAGCATGGAACCTCACTAGAACCAAAAAAGTGTATATTCGGGGTTACTGAGAACAAATTATTGGGAAACATCATTTTTTAAATAGGTATATCTATAGACCCTAACAGATTAGAAGCAATTCTAAAAATCTCATTTTCTAGTAGTAGAAAAAATCTGAAGTAATTCTTCGACAAGATCAACTTCATGCAAAAACTCATCTCATGCTTTGTAGAGATAGTCAGGACACTAAACAACATGTTAAATAAAGATGTTAAGAGTGAGTGGACTACTAAATCACAAGTGTCTTTCAATTAAATCAAGAAATTGATTGTAAATACTCTAATGTTGATTGATCTTGATTACACATAGCACTTCTACATCTATTCCTTCACCTCTGAACACTCAATTGTTGTTGTGCTAACTCAGAGAAAATAAGTTGGAGATGAGATACAGGTGTCTTTCATGAGCTCTCTAATAACAAATTTTGAACTTATATATTTAACAATTGATATAAAAGCTTGCACATTGATCAAAGTGGTCAATAATTTTAGGCATTACATATTACACAACAAAGTATTCTTCAATGTACCTGACCCTACCATAAAAACTATGCTTATGCAAAATGAGTTAGGTGAATGGAGTGGCAAGTGGATGACTATTATGTAATATTTTGACCTGAAGCTCCAACAAATGAATATTATGAGAGGGTAAGGGTTAAGTAAAGTGATAGTTGAATTTAATCTTCAGACAGTTTGCCAACAGTATACAATATAAGCCATCACAAATGATGATTGGTATCAAGATGTAGTTTATTACCTAGTGAAAAATGTGTTCCTGAAATATTTGAAATCTATTCAGAGGAGAGAATGCTATATAAAAATAACTAAGAAGACATCTATTTGAGATGCCTAAATAATGAAGAAGCTTAAGTACTCAAATATGTCTATGAAAAATATGGAACTGGTCTTGGTTCAAGCAATGTTACAGCCCACCAAATCCTATGGGTAGGTTATTACTAGTCATATATTTATTCATGCCCATGTCATATGTTGTTATACCTATCAAGTAATTACACGCAGAGAGCATATCTCTTAAATGCCATTGCAACCAATTTTTTAAGTTTGGCCGTTTGTAAAATACGGACTGGACTTTTTTTGATTTATCAATGCTAATTATTCTATGGGACATAAGTTTATTCTTACAAAAACTGATTATTTCACTCATTAGATTAAAGTTCAAGCATTCAATAATTGCATGACTAACATTGTGATTAGTTTTCTCGAATATCACATTGTCACCATGTTTGGCATGTCATTTACTCTGGTATGTGATAACATTCCTACCTTCTCATCTTTGTAATTCACTAAATGGACATACTAAAATAGGTAATTCTCATCTAATTATTATATGCAAGGTAATGGGGTAGCTAAATCAATGAACAATAATTTTTTGGATGTGATTAAAAGAATTTTGAATAAGAACCCTACAGATTAGAATAATATTTTAAAATATGCATTGTGATCTTATAGGACTAAAATTAAATCTTCCTTGGGCACTTACCCATATCACCTGGTATACATTGAATATCATATCTTCCCTATGAGTTTGAGAATCCCCACCTAGTTGTTCATGAGAGATTGCCTAAAAATTGGTGACAAGATTGAGGCTCAACTCTTGAATATAATACATCTTAAAGAAAAATATGATGCAACCATGTCGCACTTTAGTAAACATCAAGGAGTTGTCAAATGTTGATTTGATAATCGATCCAAATTGAAATCCATTTAGATCACTAATTTAGTCTTGATTTGAAATAAGGGTCACAATAAAAAGGGACAACATGATAAGTTTTATGCCTTGTGGTTGGGTCCCTAACAAATTTTTGAAATCTTAGGTGAGAATGTGTTTTTTCTTAGGTGTCTAACTGGTGAGGACATCCCATTGTTTGTTAAGGAGTAATTCTTTAAGCACTACTTCCACACCTAAGTTGGCCTAGTAAGGTCTTCTAATAGCTTTTTTTGTTATTTCTTTCATTTCTTTTTTTTTGTGTGGGTAGATGCATGAAATTGGGGGAAAAAAAACATGACATAATGAAAAACACAAAACTTCTTTTGCAAATGGAGTATGCCCTTTTTAAAAGGTCATATGTCATTTTTTTAAAAACATAGCAAATTTTAATGAGTTTGGTCCTAAGCCTAAAGAGCATACACCCTTTTTAGTAAAAGGCATATGCGCTTTGAAATGAATTTTTAGGAGGGAATGGTAAAAGGTTGTAAAATTTAAATGAGAAGGCGTACGCCCTATGCATTATAAAAGGTGTGCGCCCTTTGAGTTACAAAATGTGTTGTGTTTTTTTGAATTATATTTTATATTATTATACTTTAAATTTACTTTAATAAATATAATAAATTAGGGCCACTCTGCATCTTCTAAAATCGATTTTACAGCTAGAGGGGTTACCATTGTTAAGGAGTAATTTTTTAAGCACTACTTCCACGCCTAAGTTGGCCTAGTAAGGTCTTCTAATAGATTTTTTTGTTATTTCTTTCATTTCTTTGTTTTTGTGTGGGTAGATGCATGAAATTGGGGGACAAAAACCATGACATAATGAAAAACACAAAACTTCTTTTGCAAATGGAGTATGCCCTTTTTAAAAGGTCATATGTCTTTTTTTTAAAACATAGCAAATTTTAATTAGTTTGGTCTTAAGCCTAAAGAGCATACACCCTTTTTAGTAAAGGGCATACGCCCTTTGAAATGCATTTTTAGGAGGGAATGGTAAAAGGTTGTAAAATTTAAATGAGAAGGCGTACGCCTATGCATTATAAAGGGTGTACGCCCTTTAGTTATAAAATGAGTTATGTTTTTTTGAATTATATTTTATATTATTATACTTTAAATTTACTTTACTAAATATAACAAATTAGGGCCACTTTGCATCTTCTAAAATTGATTTTACAGCTATAGCGGTTACCATTTAAAAGTTAGTTTTTCAAAATCCATTTTGACCAATTCTTAGTTTTCAGAATTTCAAGATTGAAAACTGAATAAAATATTGGAGTTATTAAACTATAAGCTCAAGTATGGATGTCACTGGTTGAGAGAGATAAAAAGTGATATATATAGGGGTTCGAATATGGATTGGTTGAGATAGAGATATGTCTTATGCTAACACATATTGCATCTAAGTAATATGATGGGATGGAACATGCACAGATTCATTGACCTATCTTGATTGATACTTCCAACCCTCAAAAAAAACTCAGACCACTACTGCCATATCGTATTCATGCTATAGTTTATAATTTTAACACCATTCTACGTTGTGATATCCCAAAACTGGGACCCTATCATAATCTGAGTATGCCCTAGTCCCCAATACCATAAATCAAGGGATAGCCTAGGAATGGTCCCTCCACCATATATTTATGGTGGGAACCATTCCAAAGGCCATATCCTGATATGAAACCTACTTTATTTGATAATTCAAGGGAGTTTTACCCTACCTATTTCATCTATACTGAGGAGTAAGGCAAGGGAAGCTTGCATTCCTAATATCTATCTTTACTTCACCCAATAGCATATCAAGGAAAGTGTGCCTCCTGATAGATATAAAATGAGTAAGGCATAGATTTCAATGGAATCTTGCCTTCCTAATATTTGGATTTACTTCATTTCTAGATTAAAGCATATCTATCAAAAGAAGCTTGATTCTGGATATATAACTTTGTTCTTACCCAACCTACTTAGTTATGCCCTACCCAATAAGGCAACGGAAGCTTGATTCTAAATATATAGCTTCATTCATGTCCCACCTACATGCCTTTCTATAATAGGTTATTATATATCAAGTGAATCTTGCTTTCTAAACTATAGCTTGCATATATTCTTACCCTACCTACTTAGTTATACCATACCTACTTAGCTTATGTAGCTTGCAATGGAAACTTGATACCCGATAGATAGAACTAGAAATTTAGTTTTGAATCATGTTACATATGTAATAGATATATACTATTGAGTATGTCCTACCTACTTTGTAATGTCCCCTTTCTCGAGTTAACACAAACAGAGAAGACCCATAGCCTATTTTCATTCCCATAGGGGAGTGTTCTAAGAGGGAATGGGGCCATAAGCATTTATTAATTAAAAGGCCAAGTAAAAAATAAAATAAAAATTAATTATTAATTACTTTTTGAGGGTCAATTAGAAAATAAAAATTAAAAAAGTAATTTTAAATTACTTTAAGTTTTTTCAAGTGGGAAAAGATTTTTATAAAAGGGAAAAATATAAGAAAGGAAGGCATCATTCGTCATTATCAATCTTGGATTTGGTAATTTCTTTCAGAATACTTGGAGAGCTTATATTTA
The DNA here is from genome assembly GCA_037957365.1 of Torreya grandis. NCBI lineage: Eukaryota > Viridiplantae > Streptophyta > Pinopsida > Cupressales > Taxaceae > Torreya > Torreya grandis. The sequence goes on along the minus strand of JARHVA010004915.1, from coordinate 678,468 downwards.
CAAATTTAATATGTTCTAAGGATGAAAAGGCCAAGTAAAAAATAAATTAAAAATTAATTATTAATTACTTTTTGAGGGTCAATTAGAAAATAAAAATTAAAAAAGTAATTTTAAATTACTTTAAGGTTTTTCAAATGGGAAAAGATTTTTATAAAAGGGAAAACTATAAGAAAGGAAGGCATCATTATCAATCTTGGATTTGGTAATTTCTTTCAGAATACTTGGAGAGCTTATATTTACAAATTCAATATGTTCTAAGGATGAAAACCCTTAGAATTTAGTGGTTTGAATGAAAACCCAACACCACTTGGAGAGGTAAATCCACCCAGGGTTTGCCATTGAGCTTATTTAAGTTATTTGTCATTCAGAAGGAGCTGGAAATGGTATTTTATTTGTAGTTTTGCAGCTGTGAGGGTTTGATATAATTTTGGCTAGGGTTTCTACACCTTATTTTGATGTTTCTGGCAATTTTGGAGGTCAAAAATAATTTATAAAATTCATCCAAGTTGGTCAACTAGGTTTGGGCATTGTTGAAGGCCACGGGAAGTGGTTTTAGATTTTTATCAGCTCTGGGTGATTTTATATAAATTTTTGCAATTTGGGTATTATTTATTTTAAAGGATTCCATCATTTTACTCTGAGGGCTTGAAGGAGAAAGTGGAGATACAGATTTCACACCCAAGGTTTCACATCATTTGATCATATTTTAACTCCTAGGGTCCCTCCAATCCAATTTGAATTTGAGTGCTATGGTGTGAAGGAGATTTTAGAGAGTTGGCATCACCAAATTAAAATCAGCATTGTGTTTCAGAATTTCCAGTTATCTTCAAAAAAATTAGACTTGTTGGAGTCCATATCTGAGTTTGTTTCATCATCATATGGTCTTCTACATCACTTATCTCATTGTCGTTGGAACTATGCATCATCCGGGTATGTTATAATTGTTGAGCACTCAAATACTTGGGGTCTATACTTGTTACAATTTGAATAAACACCATATCAAACCTAATTTATTTGTAATCAGACCTCATATTTCATTAATAAAGGGTTCATTTGGTATTATTAAGTTGTTTGTTATGTTCTCTCTTATTTGGTACTTGTAATTGCATCACAAACAATCCAAAATTCAAACAACAAAACATAGAAATTCATATCAAAAGCAAAAATCAAAATTTAGAGGTTTAGTTGCAAAGTGTTTGATAAATTGACTAAGGGTCAAATTGAGAAAAAATAGTGAAGGATCAGTATGGGTTCTTACATACTTTACCTAATTGAGTATGCCCCATTTGATTGAATACATGAGCTATATCTTGATCTTGACTATGTCCTACCTAAATACCTGAGCCATATCTTGATCTTGACTATACCTTACCTCGTTTATTGTACTTGAGTATACCCTACCTACTTTAAACCTACTTGATTATTCCCTACCTCCCTATCTTTCTTGTCATACCTACTGGATTATAACCTACCTACTTGAGTATGCCCTACTCAATTGAATAATCAAGCCATATCTTGATCTTAAATACCCATATCTAATCCTAACTGTATTTATCTTACTCAAGTTATATTTTGAATACCATATACCCAAGCCATATCTTGAAATGAGAAGGGGCATTATTATGCTTTAAAATCAATAAAGGGACATTATCAGATCAAGGGATAAAGGAGAGGGGGAATTATCAAGGGATGCTTGAAAATTAGGAGAGGTGGCATTATTACCTATATAGAGAAAGGAAAGAGGGAATTTATAAATCCATATATTTAAATGAGAGGGATCATTATCACCTATATAGAGAAAGGAATGACTAAGAATGATCAAGAAAAAGGCTTGAAGGCAAATTTAGGCCAAATTCCTATATAATCTGTGGGATTTTCAATCAATGGATCTATCGATATGCATAAATGATTGACATGTAGAATACATGTAGTCATGATATGGTCACTCATGCATAATATCTACCACATACCTAAGACTACATGTAGGTATATGGTCATGCATGCATGACATTTACCTGTAGTCATGATACAGTCACTCATACTGAACATAAATTTAGCTAATCACCCTATTACACGTTATTTAGAATATAAGGAACCAAAACACCATTTAAGAGTAATCCTAAAAAGATATCATTCACTCTAAAACAAATGTTAGATAGATGGATCAATTCATTCATGTTTAAATTACAATCTCACACATGTATGACCTAATCATTTTAATCTAAACTCACGTAGAATAAAGTCATATTATAGCATTCCAAATTCACATAGGATCCTACCACTATCACTACTGTTTAGGGTGGATGGGAGTCATTTTGAACCCTATTTTCTTGGGCTCATATCAAAATCACTCATATCATTATCTCCCTCTCCCCAAACCATATGGAGAAAGGGGGTCAAGCACATAAATCATCATTATTCATCGTAATCACTCCATAATTCTTCATCATCCCTCATCCCCCTCTCGTAGACCCTCATTATCCCTTATCATCTATAAACATTTCTTCATCATCCTTCATCATCCCTTATCACTCCCTCATTGACCTCATCATCCCTAATTGTCCTTAGTCACTTCTTCATTATCCCTTATCACTCCCTCATCACCCCTCATCATCCCTAATCATCACTAATCACTCCTTTAATGGCCCTCATTATCTACAATCACACCCTCATTGACCCTCATCATCCCTAATAATCCCTAATTTCTCCCTCATCATCTCTCATTGCCCCTCATCATCTCTAATCACTCCTTTATTGGCCCTCATCATCCCTCACCATCCCTAATCAATCCTTCATCATCCATTATCATCCCTAATCACTCCATCATCCCTCATTATCCCTCATCATCCATAATCACTCCCTCATTGGACCTCATCATCTCTTACCATCCCTAGTCACTCCCTCATCATCCCTCATTGTCCCTCATTGTCCCTAATCATTTCCTCATCAACCCTCATCCCTCATCATCCTTCATCATCCCTAATAATTCCCTCATCAAACCTCATCATCCCTAACTTCCCCTATTCACTACCTCATTATCCCTCATCATCCCAAATCATCCCTAATCACTCCCTCACTGGCCTTAATTATCCCTAATCACATCCTCATCAGCCTTAATCATTTATAATCATCCCTTATCACTCCCTTATCATCCCTCATCATCCCCAATCACTCTCTCATCATCCTTCATAATCCCTCACCATCCTTCATCATCCCTAATCACACCCTCATTGGCCCTCATCCTTCATCATTCCTGATCAATCTCTCATTGTTCCTCATCATACCTAGACAATTCATCATCATCTCTCATCATATTTAATCATCCATAATCACTCCATCATCCCTCTTTATCCATAATCACTCTCTCATCCCTAGTGGCATATAATCCTCTAAGGTTTACTTAGAGGACTCATTTGTGCAACTGTAGTCATTGATGGCTCATCTCTACCCCTCATGAGTCTCCTGCAATGTGCACCATAAATTCACTCTATTTTTCCACTCAGGGATGATAAGCTTCTCTTCAGGGATGCTTTTGATCACCTATAAATTTCAACCTCATAGCCTAATAGAGTGAATGGTTGCCATTTCAGCATTTATACGCCCATCTGGACAAGTCAATGAAGATAATTCATCGATTGGGATAATGAGTCAAAATATACATTATTTTTTGTTTCTTAAGATATATTTGGCTGAGATAAAACTTTCCACCATGTCTCGCTCATCTAGGGTGGCATGTAATCCTCCAGTGGATACTCATAGGATTCACCCGTATAAATATAAGTGCTAATAGCTCATCTCTACCCCTCACAGTTTTGCTTAAATGTGTACCCAAAGTTTGCTCCATTTGCTCACTCAAGGACAAGAAGCTTCTCTTCAAGGATTCATCCAGTCGCCTACAACTTTTGACCCCAAGGCCCAATAGAGAGAAGAGGGTGGTAATTCTAGCATTTATACACCCATCCAGACATGTTAAAGAATATGGTTCATAGATTGGGATAGTGAGTCAAAAGATACACTGTCCCATGACCAATTTTTTGTTTGTAAAGAGATATTTAGCCGTGAGAGAAAATCTACTAAAATACCTAGGTTTTATTTGAGGATTTCATTCTCATTTTCTAGTCTATTCACTTTGTCCTTAAGTCTTCTTACCTGGATAATAACCTATTTCAATTCTTATTTATTACAAACAACACCTCCCTCTTGATTCAAGTTATTAATTGATTCTTTCATCAAAGTATGGTCCTTCATGAACCATATTAAAAATGTCTTGTGTAGGTCTATCTCTTCATCCATCTAAGTTCCCTTGACATATGTGAAATTTTCAAGTTTTCTTTAGTTTCATTGGGTTGAAGCAATGTCTTCTATTTTTAAAAGAATTGTACATGTGTTAGTTTACATTTTAACACTCTATTATTCACCCTCTAATGGTGTTAGATCTAAGGATTGATAATTCCTTCTTCACTAACAATATTTGGATGTAGTTCAATTTAAATATCAGGATAAGAAGAGGAAAGGTTTAGTTGTGGAGAAACAAGAGCCTCAGACTTCTCATCACATGAAGACTACATTCAAGAACCTCACAGACAATTGATTGAAAGTGTATGAGGTGTGGAAATGCCTAGGATGTTAGCTTTGAGTTGCTATTTTTTTGTTATTATCTAACTATTTTTGTGTTCTTTTTTTAGTTGTGAGTTTGTTTACATTTTCTTAAGCAAGCATATACATGTTTTTTGGTTTCTAAACCAAGCCTATGTGCTCTATGTATAAAGGGTAGAGTCCTTATTTAAAACCCCCTTTTACTATTAATATTAAAAAAAAATTGGATATAATTGTATGAAGTTTTGGATGATTTTCTCATTTAGACATATAATAATCACATATAACTATTGTGTTCATCTAGATTATAGCTAAAGTAGTATGCAATGTTTAACATGAGAAAATTATTCTTAGTTGTTCAGTACGTTAATACGAGACTTGTCATGTTTTTGTGTCTTTTTTAGACTTTTAGTATGCTAATATGAACACTTATTATAATAGGTAGGTTGTGCAAAATCATTATTATACTTGTAACATGAGTATATGTGTCTTGGAAATGAATTTATGGGCCTTACCTTGTTCTTCCATAAGGATTTTTTTTGTTTTAGTCATATTTGGCTTCTTGTGACTAAATTTAGCCATATTAAAATTAATAAATAACAATTATATTAAATGATGTAATGAATTGATTTTTTTATAGTGCTTAATCTCATATTTTAAAAGAAAGGAATAACTTAAGTATTCCATTTTTATATCTTAATAAGTTCTAAGAGGATTATATACTTGTTTATATTTTACGAAGGCATTATGTGCTTGGTAGATATGCTTATATTAATTATGTTTGTAAATGACTTCCTAAGTAAATATACATGAGATATCTACAATTTTGATGAATCTAAGCTTATGTTGTGAGTTGATATGCCTTTTGTCCTTAAATTCTGTTGAATTACTTTTGGTCCTTTGTGGATATTAATATAATTTATTTCTTTATAAATATTTATTTAATGAAATCTAAGGTAATGCTAAGAAATCATTTACACAGATTAACAATCATAACATAGATGTTCACAACAAAATAAGATAAATGCATCACCTTGTTTTTTAGCATCCCTTAATAATCACTCCTCTCCTTTATCCCTTGATCAGATAATGCCCTCTCTACTAATTTTTAAACATGATAATGTCCACTCTCCTTTCAAGTTATAGCTTGAGTATTCAATTAGTTATTGGATATTTAAGATATGGCTTGGGTAAGATATATACGGTCAAGATTAGATACGAGTATTCAAGCTCAAGATATGGCTCAGGTATTCAATCAGGTAGGGCATACCCAAGTAGGTAACTCAAGTAGATAGGGAAATAAGGATATGTAGGTACGACATACTCAAGTAGGTTTAAAGTAGGTAGGGCATACTCAAGTACAAAGAATGGTAATAGATGGAACTATCACAAATCCAAATGACTACAAATAAGATCTAAGAAGATTTTATTTAAGCCTTAATCGAGTGAAAGAGAATTTTTTTGTTCATCAAGTGAGATTTATTTGTAGAAATGAATGAAAAGGATTTGTGGAGAGAAGAGTTCCTTATTTGACTGAAAGAGGATGAGTGATATTCGAGCCTTATTTGAGTGAGTAATATTTGGAATTAGAATAGAATCTAATCAGGGACTGTAGACACCTAAAACTGGCCACAACTAGCTTTTAACTAGACTTCAAACTGATTCCTATGAACCATTGCAAATTAAGCCTAAGTATCACTGAAACATCTCAAATTCATTTGTGCGTCATTCGTCAAAGCTCAAAATCACATTGAGACATCCCTAATTGGGGTAACCTATTGTATGCAATAATAACCTCTCACGAATTCATCCCTAATCATCTTATGACATCACAACATATAATTTGGCCAATAGACCTATTAAGTGGAGCACTTGCACACATAAAATAAAATATTGAAAGAGCTAAATGGCTAATCATAATTAATTAATAAGTTAAACCAAATTAAATGCCTATTTGAATTATCCATGTGCAATTAATGAATTGCTAAAAAAATTAATTCAAAAATATGAAATATCCTAGCTTTTCTTGATTACCTTTGTAAGTTATTAGCCTTTGAAAAATATCTCATTTTGGAGACCCATGCCTATTCATTGCAAATCATGAGTAATTGACAACTTTTAAATCTACTGAAATTGTGTTGACTCACATAGGTTAGATTTGAACCCATTCCATGTTTAAACTACACTTTAACTCACCTTGGGTTGGGGTTAGTTTTTAAGCCTATAAATACAAGCCATTGCTTATTGAATTTAAGAGCTTGGAAATTGTAAAGTTATAATGCAAGTTTTGTTGCAAGATTCATAGAAATAATGTTATAATGCCAAAATATTGAGCCAAGCCACATCAAACAAGCACAAGCCATATCAAGCCATAATGTTGCTAAGAAGAGGAGCAAAGAAAACTCCATTGCCAAAGAATCTCTGAGCACAAACCAAACAAGACACACAACAAATCATTTGGAGCATTCAAGGAAGGTAAGAGATTGTTGTTATTTTGCATTTAGTTATGTTTTTCATTTGGTTTTATTCATTAATCTAACCCTATGATCTAGGCTTAGAGATGTTAGCATGTTAGTGTGCTCATTTTGAGTTTTGTTGCCTAAACTTACACTTGATCTAACCTCCTCTCTATTGTCAAATTCTTATGATCATAGATGTCATGCCCGATGGGACCTAAAGAATGTCACTTAGAAAAGAGACAAAAGTGTAACTCTTAACTTTTCAAATGAATGCTTGAATATCTTAAAATTTTGAGTTTTTTATTTGATTTTCCATATTCTATTTTTTAGTGTTACACAGATTTACATAGAGACTGACATCAATTTACTTAACCAGCATCGATCTTGTACTAACTGACATTTATCATGTATAACCGATGTTGGTCTCTGTGTGCATCATCTAGAACCAACATCGATTTATGTGTGCATCACCCATAATTGACATTGGTCTTTGTGCAAAATAGTAGGTTGATATGCTATCTTTTAGATATTCATTTGGGGTCATCCAGACTCTATTTTGTATGCCTTTGTTTTTAAAACCACGTGTTTTATCTTAAATTTTTAGAATATGCTATCAGTTTATCTTCAAGTTGTATAAGTGTTTCACAAAATCTATAAAACCCCCTAACACGGACCCAAAGGCCACAAGGAGACATTTAAAACACTTCTAACTTACAATTTTCACATTTCAAATTAGTGTTTTAATAATATTTTTATTTAAATCATTTTTTTTTGTTTCAAGATTTCAACAACAAATGCCAAGGGGCCAAAAACTTCACAACACATTTTGTTTAGTGCATTAAAATGAAAATTAATCACTTCGTTATATGCTTTTGAAAATGTTCATTTTATCTCTTGTTTGTTTTAAGTTGTTTGTTTGTGCAAACCAATTAATGTGTATGTTCTCCCCCTATTCCCTTTAGGGCACTCAAATGACTAAAAGCGCTCTTTCTTTGCCTTGTTTCCTTGTCCAAAGGTGTGAAAATAATATAGTTAAGGATCTCCTCAAATCTGTATGGTTTGAGTGATCTAAATGCGACCCTAAAGTCTTTTCACTAGTCATTTATTTTTATGCAACTTAGCTTGTAAGCGAGGTTAATCACCTCTTCACAAGTTCTTTAAGGGTGCATTGACCTAGGGTTTCATCTCCTAACACCATACCAACCCTGTTCCATGGTGGGGTATATAAATCAGAGTATGTATATTGTGATTGCTAGGGGATTAAGTGGCTAACCTCTCTAATCATAACAAAAATCCGAGTCAGGTTTGGTTAACCAGAGGATTCCACTAAAAACTACATGGATAGAATCACTATGCAAAGGAATAGACCCTTGCATAGTAAGTTAATCATATGAACTTAATTGACGTGAGGTATCTTTAGTGTTAATCACACTTAGGACCATCTAGACGATCAAATATTTTAAGTTTTAGAACAACTCCACTTACTGTGGACATATTGTTGATGCATGGCGAGTAGCTTAAAGTTTCATGTCGTCATACAATCTCTTGGAAGAAGGGGGTGTAAAAACCCTACTACTTCATGTGCTTTTATTTTTGGATTAACACTTAAAATCCTACCAAGAGCATGTATATAGACAAAATTCAATGATACGATGCAACCTTGTCAGTTTTAGGGCTTTGGATGTTATACTTAGTTGTATTTAGTCTTTTTCCTTTAATTGCTTGGTCTTTAAGTTTAAAACCATTTATTTGTTTGTGCCACGTCAAAATGAGTTTTGTGTCCATATCACTCCATTTTTTGAGGAGGTGTTATGCCATCCATTTGACACCATACTTTTGCCTTGAACCTTTTGTCAAAAATATTGTGTGTATATCACTTGATTGAAATGGGCAATGTTACACTGTCCAAATCATTTCAAGTTTTGTGCTTTGGAGTTTTGAAACAAATAATCGATCATACCTTTAGAGATCAATAATGTCACTACATTGTTCATTTCATTTCATAGACTTGTCTTGTGTCTAACTTTCCAAATTTGAAAGCAATCCACGTGTGCCTTTTGGGTATTTGTCTAGTACCATTATGTCGTTCACCTTTGTCAAGCTTATTGATCAAAGAAGCCTAGTTTTCCTAAGTTAAGATTTTAATTAACCTTAACAAGTTCAAACCCAAACATTGATTGATTTTTGTTTATGCCTTGCCTAAATTGGGCTTAGACACTGATCTTTCTTTTTTGGGTTGTGAAACTTAGGTTAATTATTTACCCAATTTGAAAACTATTGTTTATGCCTTTATTTGGGAGAAAATAGTCTATCTCCTAGTGTCTTTTGTTTCATGCCTTATCCAATTTGATCAAAGTTCATGTCTAAATTTGAATGCCTAGTCTATGCCAAAGTGTTTCAAGTTTGTTAGATTAAATACCCATTTGTTTCAAGTCTAACTATTGACGTTGCATTTGACCAAAAGTCCTAGCACATGCCTTTGTTTGAGTCTAGATTTTGACATCACGTTTACCCAAAAGACCTAGCGACCTTTATTTTCCTAGATTATACCTATATGGAACACTTTGAACCTAGAGTTTGGCATTCCGTTTTTAGTTCATCCACTTGACCTTTTTGTGTGAGACATTTGACGTTAGAATTTTGATGTTAGACTATTTTATACCAAGTTTTAGCACAGATTATTTTGGAGATACAGCTCCATCCTTTGACCAAGTTAGACCATGTTTGAACTATTTGTCATTTGGACATTGTTTTTTATAGTTTGTAAAACTCCAAGCCTTTTTTCAGAGTGTTCATCATTGATGTGTATATGTCTTGCTCACTTATGGTGGAATCATGTACAAACCAAATTATAATAGAATGGCTGCACAAATTGAATTTGTTTGAGACCCCTATGGTGAATAAGTGATTTGTGAGATGGATCCATATCCTCATTACAATCTTCAATCTAGGGAATAAAGCCAAGTGGTGTGTGTGGTGATCCCTTCTTCTGATTGGTTGACATATGATGTTTGCCCTTTCATGACTAAAGACACTCGATCCCCTACCATTAACCCTCCTTTAGATTGTGTGAGCAACCAAACTCCACAGCATCCAAATACTACTATCTCTATTCCAGGACCTCATCCTGTGGCTTGTGTGAACAACCAAGCTCTACAACACCCTACCATTTCTATAATAGAACCTCATCCTTTGGCTTGTGCAAGCAACCAAGCTCCATGATGCCCTACCATTTCTATACCAAGACCTCATCCTTTGTCTTGTGTGAGCAACCAAGATATGCAATGCCCTACCATTACTATTCCAGGCCCTTCCACGTATAGTAGCTTGTTACCCCAACCAAGTTGTCCAACCATAACTCGATGGGTAACAGTTACTATCCTAGGTCAGGAGCTAGCCTTTGTTAAGCATATCACTATCCAATTGTCAACCATTCTTCAACCATTTCCATCCATTTCCCACTTTAGAAAATCCTTGCCAATTATTGAGCCAATCAGTACATCTCCAATCGAGCCAATCATTCGAAGACCAAGATATATTTAAAATTGGTATTCTACAACTACTTGTAAACCAAGGTCAAGAGAACCAACCAATCTGAGATGTTTTTTTTGAACCAACCATTTGTGATGAATCACCTTTTGATCATATACCTGTTGTCAAGGAGTCTCACTCTGATAAACTAGTATTTGTTGAGTCACTTCTTAATGATTATAACCACCTTTGGTAAAATCATTACCTTGACTATATGCCTATTTTTGAAGAGCCTCCCTTTGACAAACCAGTCTCTAACGAGTTGTCTCTTGAACTTTTTCCACTTGTTGAGGAGTGTCACTTGATAAACCAATCTCTATGGAGCCCATTATGCCATCATAGGCCATTGCTTATCCCATACGAAACATTCAACAAGACATCATTATAACAACATATGTACCAGATGAAGAATCAGAATTAGAGTCAATTTCTATTCTTAAATTGACGTTAGATTTAGCATCAAAAGTAAAATTAACATTAGTCACAACATCAAATTCAAAATCCCTTGAGTCAGAATCAGCTTCAGAGTCAGAATATATTTGTGGTTGTTAAAACATTAGTTACACATGCCTTGTAGATCAGTTTGAATACATTTGTCATCCTTCTATGGTTTTTGAGGATGATTACTTCAGCTTCAACATAACCTCTCCTGCTATCTTTTATGAGGATTGTGTTGCCTCCCCCCATTCCCTTACCATTCCACATGCAATTACCACCAACCAACATAACCATTATATTGACCTTCCACCTCTCACAAGTGTCAATTAGGACTGACATAATCATACCTTGTTGAAATGCATCTATGGTGAAATATCAATTGCAGAATATCATGGGGGCCAAAACCATGTTCATGCAAAAAAAGAACAATCTCCTAGTGAAACCCTTTTGAAGGCTCTAGGGGGCAATCAAAGTTTAAACTTGGCATCTTCTAGTGAAACCTTTTTAGAGGTTTTACAATAAAATAAAAGTCAAAATTCAACATTCTTTAGTGAAACCTTCTCTAAGACGCTATTGTAAAATCAAGACAACTTCATTAGTGAAAACCCCTTCGAGGCACGAATAAATGAGAACAATAGTCCATCACTGCTTGATGAAGACATTAACAAACATCAAATTAGTCTAGCTTTTAATCTAAAGCATAATCAGATGGTATATACTCTCAGGGCCAAACAACAAAAAAATATGGTCTTATCGAGATCATATTTAAAAGTTTTCGACCCCACCACAACCAAATATATGTCAAATATAGAATCAAAAACATTGTGTGTGCATGAAAACCTTAATCTTTATTTGTTTCCCAACCATTATACATTATATTATCATCCACCTATACATCACCAAATCAAACCTATCATCCAACATCGACCAACGAAGATCACAACAACATTTTTGAAGTCCAAATCTACAATAGATTCTTAACAGAGCAGCTATTTCGAAGAGGTGTGGGTTAGAAATTTACATGATTGATTATTCTAGTTGTATCATTTTTTGATCAGGACATGCATCTCCATATCAACAGGAGCAACATAATCATTCACCTTGGCTAGAAACATTCACCTTTGCTATAAACAATTTTTCAAAAACCATACCTTTCCATTTGCCTTTTACCTTGGCCAAAATCATTTACCTTACCATTGTCATTTTCCATTCATCTTCCCTTTATTCCATACCCTGCCACTTCCCTCTCCTTACCACTTGGGGGCAACCCTATTAACATTATATCCAATTGTCATCTTATCATCATTCTAAACAATGGCATACCATATATCATTCTACCATGTCATCTTTATTAGACCAAAGCCTATTTTTTTAGCCATCCTACCAACCCTTTTTTTATCTTGGTTCCTTTGGTTCTTATCACACCTTGTGCGAGGGGATTATGATCAAGTTTCAGCAGTTTCAAGAATTTCATGTTTAAATGACAGATTATGAAAGTAGTGTGACAGTGGATCTGGCAAGTTATCTTTCATTTACGATTGATTAGTGCTACGTATTATAACTACCTATAGGCAAATCTATGTTCCACCTTGTGTTATTAATTATAACCACTTATGGGCAAATTAATAGCATAAACCTATGGTGTTGTTTCCTAATTATAACTACCTATGGGAAAATTAGAAACAACACATTTTACCATGTATTGTCGCATCACCTTGCCATTACTATTCTCATTTGCCTAGCCATTTACCTTGATTTTATAACTTGTTGTGACCTTGTCAGTTATCCCCACCTTTTGTGTGGATGAAACTATGACTTGAGGTCCTAATGGGATTATGTATGCAGTGCTTGATTCATGTTGAGGTCAGCTCAGTTCCCCTTTTCCATATGCTTTCACCATTTTGTGAGCAACCGAAACCAATGCTCTCACCATTTTGTGATTGGTATCTTGTCAATCTTTAACAAGTTAAGATAACTCAAAAAATTTTAAAATATTCAAAATTTCAAAATTTAAAACTATTTGTCCTGTCTAAGCCTAGTCAGTCATCCTCGATCCACTCTACTAGGGAAAATCCATTGTTAGGATGCTTTCGATTGCTTTTATTTTCAATTTTTTTGTGTGTTTGCTTAGTTGTTATTGTTTGTCTATGTACTTGCATGTTTATTTACTTTTAGTACTATGCCTCGATTCAGTCTATATGTGTTCATTGAGTGATTTTTTGCGTATTATTCTTGAGTCTATCCATATTCATACACCAACATTATCATCATGGTTTTATCATTGGCGTATTGTTTTCAATTATTTATTGGATCAAGAGTCAGTCCTTGTGCATATTTTGGCAAAGTTATCATAGTGTTTTATATCATGATGTCTACCATCACATGCTATAGCAAAAATCAACTCAAGAAGTCTTAAAATCAATGGATACATAGAAGTTTCTCCTTGGTAACCTTGAAAAATCCTCTCATCCTCCTTGATCAAATTAACCCATTGACCATTTTATTTGTATCAATGCTAATAAGGATGAGCATATCGATATTGGCAAGTATGACCAAATCATTCACATTGATCACTACCTCTTCTTCCAATAATCTCTTTCATCACTTTGTGCATCCTTGTGTGCTTGGTTTTTTATGGCTTCTTTAGTCATTAGACCATCGCATCTACATTTGCATCCACTCATTTTTAATCTGTGTAATAGGTTATATCCTTGAGTTATGCTTGTCAATCTGCCCTACTGGGGCACAATCAAATATCATTTTTCAATCCAGGTCATCTTAATGATTATAACCACCTACGGGTAAATCATTATTTTGACTCATCAATCCTAACTAGAGCATATGTCTGTGCCATTTATTATAACTGTCTTTGGGCAAATTAGTGTCTCAACCTTTATTAATGATTATAATCACCTTTAGGAAAATTGATACTTTTTAAATCAATGCATGTAGACATTTTTTTTATTAGAATAATCTCACCTAGGGGCTAATTTAATTATTCTTCCTACTTCTTTTCGAGGGACCGTCCATCAAACGTACGTGATGACCACTCCCTCGAAGGGGCATCACTATAGGCTTCCCAAACATTATTTGGTTCCTCTTCTTCAATCATCATTTTCTTCTTCGACCTATTTCATTATTTGAGAAGACATTATTGTGCTTACAGCTTACAACATCTTTCCAAATAGAGAAAAGTTGTAAACACCTAAAACTGGTCACAACTAACTTTTGATCAGACTTCAGACTGATTCCTACCAACCATTACAAATTAAGCTTAGGAATTACTAAAACATCTCAAATTTTCTTATGCATCATTCGTCAAATCTCATAATCATGTTGAGGCATTTATAATTGGGTTAATTTGCCATATACAACAATAACCTCTCACGAATTCATCCCTAATCATCTTACGGCATCACAACATGAAATTTGGCCTATAGACCTATTAAGTGGGGCAATTACACACATAAAATCAAATCTTGAAAGAGCTAAATGGCTAATTAGAACTAGTTAATAAGCTAAACCAAATTGTCTAGTTAAATTATCCATGTGCAATTAATAATTAGTTAAAAAAAATTCAAAGATATGAAATATCTTAACTTTTCATGATTACCTTTACAAGTTGTCATGCCTTTGAAAAAATCTCAAAATATCTCATTTTGGAGACCCATACCTATTCATTTTAAACCATGAGTAATTGACACATTTTAACTCTACTGAGGTTATGTTGACTCACTTAGATTAGGTTTGAACCCATTCCATGTTTAAATTACACTTTAACTCACCTTGCGCTGGGGTTAGTTCCTAAGTCTATAAATACAAGTCATTACCTATTGAATTTAAGAGCTTGGAAATTATAGAGTTATAATACATATTTTGTAGCAAGATTCATAGCAATAATGTTATAATGCCAAAATATTGAGCCAAGCCACATCAAGCAAGCATAATCTATATCAAGCCACAATGGTGTGAGGGAGAGGAGAAAAGAAAACTCCATTGCCAAAAGCTCTTTGAGCAAAAACCAAGCAAGCCACACAATGAATCATTTGGAGCATTCAATAAAGGTAAGAGATTGTTGTTATTTTTTCATTCAGTTGTGATTTTTATTTGATTTTGTTCATTAAGATCCCCCTATGATCTAGGCTTAGAGATGTTAGCATGTTAATGTGTTCATTTTGAGTTTTATTTCTTAAATTAACACTTGATCTAACCTCCTCTCTATTGTTAAATTCCTATGATCATAGAGACAAGTGGAAAGTCATTACACCCACCATCAAGGTATTGGAAGGAGTTATTAGGGATGAAAAGGGACGATGAGGGAATGAGTAGGGATGATGAGGGAGTGATTAGTGGCAATGAGGGATAATGATGTTCAATGTTAGAGTCATTAGGGATGATGAGGGATGAGGAGAGTGATTATGGATGGTGAGGGGAGTGAATAGGGATGATGAGAGCCAATGAGGGAATGAGGAGGTATGATGAGGGATGAGGAGGGATGAGGAGGGAGTGGTTAGGGATGATGAGGGACAATGAGAAACTAATTAGGGATGATAAGGGATGGTGAGGGCTGATGGAGTGATTTGGGATGATGAGGGACAATGAGGAACGATTTAAGAGTGACTAAGAACATTGAGAAATGATGAGGGTTGATGAGAGAATGATTAGGAATGATGAGGGATAGTAAGGGAGTGACTGGAGATGAAGAGGGGCAAGAAGGGACTGATTAGGGATGATGACAGATGATGATGGAGTGATTAGGGATGATGAGGGACAAGGGATGATACAAGTGTGACTATGGATGATGAGGGCCAATGAGAGAATGATTAGGGATTATGAGGTTCGATGAGGGAGTGATTAGGGTTGATGAGGGATATGAGGAATGATGAGTGAGTGATTAGGGATGATTAGGGATGATCAAGGTTGATGAGGGTGTGATTAGGGACAATGAGAGCTGATAAAAGAATGATTAAAGATAATTAGGGATGATGAGGAATGATGAGGGAGTGACTAGGGACAATTAAGGATGATGAAGGTTGATGATGAAGTTATTAGAGATGATTGGGGTGAATGAGGGAGTGATTCATGATGATGAGTGAAAATGAGGGATGATGAGGCAGTGACTGAGGATGATAAGGGATGATGAGAGTCGATGAGGGAGTGATTAGGGTTGATGGGGGATGATGAGGGTTAATGTGAGAGTGATTACGGATGATGAGGAAAAATTAGGGATGATGAGGGAGTGATTAGGGATGATTAGGGATGATGAGGGTCAATGAGGGTGAAACTATGGATAATGACAACCATTGAGGGAGTGATTAGGGATGATGAGGGAGTGATTAGGGATGGTGAGGGAAATGAGGGATGATGAGGGAATGGCTAGGGATGATGAGGACCAATGGCAATGTCATTAAGGATGATGAGGGATGATGAAGGATGATAAGGAATGATGAATGTCGATAAAAGAGGGATGAAGGATAATGGAAAATGATGAGGGAGTGATTATGATGATGAATGATAATTTATGCACTTGACCCACATTTTTCCATATGGTTTGGGGAGCAAGAGATAGCGATATGAGTGATTTTGATATGAAACTAAGTAGAGGTTGAAAGCACTTCCCTCCACCCCATATAGTAGTGGTAGTGGTATCGGTATTGGTAGTGTCCTATGTGAGTTTAGAATTCTATAAGATGACTATGTTCTATATGAATCTAGAATAAAGCGATCAAGTCATGCATGTGTGAGATTGGAAATGAATCATGCATGGATTGACCTATTTGTATGACATTTATTTTGTGAAAGATATCTTTTTAGGATGACTCTTGAATGGTGTTTTGATTCCTTATATTTTGAATGGAGTGTACTATGGTGATTAGTTACATTCATGTTTGGTATGAGTGATTGTATCACAACTATAAGTAGATGTCATGTATGAGTGACTACATACCTATATGTAGTACTAGGTATGTGGTAGATGTCATGTATGAGTGATCATATCATGACTACAAGTATGTTATAAGTCACATGCTACAATCTAGTCATTTATGCATATCGGTAGACCCATTGATTAAAAATCTCACAAATTATTTAGAAATTCAGCTTGAATCCATCTTTAAGCCTTTTCCTAATCATCCCTCGACACTCATTTTTATATATAGGTGAGAATTCCCCCTCTTCTTTCAATATATGGCTCAGTCAATGCCCCATCTCCTTTTATATATAGGTGATAATTCCCTCTCTTACTTTTCAAGCATCCCTTGATAATACCCCTCTCCTTTATCCCTTGATCTAATGATGCCCCCTCTACTAATTTTCAAGCATGATAATGTGCCCTCTCCTTTCACTATATGGCTTGGGTAAGATAGATATGCTCAGGATTAGATACGGGTATTTGAATTCAAGATATGGTTCAAGTATTCAATCAGGTAAGGAATACACAAGTAGGTAACTCAAGTAAGTAGGGCAAGAAGGATAGGTAGGTATGGCATACTCAAGTAGGTAAAGTAGGTAAGACATAATCAAGTACAAGAAAGTAGGTAGGGCATAGTCAAGATCAAGACATGGCTCGAGTATTTAGGTATGGCATACTCAAGATCAAGATGTCTCAAGTATTCAATCGGGTTAGGGTATACTCAATTTGGTAAAGTAGGTAGGGTATACTCAATGGTGTATGTATGTATGTATGTATTACATACGTAACATAATTTGAATCTCTATTTCTCATTCTATCTTCTAATCCTCAAATTCTGAAAGCTAAGTATTGATCAAAATAGATTTTGAAAAGCTAACTTCTAAATGGTAACTCCTACAACGCTGAAATTGATTTTAGAAGATCTAGAGTGGATCTAATTTATTATATTTAATAAAGTAAATTTAAATTATAAGTTTAAATTTAATTTAATTTAAATTTTATATACATAAAATATAAAATGTAAACTTATACTTATTACATTTATTTTACTAAATATTTTGTAACTCAAATGCATACAACATTTTTTAACTCAAATGGTGTGTGCCCTTTGCTAAATGGTATATGCCCTTTATAATACATTAGGCGTACACCTTATGATTTAATTTGTCTATTACCTCCAAAATAATGTGTTCCAAAGGGTGTATGCCCTTTCAATAAGTATTTGTATTGAATTTTATACTTTTCTTCCAAAAGTGCTTTGGGTTTAGGCTTGGAGAGGTCCAAACCTAACCTAAAACCAGTCATGGAACAACCCACATAATTTTTGGAAAAATTAAATATTTTTCATCTTTGTCGACACATTTGATTAGGTAGATTTTATTATTTTTTAATATATATATATATATATATATATATATATATATATAGGAAAGCATAGTTTTTTAATGTTAGATTATTATTTTTAATTATTACTTGATTTCTACACAATATATCTCATTATGAATTATATGTATATTGTTACAAATACCTTTATAACTTTTTGATCATTAATTGAAAGTTTATAAAATGTATACATGACCGATATATGCATCACTGAATATGCTTTTAAAAAAATGATTTTCAAAAAATTAAGGTCAAAAAGTTGTGCTCTCACACTTGAAATTTTAATTTTCCAGATGTCTTGACTTGTAAAATTGTTTAAAAATGTATATATGTATTAAAATTTTGATAAAAACATATCCTAACCAATCTTCAACATTTTATCTATCCATATATGAAATTTTATACAACTCATTCGTTTACTCAAAAAAGTGCATGTACACATAAAATATTCTCATCTTTTCACCAAAAAGTGTCAAGCCATTGTCATAAATGCATAATTTCATACATTTTATCATATGGGTATTGAAAAAAATTATATATTTAGAAACTACATTCAGAATGTCATAATTCATATTCTTATGTTATTGTCAGATTCATTTTCTAAGTGTCTCTAAAACTCTCTCCAAGTTCAACTAATGTTATTTTCAAAAAAAGAAAATCGTTTTAAATGCCCCCTTTTGTCTCTCATTATCTTGCATCTACCCTTGTTAGTTTAGGTTGTTTTTCTTACTTTTCATCGTTGGTTTGACCTCATTGTTTTTCTTTTTGGTCTAGTCCTACTTGTTTTTTCCATGTGAGTACTATTAGGAATTAGAGTGTACCATATGTTAATATTACTATGTGAAAAATAATAAAGTGAGTTGCATCTCACAAACTATTTTTATTTGAGAGTAAAAGTTGTTTTAACAATTATCCTAGATTAGTAGAGAGGAGTGTGATGAGTGATTGTTGGAATGAACAGTGATTCTAGGAGATAGAATGAGATATTTAAGGGATTAAATATGAATTTTGACTCCTTGGATGGAGTGAAACTACTTATATATCATAATCTCTATCAATGAATAAAACATGTATTTGTGACAAACCAAAATCTAATTTAGAGAAATCTCAATCGATTCTCAACACTAGTATCTGATCAAATTCCTTATGGACTTCTTTGTACCTTTTTGGCCTCAAGCATAACAAAGTTGAGCATTGAAGACCATGTGCAAGTGCATTTTCAATCAATAAGACTTTCATCATGTTTGACATTGGAACAGTAATGCATACCATGTGTCATTCCCAACGTTGATCATTTGATGATAGATTAGAATTCATTTATCATTTTTTTTTTGGCCTACATTTGAGTCTTGGATCTTTGCATTGGAGTTTGGGAAGCAGCCACCAAAATTAAAGTGCCATTGACAAGTAAAGGAGGCATTCAAGGAGGAATTGTTTAAGAAAAAATAAAAAAAACATTTTGAAATAGTGTCACAAAAATTAGCATATATTTTTTGTTTATTGATGAAATTTGATGATTCAAATTGTTCAAAACCCATAAAGCATTCATGGAAATATTTTGAGATGTGAAAGTTGTTTGAGGTAGAAAATAAACTTTTCATGTTTTTTGTACGTAAGTTGCATCAAATCTTGGATTCGGCCTTCAGATCTTGGATAGCATTTGGTTTGATTGCATTCAAACCACACATTTTTCATTGGGACAATGAGCTATGACTATGGTGAAATTCCTCTCCCAACCCTCAACTGTGTTTTATTTATCCACGGAGTTCTTCTATCTCTCAATGGCGCATTGCATCAACTCGGAATGGTGGATACCCCTGATTGTGGCTCATTGATCACCCAAACATCCATTCTACGTTGCAACGGCCTTCTCACCTCCCAACCTTGCAATACCACTTATCCCATTATTTTTGCATTGGAACCTAGCACAAAGTATGCAGTTTTCAATACCGTGTAAGGAACACTTCTTTCCAAGCCCATATATATATATATAAGGAACACTTCTTTCCAAGCCCACATATATATATATATATATATATATATATATATATATATATATATATATATATATATATATATATATATATATATATGTGGGCTTGGAAAGAAGTGTTCCTTATATATATTCTACGTTGCAACGGCCTTCTCACCTCCCAACCCTGCAATACCACAAATCCCATTATTTTTGCATTGGAGCCTAGCACAAAGTATGCAGTTTTCAATACCGTGTAAGGAACACTTCTTTCCAAGCCCATGGTTATATATATATATATATTTATTTATTTATTTATTTATTTGTTTATTTTTTTATTTTATTTTTTTATTTTTATTTTTTAATTTATTTTTTTTTATTTTTTATTTTTTTATAATTAGTTTATCATTAGTTTTTAGCTCTTTAGGAGTTAATTTTACAAGTATAAAATATACGGTATTTAGGTTGTCTTTTTAAATTTGTCTAATAAGTTTTTTTAAGGTGTCTTCCTTTATAAGCCAATTTATTTTGGCTATTTTTAGATAGTTTATAATTTGTAAATTTGTTATTTTAGTGGTGTTTTGAGTCATCTTTTAGTATATAAGAGTTAAAATTTTCTTTTCAAGGATGCATTTTTTAGTTGAATCTAACATTTGAAGAGTCAAAAATTGTGGTGGGGAGGGTAGGCGGGAATTATATGGAAAGAATAAATTTGGTTGATAAGTTTGATGGAAAGGAATTCCATACATAGAAAATCTAAATACAATTGTTGTTAGTTGAAAAATATACTTGGGATATTGTTGACGGCACTGTGGCAAGACCAACAGATGTTGACGAGCTCCAAAAATGAAAGGTTAAAGATAATAAATCATTAATCATTATTGATTTTAGCTTATCAAAGTCCTATTTACATTATGTTGACTTCAAAAAATCTTATAAAGGCTTATGGAAATCATTAAACACACTATTCTAATTTCAAGCCAATAGTGCTGAAATAATTATGAAGCAAAAACTAAATGGATTAAAAATGAAAGAACGAAGAGATATGGTTTCTCATATCGTCAAGTTTCATTCTCTCATAAACCAGTTCACTAGAATAAATGAATAAAGAAATGAAAACAACGCAAAATCCATATTGCTCAATAGCATGCCCAACAATATGTCTAATATGGTATTCACCTTAAGCAAATTAAATTCGAGCTTGGCAAACATTATATCCACATTTATAAATGAAGGAAACAAGGTTTCAACAAAAGAAGAATTTATATTCACAAATAATAAGCCCAACACTTATTACAAAAAATATAAACGTGTGACCAAGTTTAAAAATGAAAAAAATAAATACACATGTTTTAATTGTAAAAATCCAAGACATATTCTTGTGAACAACAAAAAAAGAGCAAATGACCTTCTCAATGGAAAGGTGCATGACAAAGCAATGGCAACAAAAAAAATTGATTAAGAAGAGAGCAATCCCCTTTATGATGATGAAGACATTGCTCATCAAAGTGATTAATAATTATTTGTTTATTTGTTTGTCCTCGCCTTATTTTAGCACTAAGGAGGGAATGTTAGGAATTAGTGCATATTATAGGTTAATATTAATATGTGAAAAATAATAAAGTGAATTGCATCTATCAAGTGTTTTTATTTGATAGAATAAATGTTGTTTTAACAACCATCCTAGATTAGTAGCTATGAGTGTGTTGAGTGATTGTTGGAATGAAGAGTGATTCTAGGAGATAGAATGGGAAATTTAGGGGATTCAATATGAAGTTTGACTCCTAGGATGGAATGTAATTACCTATATATTGTAATCTCTATCAATGAATAAAGCATTTATTTGTTACATACCAAAATCTAATTGAGAGAAATCTCAATCAATTCTCAACAAGTACCTCGTTGGTTTTAGAAATGATGAAGAAAGGTTTATGGGTAAATAACAAGAACATCATTATGATGCTCAAGTGCTTTGAGTAGTTTGTAGATTAATATTTTATTTACGAGTCACTTTCAAAAGCTTAGGATGACCTGTTCTGAATTTGTTCATGTTTGAGTGAATTTGATAAACTATTCAGTCTTTAAAGATATTCTCTCGAAATTACGCATAAATAATCACATCTTGATGGTTTATGGGTTTGTTTGGATGAAATTGTTGCGCCTAAGAATTAGGGTGAAAAATATATAATTTTGCCTTTTATTTTTCACAGTGGTCCCCAACTCGGAATTGAGACGTTAAATAAAGAAAAGAAAAAATAAAATAAAATCAATTTGTAAAAAAACTCAATTTATGGGTGATTAAAGGAACCTCTACAAAAGCTATGGATGCCTAGTTGGTAATAGAGCAAGGCCTTCAATGGGGTCAGATATATCTCTGTCGGGGCTTTTGACGTTTATTTGGCAATGGAGCAATATCCATCATTCGTTTCAAGGTAAAGTTCACTAGCCGGATTATCAAAGTTGTAGTAGCTGGTCCCAGCTGGTTCACGAAATGGTAATGAACTCACATACATACACTGGGTCAATGACAATATTAGATTTGTTCTTGTACCCATTCCCTTCTTTTCCTCTCTCGAATCCATTCATATTTCATGTCTTGTCTCGAGCATAGATTCTAGGTTCGTAGACACATTTCTCTAGTTTAAAAATAATCAGGAGTATTTTCTAGCAGAGTTGTCATTTGTTATTGCTTACACAACATGCCATAATTCATCATGAATCATGGTACCCCTTTTTTTACTTTCTGCTCTACTCCCACTTGCGCTCATGGGTTAGTAGAGTCTCGCTTCGCTTTCGCTCACTTGGTTGATTACTTGTTTGTGCTTGTATGGTTTCAGATATATTTCAGCTTGTGTGCACTTTCAAGCCTCAAAATCCACTTCATTGTAAACCCTGGGTCCAAGCAAGAAACTTTATTGTTTGGCACTTTGACTAAAAATGCACTTTTGACCTTCATTTCACCATCACGGGAAGACCTCCCCAGGGGCAAAATGGTCATGAATCCTCTCATTTCTGTTTGTTTTAGTTTTGGCCATGTCTTGGTTTGTGTGCATATTCAAACCTTTGCATCTCCTTCATTGTGTAGAGTGCTTCAAGAAGACGAGCATTCATATTTTACTCCTAGTCTAAAGGCGAGTTCTTGGCCTTCATTTCTCTTGTCCGAAAGAGCCTCCACAAGAGCTAAGTAGTCTTGTCTCATGTCTGAAAAGGCGTCAAAGTAAATAAGTTACCCTTGTCATGCATAGGCACTAAGTGCACGAAAACAATCAATGCAGATAAAGACTTGTGAAGACTAAATGCCATGTATGTTAAGTGAACTCAATTCGATTTTGAGTAAATTTTAATTGAATTCAATCAAAATTAAATTAATTAAAGTTTAATTGGTTTAATTTTAAATTCATTTAAATTTGAATCAATTGAATTTTAGTTATATTAATTTTAAATTCGTTTAAGTTTATTTAAATTTTAATTAACTCATTTCATTATGGTAAATTTACACAGGTTTAAAAAATCAATCATCTTCTTTTTTTATAAAGAGTCATATATTGCCACAATTGGCATGGACATGTGGAAAAGGGAGCCAATACGTTAATGTTAAGAAGGAAGAAAGCCAAGTTTGAAGTTTAAAGCTTTCCAAGTGTTGAAAAAACGTAGAGGTTATTAATATTTAAGTAGTCCCCCGTGGACAAAAGCCACGGGATCCACAGGAAGACTGTGTTGCATGCATGCATGGGGTTTGAGACACGCAGTATCCGTTGACCGTGTGAGGATGAGGGCGAGGTGCTGCGTGTAGCGCGTTCCAGCCCAGTACAGAATGGAAAGGCCGTAGAGGGGAATGTTCCCTCGCCCCTCACCCCTCGCCTTTTTTTCAATGTTTAAATTTTGCTTTTAATTTAATTTAATTGTTTTATTTTTTTTAAATAGATGATGAGGGTTTAGGTCCTCCATCCATTCATAAAAGTATGATATGAGAATATAAAATGGTGGATATTGACAGGATAAAGTCCAGCAAAACCATAATATATAGCAAAGACAAGAAATTTACTGGGGCTTCCTTTTGAGAGGGGAAGCCCCACGGCAGCATTAGCCAAATCAGCATTGTCACTAAAAATGAGACCAACTCCCCATCCATGTTTGTGGCTCCTTCCATGACCCTTGACAAGATAGCCAGCCACTCGATTCAAACACCTACTATAAATAGCTCTAGCCTTGCTAGAATCACCACTTTCACCTTTCATAGGGGTACTTTTCTAAGTGAATCCACTCATTCCCACAAGAAAATGAGTTGCCTTACCCCGAGGGTCGCAAAGACGCAACCAGAGGGAAGACAGCGAGAATGGGGGCATTAAGGGTGGCTAGGTCTAGAGGATGAAAAAGCCTTCCCTGTGAAGACTCACACTCCCTTGCAAAGGCGAGAAAACCGTCCACATAATTGACCACTTCCACGAATATGGCTTCTAGGGAGCGGAAAATCCATAGAGGGATAAATCCCCTGCACTCATGACCTAAGAAAGATAGTGAGAGAGGATCTAGTGAGCCCACCCTCTCCAGAGACTAGTCCTAACCAACCTGGCATTCTGGGAAACAAATCCATATACTACTTGACGACCCAGAACCTTGTCTTTCAAAATTCGCCACAAACAACTAGAAAAGAAGGAAGCCAGTGTGGATTTACCCTGGAGGCATTCATCCAAACGAAGAAACTCAACCCCCAATTCAGTCTGAATAGCTTCCAAAATCAACCCCGTAGGCATCTAGAAAATATTGTTGAGCCGATCAAAGGAGATCTAGCCACAAAACGCCATCTCCATTTTGGAAGCTTCCAGCAGAATTAAAGGCAGATTGCGAGCATAAAGCATGGCATCCTCCCAATCTTGAGGCACAATTGAAAAACCAGAGGTCATGCGCTCCACACACCCTTCCATCTTACTTCAAACAAATGACAAATAAAGTGAGGAAGCAGACGGAGAGAGTAGAGATAAATGACAGAAGCTCAACACAAAACACACGCGAACAAATCACATACATCTCCCACACTAAGCAATCATTAGGAGACCCAAATGGCATCAAAATCATGAAATAAATGGGTCAAGAGGGGGGCCACATTGACCAACTCAGGGCGAGAATCAAAGAGATTGCCCACATGGAGATCCTCAAGTTGAGAGATCCCAAAAATCGTGATAAAATTTGCACTGGAGTTGGCTTCACAAAAACTGTGATCTGCAAATCAAGAGGAAAAAAGAAGCAATAATTGCCAAGCTCTATCCATGATATCCTTGATATTAAAAGATGCAGAGGAATGAGACTAAAGAGCATGAATCACCACCATGGAACCTTATCATTAATTCCGCACTAAGATGAGAGCTCAAGCCCAACGACACGGGCTTGGGATTCAGCTTCATTATTAGAACCATCCACAAGCTTCATGGAAGTCGCCCTAATCAATGACCCACAACAAATGTGAATAATGCAGTCGGCCCTCAAAGCCCTTGGGTTCCCACTAGAAGTGCCATCGAAGTTTGGCTTGAAATAACCAGTAGGAGGATGAACCCAAACATGGTTACATGCTTGCCTTTTATCAACTCAATCTACTCTTACCCCATTAACGAGGGGTATTTTTAGAAGCATCCACTTTGGATGAATAGCCAAATCCCATGTGGACAAAGAGGTAGAGACTCTACGAGCATAAAAACACAACTTCAGAGATAGTGATTTCTTAAGGAGAGATGATGTCCCAGACAGACCTACACTTACCTTCAAAGATCCTATAGTTTCTTTCTTTCCATATGGTCCATATTAGAATGGAAGAACTAACTTTCCAAAGGCCAACAAGGGAATCCACTGAAGAACCCAAAAAACAAGAAGAGAGGAGGCCAAGCCCAAGACCAATTCAGTTTGTCACATAGCCAATTCCAACATTCATAAGCAAAGGGTCAATTGAAAAGAAGATGATCATCAGTCTCTTCATTATTGCAACAGAGAACGCATTTGGAAGGACCTTCAAAAGCCATTTTTCTTAGCAGAACCTGAGTGAGTATCCCGTTTTGTGTTGCCAACCAAGTGAAATCCCCTGACTTTGCTAACCCCCCCTTTGGACCAACTCAAATGCGTAGGCTATTCCTAGCAAGCATCAGAAAATTCAACCATTTTGAAGCCCAAATTCACTACATATTCACCTGCCTTTGAACTTGTCCACATCAATTGATCTTCCTCAAGGTTAATGTGAACTCTTTGTTTCACCAAGATGTTGAAAAGGAGAAAATTTTGAACCTCCAAAATAGGCGAGGAGTCGAGGCTTTTCCATTTCCATCTTCTAAACCCACCTTGAGAGTTCAGCGCCAAGTAATTCACAACTCTTCACCCTCAAACAATGGACAAAATTGCTCTGGCCTTCGACAAATCTTGCACTTCCCACAGTGGCCTATGGCCATTTTAAGAATCATCCCAAAATCTCTCAAGAACTCCATTATGAATCTCCCATGAGACATGATTGCAGATTAGGGGATGACAAAGAAGCCAAAAAATCCACATGTGAGAGCCTTGTAAAGGGTTCACATACTCAATTATGCTTTTAGGATCTAACGATCTCATATATGTATGTCTAAGAATTCGACTCCAAAGGACCTTCGATTGAGCATACATTCCCCACACCAAGTTGGCCCCTAAACACTGGTTTTGGAAATCGAGGTTACGGATACCAGCCCCTCCAGCTCTGTGAGAAAAGCAAAATTTGTCCCATTTCAACAATGGGACACTCCATTTGTCATCACAATCCTGCCAAAGAAAAAATTTCATGATCTAATTAAGGGAGGACATTACTTTTTGGGGGGGACTCAAAATTGACAAGAGATAGATGGGAAGCGCACTCAGAACATATTTGATCAAAGTCAGTCATCCAAGCAGTAAGAGCCACTTGCCTTTCCAGGAGCTTAACTTAGATTTGAAAGAAGATATCAAATTATCCCACAATGCTTTACCTGCTCTTTCAAAAATAGGAACCCCGAGGTATTTCCCTGGAAGCATGCCGATTATGAACCCTAATCGCCTCGCAAAGTATTGACAAAAAAATATTGCAAATTTCTCATCATTTAGAATTTGCCTGGAAACTAAAGAGTAGGACTCTAGCAACCTCTTAAAGGTCATGGCTTATCTTCCTAAGACCTCACCAAAGAGGAAAGTGTCATCAACAAACTATTGATGAGTTAAATTATCCACCCCATATGTGCCATGAATGCCAATGAAAGAGCCACTAGCCTACGCAGCAGTGATTTCTCACCCAAGAGCCTCAGCGTTCAAAATGAAAAGAAAAGAGGAAATGGGATCTCCCTATCTTAAGAATTATGGCAACTTCGTAGTAACCAGTCGGGCTTCCAGTGATCAGCATTGAAAACTTCAGGTCGGAAATGCAACTGAAAATCCACTGACACCAGTTACTGTCAAAACTGAAACCCTCCAAAACCTTCATTATGAACCCCCAATTGACATGGTCATAAGCTTTGTTGATATCCAACTTAATCAGCATCCCTTTCTGATGGTTTTCATTCAAGAAGTGAATGATCTCATGGACTACAATGATGTCTTTTTGAATGTTTAGACAAAGGACAAAACTGCCTTGCTCCTCCAATATCAAATTAGAGATGAAGGATTTGAGTCTGAAGAAGATAGCCTTTAACATGATTTTGTTAATGAGATTACATAAAGCAATGGGTCAAAAGTCACTAAAGGAAGAACAATTGGCACCTTTGGGAATAAGAGAAAGAAGGGTGGAGTTAAGCTCAGTCTTCATTATTCTCAACAAGCGAGAGGCTTCCACCTCCTCAACAACTTTAGTGCCCACAATGTGCCAAGCAGCTTGGAAGAAGGCAACTGGAAAGCCATCCGGACCTGGGGCCTTGTCATTTTGCATAGAGAAGACCGCCCTGTGAATTTCCTCCTCATAGAAGGGGGCCATCAAGGTATTATAATGCTCATTAGTGAAAATTTTGGGGATAAAGCGAAGTATCTAATATTGAGCACTAAGATTAAACGCCTCTAGAGGGGCCAAAAGGGACTCAATAAAGGAGATTGCCTCATTCCTGATACCTAAAATCTGATTAATATCAATTCCATTGAAGACTTAATCGAAGAGATTTTATTAGAGCTCTTGCAGAGTCTAATCAAATTGTGGAATAATTTCAAATTTTGATCCCCATCTTTGAGCCAGCTTTCATGGGACTTCTGCTTCAAATGGATTTCCTCTCGAACATGCAATTCTTCCAGTTCATCCAACAACTCATTTCTCGAGAGTAAAGATTATTATCCATTCCTAAACTCATCACAACCTTAATGAGAGGCAAACTCAGCATCCACTCTGTGAATGTACTGAAATATGTTTTTGAAATAATTTGCATTCCACTACTTGATGCAAGACTTGATATAAATAAACTTCTTAGAAAACACTATCATCTCGTTAACTTTTACCTTTGGCGCATGAAGCCACCAGTCTTTGAGAATGTCAATAAAGGACAAATCCATGAGCCACAGGAGTTCAAACTTGAAGGGATACTTCAGAGGGGCTTGGTCACTAGATATAATTCACTCAACAGGGGCATGATCCTAGCCAGGTAAAGGCAGAATATTACTTTTCATAACCAAGTCAACCTCCAACCAAGTAGAGGACAGCAAGAACCTGTCGAGTCTTTCAGCAATATTACATGGACCCATCCTGCGATTTGTCCATGAGTACAAACCTTTCTTAGGGACAAAATCCAAAAGTTCATTGGAAGTAATGAAGTCAAAAAAGTCTAGTTGAGATTGAGGACGCCTTGAACCACCCCTTTTATCCAAGTCATAAAGAATGGCATTGAAGTCTGAATGGCATTGAAGTCTCCCCTCAAAGCTATCATTTAATCCAAGTATTGAGCCAGAACAAGCAAAATCTCATGCCAACACCTTTTTTTATTCAAGGTACAAGAAGGACCATAGACATTGAACAAGAGGAAGGAAATATGAGATGAATGATCCATCACCTTACACAACTGCCATGAGGAGCCTGTGGTGATGATATCCACTTTGACTTTGGATGGAGACCAACACGCAAACAAGCACCCAGAAGCTCCTTCAGCGGCCACAAAAGAACACTTCCAATTGACCCAACTAGTGTTCAAAAGTTTAGTAGCCTCATCAATATTTTAATTCAATTATTGTATAAGAAAGATATTTGGTTTCATGGACAAAAGATGATGCTTGACCAAGCATCTTTTGTTAGGGGCATTGAGGCCCCCCTGACATTGAACACAGGAGGAAGGAAATATGAGATGAATGATCCATCACCTTACACAATTGCTATGAGGACCTTGTGGTGATGATATCCACTTTGACTTTGGTTGGAGACCAACACACAGCCAAGCACCCAGAAGCTCCTTCAACGGCCACAAAAGAACCCTTCCAATTGACCCAACTAGTGTTCAAAAGTTTAGAAGCCTCATCAATATTTAACTTGGATTATTGTATAAAATGTTTGGTTTCACGGACAAAAGATGATGCTGGACCAAGCATCTTTTGTTAGGGGCATTGAGGCCCCCCTTATATTCCATCATATTACTTTCATGACCCTTGAGAGGGGAGTTCCACCCCTCAGCGTTCAGCAATATAGAAACCAATAATTGGAGCTTGTTTTCCATCATAGCCTACTTCCACTAATTTTTTACGACCCCATATCACACACAACCCATACTTACATTGGGAAATGGGGCATGGTTTTTGAGAAATAGACAAAACTTCTGTAGAGTTAAGCTCAGCATCTAAATCACTACCCTCTACAGCAACAACAATTTCATCAACATATTCTTCAACTTTATCATGAATGTTGGGGCTTTCCCCTATTGAACACAAAAAAGAGACCAGCTTGGAGGACTATGACCCAAGTTTCTTAGTAGCAACCAACAACTGAATTCGGAGAGGGAGAATCATTATCCAATGGAGCACAAGAGCCTCAACCTTGAATGTTAGGATCCAGAGAAATGGAAGGGGTCGAGCCATGATGTCCACCATTCCTCTTTAGAAAGGTTGTCGAGGGAGGACCTTTCTTAACTTGCAAATCTTTTGAAACTTCGTATGAGGTAGACCCCACAGGGGCTCAAGAAAATTCTTAAGAACATGTCCCACTTTGTGACATTTGTAATATCTGAAAGGAAGTTTCTCAACATCAATTCTTTGAGCCCAAACCTGATCTTTATATTTCAACACAATTTTTGCGAGGATCTCTTTGTCAAGATCAAGAGAAACACAGATCTTAACATATGTTGCAAAGGCCCCGTTCAAAGTCCCAAGATCAATTGAAAGAAGACCCTCTAACAAACTACTCCCAATATTCAACCGAAAGAGCATACATGTGAACCCAAGTTGGGGCAACACCAAACTTTACAACTTAGGGCATCAAAATTAGGGCACCAATTCTGGATGCCTACCCCATTCATCATCCACAGATCATCTTTCAGAATATCACTCTTGCACTCAGAATCTGAGCAAACCACCAGTTAGAATCCTTTGGGTAAGAACTTGATATCACAGGAAACTCCCTAGGTGTTCTTAACCCATGAAGCCACCAAACCAATTGTCGACCACTTTATAGCCACAGGGAAATAAGACCTCGATCTTCCAAGATCTTGACATGAGTGTCAAAAGCAAAGCTTTTGACAAGAAGTTCCAAAGGAGGAAGGCCATCAGAAAAAGAAGAACCGGTAACCCTAAAGCCCTTCACCTTGACATTAAGTTGACCTAGGGGCACAACATTGGCACCCGAAACAAAGGGAGGAGTGACCAAATCGGCCCCACTAACGCTCTTCTCTTTGCCTTTCCCATGGAGAAAAGACCTAGGAATCTCCTTGAGATCCAAAGACCTAAACTTTGAATCCCTATCCACCTCCAAACATTGCTAGTTTTCCTCCTGGGAACAATATTCAACCCTAACTCACACCTCCAAGCCAAAACACTCACATGAGATTATGACTCAATTTCTTGTTGCATTGCCTCCGCTATCTCCTTATTGTGCAGGTTTGTCATCGTCGATCCCCAGCGTCGTTGTGCTTTCACTCCTTTTGCTATCCATGTATTAATTAAATTTTCATTTAATTTAATTTTAATTAATTAAATTATTGAAAGAAATATTTAATTAATTTAATTCCAAGGAACTAAATTTTTAAAATTTCATAAATTTTTTTATTGTTTTTTTTTTTAAATTAAATTTTAATTCAATTTAAATTTTCCCACTCGAAAGCTCTAAACCACCTAGGGAGGTCTTTTAGGCCATATGTTTTGAACTAGGACCATGTTTCATGTGTTGTTTGCGGCACCGGAAAGCAAACTCCGGCATAGTCATCATAACATGATCAATTCTCAGGGGGGTGCACCAATTGAACGTTGTCGTAATTTGCATCACCAATTCCCTATTTTTAATATAAAGTGCATTTTAATGAATTAAAAGTTTTATTTACTCACATATGTCAAAAAGTAATTGGGTTTTTCTGTTTCGCAAGTGTGAGAGAAGCAAAAAGTGAAAAGGAAGCTTAAAGAATTGGAGAGAAGTAAAAGTGATTTTTCGAGGGAAAATTCTTTCCTTCATTGACCCATTTTTTTAATATAAATACCCAGCCCAAGGCCATTCAAAGCACTGATTCTTTGTTGATTCGATGAGGAGACACTGAAACCAGACATCTTTTTCATGTATTTTCTTGCTTTTGTAGTTTAATATCTCCCTTATTTTACTAGGCACTGTTGTTATGTAACCAAAATTATAACTGATTAGTGAATGTAAACCCAAACATTGTGTTATTCAAGCGAATATCATTATTAATCGGAATTGTAGAAGTTTATTTTCATTTTCTTGCGCGTGCAAATAGTGGATGTGTACTCTCTCTTCCTGG
Organism: Torreya grandis; assembly: GCA_037957365.1. NCBI lineage: Eukaryota > Viridiplantae > Streptophyta > Pinopsida > Cupressales > Taxaceae > Torreya > Torreya grandis. Next base: position 646,275 of record JARHVA010004915.1, on the reverse strand, counting down.
TTTTTTGTTCCTTAAACTCTTGCATCGTTTCCATTGGTGGTTGTGCATTTGTTGATCACGCAAGAGGTCAATTTTGTGCGTGCAATCAATTAAGTGGATCTAATTTAACTTCATCACAGCAAGTTTTTATTTCTTTTCCCCTTTTGTCATTTTTTTCAATATCTTAGCTAGAATTAGAGTAGGATTGCAATGCAATCTACTTCTCTCACCTTATCTCGATTGCTAGATCTTTGTTATGTTATTAAAGCACTATTGAATGTTATTAATGCAATGAATGAATGAACATTTAGATTAGCCGCAATTCTTTTTATAAAACCCAAAAACGTTGATTTATGTGGGCAATATATGTGCAATTATTTTCTTTGTTGCACAATCGAAACCCTCATCACAAAACAAATGAAAACCCACACTATCCCTCATTTTGTTAAAACCAAAGCAACAACATTTAAGATTCTAGAACCAGTAAATGCCCTTTGTATTGGAACAGTTTTGCATAAACCAACTAGGTCACCCAATACGTCGTGACCTGGTATATATAGACCTTGAGAAGACTTTCAAGTCTCCTTTCAAAAGAGGTTGGATGGTTCCCGTCCTACCTAAATTGGTATGTCAAATGACCCATCAATAAAAGTAAAGGAAAGAAAAAGAATACGGCAATTTCAAAAGGTAAGATATCTTTTAAAAAGTCAAAATCACACCAAAAGACATCATATCATTTAGCATGTCCCTCTATCTTAGTTGAAACTCAAACTCTAAAGTGGGCCTCATGATAGAGTCAAGGTCTTTGAAGTGTAGTAGGCCAGTAGACTGAGGTAGAAGGCTTTACATATATATCATTAGTGTCCCAACTTTTTCACGTTAGTGCCTAATTTTTGCAATGGCCGATGGCTCTATCAAGGTCCAGAATAGCAGGTAACACATTGTGGGAAGGTAGAATTCTTTTATTTTTAATACATTTAGCAGTCATGGGATAATATTAATACTTCATTTGTTAACCCAAGTTTTACGCATTCTTTGATGTAGAAAGCTCTTAGGTTTTTGCCCACTTGATTAGTCTTTTGTGTCACCAAAAAAATTTGCATTGCCTTTGCGGTGCCTTACATCCTCTTATTTCAATTTTATCATTTCCAATATTCCCTTGATAGATAGATATATTTGCTCGTCAATCATCGAGACCTATATTCTTTGTTATACCTTTTTTAATCTCTTTGCTTCATATTTAACTCTCATAGCTCTCATTATTACACCTCTTGACTTTTCAATTTGTGTTTTGCATGGTAAGACCTTGGAGAATACAACCAAAATCTCCTCACAACTGCCCATCACCTTCACATATGCATCATCTTCATCATTCTTAGTGATTGGCTTTAGATGGTCGTGTCTTTTTACAAGACTTTCGAGCACAAGCATTAATTTGGTGGTTTCTCCTTTCCTAGTTTCCAGTTTCTTGTATCTTATGTTTGACTTAGATTTTGTTTTATCTACTTACATCAGATGTAGTGTGATCATTTCCAACTTATCGTGCACGTCCTTTGATTTGTTTTATATTTATCTTATCTACTTTTTAGAGGGATGTTTTATAATCATATTTTGAACTTTTTCATAATTATATGTCCTTTGTTTAACTTAAATTGACTTTTAATCTATTCACATTGGATATTTTATCAAGTTTTCATATCTTTTGTTGGTTGAATTCTCTTCTATTTACTTATTAGATTTAATGTTGTTTTATCCTTTATTTGACTTATATTTTATTCTACTTACATTAAATATCCTTTACAATCTTTCATGCATCTTACATTTGTTTTAGATTTGTTTGTATCTATCTACAATTAATGTCTTTCTTACAATCTTTTTGCACATCTTTTGTTTGTTGAATTTTATCTACTTAGTTTAAATGTCATTTTTTACACTCGGTCTTTCTTTCTTTTTTAATATATATACACCATCTTATGCAGATAAATTGATCAGTATAGGCCCGTTAGATAAAAAGCATTGGGCATCTTAACTGGTAAGAACTCTCTCCAAGTACATGGAAGTGCATGTGACTGTCCAATATGTACTCTCCACAAGCTAGATACTTCGCTATGATTAACATCTTTTGACAAAAATCTATTGTTATTTTTTACCGCTGTATGCTAATCCCGCTCACCAAAATTGACCGCTTGCATAATTTGAATTTCAATATCAAATTCAAATGTCGAAAACGGAATAGACTCTTAATTAGATTTTCAGGACAATTTCTTGTGCATAAGGATGCCTTTCTATTACCCTAAGAAATGGTTGGCTTTAAACCAAAATGGCTTGGATGTATCAACAACGTACACTTCTGTTATATTTACTATTCTTTCCATTACCAGCTGTCTCCAGAGTCCGTTTATATGCATTCCTCTTTTATATCCATAATCCTATTAAGCTTTTTAAAAGAACGTTGTATAGAAATTCAGCTTTTGCTTGGGAGATTATTGGTGCAGTGCCCCAGATCACAAAACTTTGCCATTGGTGTTTCAACTGACCTGTCCAAACCTATCCAAAAGACCTGTCCAAACCATCTGGAAAATAACTTCCGACTAGTTACGAATTGTCAGTTCAGTTGAAAGGTTACATAAAATAGTATTTTAATATGAAAAGCAAAAGAAAATTCTCTCTAAAGCATTTACTTGTCTTGGGTATGGTCTACTTAAGAAAATTAAAAAATTATATTATATCAGATATATATTTTCTGTGGAGTCATATGGGATGAGCTCGTCTGGTAAAAGCAATGGGCTTTCAAAGCAGAGTCCCAACTTCGAACCCCACTCGAAATTGTTGAGATTGAGTAAAATGCCATATGAAAAACACTGGATGCAGCATACCCAACCGACAAGGTCGGGTGCAAGTCCCAAGTGACTTTGACAGAAGAAATACCCTTTGGTCATTGCACCTTAAGCCAGACGTTACCCCAAAAGTAGGAATTTACAAATACATATTTTAGCATAGAACATCAGCAGGGCAATTAATAATATCATTCGGAAGCATGCCTCTCTCCATAAAGAATGTTTAAAAGGATGTGGTTCCATCTAAACTTCCTACGAAAATCATTTTGATCACGTGTTTAAGACACTATAAGACAGTAGTTTGCAATGAAGCTAACGTCAAGCAGAAGGCATCCTCTTAAATTGAAGACTATGCGAATCAAAAATGCAGCGAAGGAGCATAGAAACTTCTCTGCTCTTAACAAGAATACTCTTTTGGTGCACATTAGTGAGCATACTTTCTGCTTTTGTTAGCAGCAGTAACTGGCATATGCGAAGCTTTACAACGGTGTGGTTAAACAAGAAAATCAAGTACCGTGAAGAATGTAATTTATCTGAATCAAATTTCCTATAGTAGGCAATATGATTGGGAATATATCTGTGCTATACAATGTAACGAAAACTTTATTAGTAGCTAACAAAAGATTAACTAATGTACTGGCATGCACCGCTTTCTTGACCATTCACCATTATTTTTAGCCCTACAAGTTCTTCACACAAAATGCTGCTTTAAGATACCTGTTAAGAGATTTCCCTCAGGCTGGGCTTCTTTACATATATGAACGCATACGCGGCCTTACTATTGATTGGCCTCCATCAATAAATATAACAGTTCCAGTCATGAAAGAAGAATCATCACCCACTAAGTAGAGAACAATAGAAGAAAGGTCATTCTTTACATCTAGCCATCTTTGCAATGGAACAATATCCTTGACTGACCTCTGTGTCTTATCCTCACTAAATGTCTGGAGAAAAGCATCAGAATTGTGTAATCCACGAGCAACTGCATTGACTCTGATCTTATACTTCCCGAGCTCCATTGCCAAAGCCTGATTTAGGAAGGAAAAAAAAGTGTTTTCCCAATATCCAAATTTACATTTCAAAATGAGCATAAACGGAAATGACATTGCTAAGAAATAAAAAATATATCTGCATTATTTTTGTTATGTACCATGCAACTATGATAGTGATTCATTTAATATGAATATGCCATGTACGTAAGTCTATTTTATCTTAAGAGTAGCATTTTTATCTTTGCTAAACACACAACCTTCAAATTACAAACATAAGATGTCCCAATTTAGTCAGTAAACTCAAAGAATGAACAGGGAGGAACTTTCATATCTACACTGCATAATTGAGATAAATTCCATTGCCAGTAAACACAACCAATATGTTAGCATGCATAAATCGCATCTTTTTTTTTAAAAAAAATTGAGAAGCGCCTAAATATATATATATATATAAAACAAGATATGGTACAATGTTAATCATACAAAACGGGTGGAAAAGTCACACCCCACAAGCAAAAATCACACCGAGGGTAAAAACCCCTCGGAAAAACTTTGAAAAGTGGTCAAAAAATGACCACACCCACAAAATAACAGAAAATGCCAGCAAAGCAGAGAAAGCAAAGTACAAATAACAATAACGAGAGCATTTAAGCAGCAAACATGGGCATCGAGGGAGGCAGAGGAGACGACAGACCCGGAGGCTTATCACCTCATCCTCCCATGGCAAAAGGATCCGCATCATCAGGTAAGAGCTCCCAACCAGTGTTTTGTTGAGCTTCCAAAGTCTCACTTTGATTTCTTTCATCTTTCATCAAGAGAGATGGTCAATCCGCCACGCTAGCTACCATGTAAAACTAGAAACTATCAAGGGTGACAATATTTAACAGGGCAATTTGAGAGAAATCTTTGGCAAAGCTACAGTTTAAGATCAGCAAAGATGCCGAGGACATTGACTATGTTATAGGCCAGCTCAAGGGGCCTCTTTAGCAAAGTTGGACTTTAACATCCCATAAGAATCAATAAGAAAAGTTAATAAAAATAAAGGCACCAATTAAAGCCCTTAAGAATCATACTTATTTTTGCACAGATGGCAAAACACAATTTGGTCAAGGATTCATGCAAAACAAATCAACAGTTAACCAAAGACTCTCACTATGCAAGGATAGTTCTATATTGCGCAATGAATTTATGAAATTAATAGAAATGGCAATAGCAATTCCACACAATGTGATCAAAATGAGCAAGTGCAGATCCAAGATGTAGATGAAGGCTAAATGCAAAAATACAGAATATCCGAAATATGGAACCAAAGCCACTCCGAGGGGTCAACCTCAAGATACAAAGACCCTAACAATAAAACCCCAAAAGTAATGATTTATAACAAAAACCTTACTTCTTACTTATAGATATAATTAGGATGAGGGAAACCTCATAAGTCCGAATCAGTCCAACTATCATAAAATAGAAAAATCTAGATACCATAGGAAGACTAGTCAAAGGTAATGTGTGCCACAAATTGATCACAACATAACCCGAATACCAATGATGACAAGAGGATGACTAGGGGCGTAGCATGCCCTCCTTTAGAAACCCATTACCCTCAACAATTAGCAGTTTGGATGTGTCTAATAAATTGTTCATCTTCCCAAGTGGCGTCTTATATTATCAGGGTCTCCCATTTAACAATATACTCTGTGATTGCCCTGTTATGTAACTACTTCACCCTCCCCTCAATCACTGCTTCAGGTTCCACACTGAATTTTCCTTCCTCGTCCAGTTCTGGCAGCACTGTCTGCATTGGAACCACAGTGATGAGACTTGGACTCAAGAAGCCAATTTTTGACCCGGCTCTGGACTTGGTGAAAAAACTCAACCAAAACTAAGTAGAAATTGGCAACCATTAGAAGTCATTAAAAAAATGAATTAAACCATAAAATTTCATTAAAAACAAATTTTAGGAGAAAAGCCATAGTTTGAAAACTACTCAGCAATTACCTGTCAGCCCAAATGTTTTATTCTAACTTGGGACTCAAAAACTTTATCGCTACTCAAAAATATATATAAATTCATAAAATAAACTTAAAAACATGTAAAATGCTATTAAATGAAATGAGAAATGAATGTAGAGAACGCATAAATATATTTTATAAAAAAAATCAACCCAAAAAGAGTATAATGGTCAGTTTTAGACTGAAAAAGGGTACAAACTACAAACTACAATGCTCATAGAGTCAGAGACTATACTGATCAATGCCCCAAAATAAAAGAATACGAATATCATCTCCAATGCCTAGTCTGCTGCCCTCTAAAAGTGGAAGGCAAGAATTCCTCCTCTACAACAACATCATCTGCAAGGATATCATCTCCATCTTCACCAACTCCTCCCAATGCCTCTACTACCCCTAATACTATCGCTTCCCTTGCTTCCCTCTCCAAAGTTGTGATCTCTTCCACCGTAAACATGGGCTGTTCAGCATCAGCAATCCAATCAGCATATGGATTGATAGTCAAATGCCTCATGACTCTCTTCCCCCTTCCACTTGTTTCACTCAAAGACAGATTGTATCGCACAAAAACAAGGTCATTGAGGTGTTGTGTTGTCAATCTATTGCACTTATTTGTGTGAACAACTTCAAACTTGTTCCAATTACATTTATATCTAGAAGAGCTACACCGCTGGCACAAAATATGGATGGATAGCCTCTAAAGATTTGGTGTTTTTGCACCATTATCTTCTCACCACAAATCTGTAAACAGGGCATTTATAATTTTGTAAGTTGATTAGGATTGAATAAATAAAATGCGTCTAGTATCTATGAGTAATGAGACTAAAAACAAATGACTCAATTTGTTTTTACCTAGTGTCACGGCCTTTTTTGGAACTTATACTAGAACTGTTATTTATTGAGATCCTGGACTTTGCATTACTATATTATGTTGTGGTGATCACATTTTAACTTGATTAGACTTTTGTTGACTTAACTAATTATAATGTTATGATGAGATGACTATAATACATTGCTGTATTCAGTTGGATTACTTTCCTATGACTTTTAAGTTGATTACTCAATTATGTTTATTTAGATATTTATTGTATAGATATTGTTGATGTCATCTTTGGTGTTTGTAGGATTTCTATGATCTAGGTCTGATCAGGTATCTGGCTAACGAGGTTGTGAAAATCCTTGTTGGTATATTCTGATTATTAATTACAAAACACTGAGTTTCCAAACATCATCAGTGTTGGTTGTAGTTGACTATATTAGTTTTCTCGGTCATTATCTGATTGTTATGACAACGTTTTTTTATTCTTTTTATGACATGGTTCATTGTTGTTATTCGTGTGAAGAACATAACCAACTTTGCATTATCAAACTTACCAAAAGAAGAGCCTAAATCGAATTTGGCACTGTTGAAATGATTTGCATTCATGTTGCGAATAGTTGCTTTGGCAGGAAGGATAACCGGACATAGTATTATGATTCTTTATCTTTTATTGAAGATAGGTTTTTAAATTTTAATTGTTTGCGATTGAATATCCTTTGTTAAGATCTTCTGGTTGTGATTCAATTTTATGTAGAGGCTTTGATGGACTAAACTCTTATGCAGGAATGGTTACTTGGACTCTATGTCATTTAACAGTAGCTTAATCTAAGTGTTTTTGAGTTTATTGGTTTGTAGATTGTGGTTTTAAGATTTTTATTTTATTTGAATATCATGCTTTAGATCCATGAATCCATTGGTCCCTTTGTGACCTAGGCAAGTGACTTGTGCATGGGGGTCATTTTGTTGGTCTCGTTTATGTTTCAATCATGCCATTCAACGACATTAAAAAACTTGGCATGATGGATAACATTGATTTAGAGTTTGGTTGTTTCATTGATGTTGGTTTGGAATGATCATCGAACATTTGAGTTTTGTTGTTTTGCTTGGAGTTGCGGAATGAGTAAAACCCTACTAGTCGTCGTAATGCCTAAGAGACTATATGTCTTGTTTGGTGGAAATGGAGGTCACTTGGACTATTAAGTTGATTAAGAGGGCATTCTACCAATTGGATAGTGTTGTTTGTTGAATTTTTCACTTACGAATAAGGTTTTAAGTGCAATGTCTATCTTTTAGTTATTGTGATTTTGTGATCCTTCAGAAGATAACATCGGTCTTTGATATGAACCGCCCTTGGTTTGGGACTTCAAATTCTATGAAATTGCAAATTCATAAAGTTGCTCAAGAAAGAAAAATTTAAACAAAAAAACAGCTTATCATAACTATGTTCTTGTAAATAAGGAAATTTGCTTCTGAAGTATGTTTGGAACTCTAACAAAATTAGATTGTAATATGGAATTATCTCGTTATGGGAACTATTTGAGTTCCACTCATATTTCTTTGGTAATCAACTTGTTCCATTTCGCCATGATGGCCGTTTTGTTCTCTTACAACACTTGAGTTGTGTCGCAATAACTGATAATGGTTTTTATATGTTTGAAATATTAAACATGAATGTTAATTGTAAAATTCCCCTTTGTTGGAATTACGTCATGTCGCCATTTAGGGGCGTTAAGACTTTCCACACTCTGTTTTAATACAATTTCCAAAATGAAGAATATAACATCAATCGATGCACAGTACTTGTGTTGTTTAATGAAGAAGTGGGAAATTAGTAGAGTAACGAATTGGAATTTTGGACTCCATGATCTTTGAATCCGGAATGTATGTGCTAATAACATACTATGTGTTTCGCGAAGAGAGTATTTATGTTTTTAATATTTTATGTTAAATTCTAATGCATTAATTAGAACTTGTTTGGTGGGCACTCATGTAAGTGGATGGTTTTTGAGGTACAACTATGGTGGTACCTTAATGAAATATATATTAATGAGTTGCATTACAAAGTATATGAATATAATACTTGTTCTAAGAAGCCTCAATAAAAATTGTGTATGGTGCTAGACCCTAGTGTCGAATGTAACTAATTCGATTGGGTAGCATCGTTTGGAGGATACTGCTAATATCATTTGATTGTGAACTTGTGAATTATCATGCCAATGACATCTTGTTGAACCATATCATTAATACATATGATGAATGTAAGTGAACATGGGTAAACTCATGTTTAATAGCTTACATCACTTAATTATATGGCTATGTTGCATTGTGATATTGAGAACATTAGTATAAAGTTAAGTTTAATTACTTTTATGGAATGAATATATGTTGATTGTCTTTTATTCATAAAGTAAGATGCTTAAGTATATTCTTACTGTTGCGGCTTTCGGTAATTATTTAATCATGCTATTAATGAGGAATCCTTGAGTTTTGAGAATATTCCCTTAAGTCTAGAATTGGTTGTACACTACTCTTCGCACATAAGAACTCTTGATGAAGCAGTCTTGTTTAGTCGGTCTTATGAGGAAAACAACTTGCGCACATATATATTCAAATCAAAATTTATAAGAGTGCGTCAATACACTTATACATCTTGAGCTTAATATATAACAAGGGATCGAATGTTTGCTTATAAGGTCTACTCAAGAAGACCTATTCCTAAAAGATTTGTGATTCGCAAACCTTGTATAAACAACCTAATGTTGATTTTAAGGTTTTTTTTTTTTTTTTTTGGGGGGGACCGCGGGGGGGGGGCGAGCGGGGGGCGGTCCGGGGTCATTGGTATCAGAACCCGATTAAAACTCTAGGGAACTTTGGGGATAACTTTTGAACTATACCCTGCGTTAACGTTGAACTTTTGAACTCCTCAAGATGATCAGGACAAGATCAAGAGGAAGATTTAATGCCAACACCAATCAGGGTGACCCTAATCTTGGAAGGGGCAGACGTAGAAATCGGGGTAGAGGCCATCATTGGGACGTGATAACACGAGCAGCAATAACAAAGCTCCTAATGCTAACCCAGCAAGTGGTAACGCTTCTGAGGAAGTCTTGAGTGAAATTTTACAGCCTTAAATGCTATTCAAGGGAAATTAGATACTCAAGAGCGTAGGCTCAACAATCTTGAGGGTGTTCCCCAAAAAGGCTTGTGTGGGGAGAGAAATGATCAAGTAGGACCAGTATTCCAAGAACTATCACTGGCAATAGTGGATCATATCATCAAAACATTTAGGAAACTTCCTCCACCCACCTTTTCAGGAGAAGAAACTAGTGATACAGCTAATACATGGCTGGTGCACTTGCAAAAATATTTTACCCTGCACAACATGCCTTCTAACGTAAAATCTAGGGTGGCAGCCTATCAGTTGGTTGGTGTTGTAACCCTTTGGTGGAATCATCTATGTGCATTAGAAAGATATCAGCCCATAACTCTCTCTTGGAAGCCATTCGAAAAGCAATTCTATAAAAGGCACTTATGTGCCAATTTTAAGGAACAAAAAATTACTGATTTTTAGTTGTTAAGACAAAAATATGACAATCATTGAATATGAGAATATGTTTTTAAACCTGCTGCGTCATGTTAACTACATGCAAGACGAAAAAACTAAGGTGACCAAGTTCAAACTTGGTATGAAAGAAGTAATGATGCATAAAGTCAATATGGCAAATCCCAAAACCTTAGTGGTTGCCATTGAATATACCAATAGCGCTGAAGAGAAGAAAAAGCACGGCAGAAAGCAAAGATTATAAAAAGAATAGACAGTAGAGTAAATCTAAAATACCTCCCCCACTCCTAAAAGTTTCAAGAAATCATATTTGAACACGAGATTCACTAGAAGTACTAATGGCTTTGGCAAGTTTCAAGGGCAAAATATGAATTTTAAGGCCCAAAACTCACCTAAATCTACACCAAACAGCAGAAATTAGACTCAAGGTAATCAATGTGAGCCATGTTCCTATTGCAACTATTAGGACCATCCAATGCTAGGAATGTGGTAATAACCACTACCGGAAGGATTGTCCCAAGTTGAAACTTGGACAATCGACGAACCACAAGGTCTATGCAGTTATGGATAATCGAAATGTTGATTTTCAAGCAACTCCGATTGAAACCAAAGGTATATTATCTAGGCTCGATATGTCATGCCCCATTTTTCAAATAAAGTTAATATTTTAAGTTGTCTAAGTGACTTATTTTTATTTTATTAAAAAGTGATAACTTAATATTACTTTATTATTATTAAAAATAAAAGAAAATGAGGAGAAAAGGGAAAAGTAAAAATAAAAGTGTACATTATTAAAGTAAGAGGCCAAGTGGGATGCCAAGTGGAACGCCAACTTGGAAAAAGGGGGAAGAAAAGTATAAAAGAAGGCATTGGGGTTCATTTGAGGGTATCTTGTTTATTATATTTATGAGTTCGGGTATTTGCTTCCAAATTTTGCATTTGAGGACGAAAACCCTCCGTTGCATTCAAATTTGAGGATGAAACTCCTATGATATTTTAGGATAACTCCATCCAAGATCTATATTTGAGCTTCACTTCCGTTTGACAGAATAACAAGACAACATTTGTAACTGTAGGGCATCACCTTTCAGGATTGCATTTTGACTTCTGGAGGATTTTTGGGCTGTTTTAACGCTGACATCCCCTATCTAGAGGTTGAGGCCATTATTGGGAGGTGATGCACCCTGTCGTATAATAGGGGTTGCCCTCTAGGGTTTGGAAACAACTAATTTCTGCTTGGGATGTCATCATCAACCAATTGGATCTGTATTTTCCAACAAGTATTCCATTTGCATGGTCAGCGGTAATTTGTTAATTTGCAGCAGACAAATAAATAAATAAAAATTGGTATTTGAGTTGTATTTGATCTCCACATTCTATAAAAATAAGATTTTCATTTTCAGCGGGTTTATCAGTGATTTTCAGAGTCTTTTATTTATTTCCTATAAGAGTTTATTGCAAAAATTAATATTTATTTATTTTTGTCCTAAGGGAATATTTTACTATAAGGATTTTATTACAAAAATCAATATCTTATTAATTCTACCCTAGGGTTTCTAGTGAATCCAAATTTATTTTAAAATGTCCATTTAGGGACATTACAATGGTATCAAAACATGATCTTGCTAAACTGCAGCGTTCCAAACTATAAAAGGGTTCTATCCGAGGGAAGAATCTATGGAACATCTTTTGAAACAAATTCATAAGGATTATGAAATGCTCACAGGAAAGGATGTGGAGAAGAAACTTTACCAAGCAAGGAAATGCCTCAAGCATCCAGCTCAATCGAAGGGTACACTCCTCAACATTTTGGAGGAAGTGGAAAATTGTTTGTCTATGGTGAAACAATCACAATCTGGTATGATGAATCTTGCTATGACTCCATTAGTTATTTCTTTGGGAAAGCTAGCACTTCTAAGACATCAAGAAAGATGTAAGGCTTTTGGTTATCACTTGCATTAGCGAAACTAACCAAATAATAGCCCTTGAAGTCCCATACCGTGATGACCCAATGAGGGAGTTATTTCGGTTGATTGTAGAAAGTTTTCAAAGTATGGATGAAATCAAAAGTCCTTATTTTGCTAAGAGGGTTAAGATTCTAGAAATGGTTGCAAAAATCAAATCTTGTGTTTTGATGATAGATCTTGATTGTGACAATCTTATTTTTAAAATGTTTCAACATTTCTTTACTACTGTTAGTAAAAATCATACAGACAATATTATTACCTCAATGCAAACAATTATTCTTTGATTCTGAATGAAAGATGATATTTCTCAGCCACTCCTATCAGTTTTATTAGATAATATGAGAAAGGATGTGTGGGAAGTCTCACCAACAGTGCATGCACTAGCTAAAAAGGTGATTTAGTGTGAAGGCAAGTCGAGGCTATACATAACAATGGAAATGACAGTTAAACATACAAGGGAACTTATTCAAAAACAGTGTCACAAAACTTTGCAACAGAGATTAGAAAATTTGCAGTAGCAAATGAGAAAGTCAACTATTCCCTCTAATTTTGCAGCAAAAATTTAGGAAGTTAACAGGGTTCATTGCATTGTTATGATGCTGATTATAACTAGACTGCATGCTGATTTTATCACAATCAGCAAATATCATGAGGCTAAAATGGCATGCATAGAGGCAATTGAAGAAATAACAAGACTTCAGAAGCATTAACTCTTAATGCAAACAACGATTTATATGAAGGTCAAATCAGAGTAGTGTAGTAGAAGCAGAATGAAGAGATCATTCTCTATGACAAAAAATTTCTAAGAAAGCTAGATGTTGCAGATACAAATTTGGGCACAGCTGAGAAAGTTTTACAAGGAATTGAAGATCAACAAGCAAAGCAACTTAAAGTGCTCACATTTGGAAGGGAATCAAAAAAGAATGATTTGGGATCTAGATATTTGCAGGATGGTTCAATTATTGCTTAAGGACAAGCAATCTTTGGGAAGGGTGGACTGTCATGTCCCCTTTTTCAAATAAAGTAAAAAATAATAAAATTAATAATTGTCTAAGTGACTTTTTATTTTAATAAAAAGTGACAACTTAATATTACTTTATTATTATTAGAAATAAAAGAAAGGGGGGAGAAAAGGAAAAAGTAAAAATAAAAGAGTACTTTACTAAAGTAAAGTAAGAGGCCAAGTGGGATGCCAACTTGAAAAAAAAATGGCAAAAAAGTATAAAAGGAGGCTTTAGGGTTCATTTGAGGGTTTATTACATCTATGAGTTTGTGCATTTGCTTCCAACTTCTACATTTGAGGACGAAAACCCTCCATTGCATTTAAATTTGAGGACAAAAATCCTCTATTGCATTCAGATTTGAAGACGAAACTCCTCTGACTTTTGGGATAGCTCCATCTATAGAATAGGATTATGAGACAAGGTTAGATCATGCGTTAATCAAGAAATCTCTAAAATAAGCATAAAGACCTAACTTATCAAGCCTGCTCCCTCAAGGGGCATTGTTAATGAATTCTAAGAGCTAATTAAAAAAGGAATACAATCAACCCTTCCAAGTAGCATCCCTCCTCAAAAGCGATCAATGAACGTGTTTTCCCCCACATTTGGTGCTTCAAATCTGTGTCAATGAGGTGTAGTATGCGTCTCTATCATCTCCTAGTGCACCAATGGCTTAGTCTCACAAGATTTGTCAATTTGTGTAGATAAGTGAACCCTGTCTATAGCACTTTATGCATAGTAAGTTTGTATAACTAAAACTTAAAAATGGTGGTATTGGCTCTTTTATTTATAGCTTTTTAGGATTGTTCAGAATCAACCATCACCGTTCATCTTAAGATCAAGATGTGTGGCCATGGATTGATTCAATTTTGGAGGGACAAGTCATAAATATGCCCATTAATATTTGAAAGAATGGGACATTGATGAGGCATGGAAGGGCTTAATCCTGATATTTATACCATTAATGGCCTATGGATGCCACCCCATAGATGATGTCATGGGATGATGCAGAATTGAACAATGAATTTTCAATAAATAGATATTTAACAATTTACATGGAATTTCCACTTAGGTTTAATTTATATTTGATTTGCTTAAGTGGCTTTGATTAAGTTTCTGCAATTCTTTGAAAATTTGTTGCAAGTTTAATCAACCCGGTCGAAAATGTCATTTTACTGAGCCATAATTTGACTGGAGAATAATTAAAAAAAGGTGCTAGTTGTGTACGAGGTAATACCCTAGTTAGGGTATTATAGACGCGAAATAACACATGCACGTGACATGTGCTACCGAATTAGAAGAATTCAGTGATCCAAGACGTCATTTTGCATGGTCTCAATTTGACTCTAAATGATTTCAGAAAAAATAATAATCACATAAAATGCATTGACCATTCAAGGATATATTAGCACAAAGCGGCACTTGTATGTGACAAGTTCAAATGATTTAGAATGTTTTAGTGATTTTGGTCTAGACTGTGCGTTGTCACAGAATATCGTTTAGATTGTCAATTTCAACACAATCGTAATAGGAATTGGATGTCTACATTTTGCCCCTATTTGAGAAGGCATAGCAAGACATTCGATCAAAGCAATGTCTTTTCAAAGAATAAAAAAGTCTATATAATCAAAAGAAATAAATTTCGTTCACATTTTTTGTTGAATTTTTCATTAGTTATGGCAAAACAAGGTTACGAAAATGCCCCAAACATTGTTTGGTCGGCCCATGATGCCCCCTCAAGGGGAAGATGACAAATTTGAAATTTTTGATGGATTGGCCCTTAATCAGAAGAAATAGTAATCACGTTAATTCAACAAAAGAGACTATAAAAACAAAGCAATTAGAAAAAAGCAGGAGGAAAAATGGATAAACAAGGCTAAAATAATAGCCCAAGAGGTAAAATGGTTCAACTATAGGCCGGGGGGTGAAAATTTTGAAAATTTTACTATATATTGACCCCTGGGGTAGAAATAGTTCAATTGCAGCCCAAGTTATAGTAAATCAGAGCTCTGAGATTTGCACGTGAGAGCCCTGAGAAGGATGGCTAATATCCCACACCATCATCGCCTTGGAGAGCGCATGAGAGAGTATCAGAGGCCATCAAGGAGCAACCATTGGTAGGTACCTTTTTTGGTATTTAATGTTTTCATTTATGGCATTTATTATGCATAGGAAGTAGGATGTGTATCGATCCAGTCAATTGCCCAATTTGGCAATCGACAAATTTACCCACGAAAATGGCGGAATCGCCACAAGATCAGTGAATTCATTGACCTTTCGACGAGATCGTAGGTCTAAATGGCAAATTTGCCACTTCCTCGACGAATTCACAATTTTGGGCCAAAATCGCCAAGCAAACGGCGAATTTGCAAATAGTAGCGAGATTGCTCTATACTTTGGCGGGAATAATCGACAGTTTGGCAAGTTCGCTAGTAAACGGCGAAAATGCCATGTTAAGTGGCAGAATCGCCCTGTTAAGTGGTGGAATCGCCCTGTAGAATGGCAAAATAGCCAGAGGAAGGAAAGAGGGGGCCCATAGGAGATTAATCCAAGCCCAAAATTAGAAGAGAGGGTGGGGCCGATAGATGATTAGCCTAGGTCTCAAAATTAGAAGAATCTAGGTAGATTTGATTAGCGAAAGGAAAAATAATTGACCTAGTTCTCTGTGTGACTAGCAAGAGCGAGTCAACGTTATTACATCACGGGAGCGACGATCGCGAGTTCTCCGACGACAAGGGAGCTGGACCAACAAGCTCGTGGGTGTTCTAGAGGCCGTGGAGCTATACCACCTGGCACGATTGCCAGTGATTCGCACAGACAAAGCCTACTTATCAACATTGGCGGAGAGGTGGCACTCAGAGACCTCGACATTTCATTTGTCGACTGGGGAGGCCACGATGACATTGGAGGATGTGCACCATATATTACGGGTACCAATGCAAGGCCTTAGGATTACTTGGATGTCAACGGGCCAACAAGTTGTTCTGGATGACTTGGGTGTTATCACAAACTTGGAGGTGGTAGATGGCAGTATTGATATTGACAAACTAGAGCATCTAGTGTGGCCTCCAACTGATGGAGCAAGTGCGGGACAAGGGACAGTTCCCCCATAGGTTGTGATATTGATGGCTCTTGTCAGCGACCTCGTGCTTCCTGACAAGAGCAGACAATTTTTCCCCCTCGATTTTATAGGAGTTATCCAGGAGATGTTTGATCACCTTACACAATTTGCTTGGTGGCCGATTATCTAGCCTAGCTATACAGAGACCTGCATATGATAGCTTATTGACACGAGCGCAACATAGGCCACAACACACTTCTCCAAGTTTGGGCCTGGGAGCACATTGCCATTGAGCAACTATTGGGGCCAAGATACCATTAGGGGACGTGAGGATCCAGTGGCTTGGGGATGGTATCTAACAAGGCCAAGGTTACAGGGTCATCTAGGGGACTTTCCTTATTATCGACGAGCCATAGATGAGATGAGGACAGGGACTTCATCTAGCGCCCCTATATAGTGACACAGTGGTCTTAGGTCGAGGATTTGTTCGTGATCAGTTATATGATCACCCCTTGCCATATTACAAGTTTCACGATTACGTGGTGGAGCGGTACAGGTTAAATCACGTCCAACGACAATTCGACATGCAGCAAGATATCCTCGAGGGTCCGCATTACTTTGCACATGTGACTAGGGAGATTAGGGAGTGGGAACCGCCAATGCCTAGCGCTGAGGTGGTCACAGACTACGACAGGGTTCTCCATGTGTTATGGCATTATGTCGAAGGGGTTGCAAATGCAAGGATCACCGATGCATATGCAGCGTGGTGGGCTAGGGTTAGACCAATCCAATTGACGAGGCCACTACCACAGCAACCAATTTTGCATCAAATATGGGTCAGGTTAAGGAGAGATTGGGGTTTGACCCTATGACAGGGACAAGGGCAGGAACTAGCATAGTCGGCCATTCCATTACAAGTAGTCTATGCTCAGGTGCAGCAGATCCATTGGTTGATATAGAGATGATTGACATGGATGGATAGGATATCAATATGGGAGATGCCCCAGGGGGCAATGAGGGCCACGGGATGGACATTGGAGAGGCTGGAACCTCTAGGACAGGCAGAGGCACAGGTTTAGGGGAGGCAGGTTCCTCCGAGACAGGTACAGGTATAGGAGAGGCAAGGGCCTCTGGCACAGGGAGGTCTGTGGAGGACCAGGGACTCATTGATAGGCTTTAGAGAGAGATCATTGCACGCCTCTTAGAGTTTGCAGGTTTACAGAGCATTGTGGTTGGGTTGCAGGCACAGTTGGCTATAGTGCAGGGAGAGACTACCAAGCTGTAGGGTCTCATTGTAGCTAGAGATGCAAAGATTGCCACTCTGAGAGGGCAGGTAGTGCAATTGACAAGGGTTTAGACATAGCTGACTACACGAGAATGGAGCTACTGACAGTGGTTGGCGAGCGAGCTTTTGCTCGGGTGGAGAGGGAGAGATTGACCTCCCAGATAGGGAGGCTGACAGAGGAGGGATGAGGCTCGTCAAGCTGGGACAAACAGTGGTTCGAGAGTAGCTAGAGCATTGGCCGATGTGATTGCGGCCAATGATGATGCCTTGCGTGGCAAGGACGATGTCCTACGTGCTAAGGATGAGATACCCTGTTGGAGGAGGGCATATGAGGTGATAGTTCTTGTGGAGAGGGTGGCATCCTATAAGGAGTGCACAAGATCACAACAGACTAGTCGAATCTCTAGGTCCAGACATGCTACCGATTCAGAGCAGTCAGTTGCACAACCAACAGCACAGCGGGTAGCCACCACCACGTCCACCATCATCGCCAGCTTCAGGGATGGGTGAGCTTCCAACAGAGTCCCCCTAGCGATGGGTGAGCTTCAGGTGTGCCTTCTAAAGAGTAAGGGCACTCTCTTTGAGAAATATAAGGAATATTGGGTCACATTATTCAATGTTTGAGGTATGATGATAGTGGTATGTGAGCAATGCCTTTTGAGGATCTCTTGCACATGCAATGGATCTCTTGGCAACACACGTAATCTTACACTCCCCAACAAAATGGTGTAGCAGATCAAACACTTTAAGAGATGGCTAGGTGTTGGCTTCATGGACAAAAGCTACATGGCAATTTGGTATAACGCTATTAGTTGTTGCCAGCTATCAAAGATGTCACTCCCTATGAGAAGTGGACTGGTAAAAAGCCCTCAGTAGCACATTTCAAGGTGTTTGGTTGTCTTGCATGTGTTCATATTCCATATTAAAAGAGGAATAATTGAATTGCTCAGAGCAAGTCAGCTATTATGATAGGCTAAGGCTAATTGTCTTCTTAATCCAAATACAAATAAACTTATCATCAGTAGAGATGAGAAGTTTGATAAACATGTTTTCAGAGCCACGTTGTTTGAGAAGTCTCCCTCTTTAGATGTTGTGGAGATTTCTCAATTTGATAAGGTGGTTGTCCCACCTACTATTGAGAGGGAACAATTGTAGTACACTAAGGCACCAGAACTACCTCACAAACCAAACACAATTGTCATTGAGACAAATTTTCAGGCTCCTCCACAAGAAGAGCTTGCCCGTAGACCTTTGAGGTTGAGGACGATGGTCAATGAAGCAAGAGGTGCAGCTAATGTGAATGCTTAGGAGCCTTCCCGTGTCACCAAAAATCAGCGAATGATGAATATGGCACTCGTTGCTAGAGACATGGGAATTGCTGATCCCGAGTGATATAAGGAGGCCGTTGGCATTGTTGAGTGGGAAGAAGCAATGAAGGATGAATATAGTTACTCATCAAGAATGGAACTTGGGAATTGGTGCCTCGACCTATTGGGAAGAAAATTTTGAGGTGTAACTAGGTCTCCAAGACGAAGTGCACATTTGATAGTAAGATTGAGAAACATAAGGATGACTTCTTGTTAAGCAGTATTCTCAAAAGGAAGTTATTGCCTATGAGGAGACCTTTGCCTCTATTGTGAAGATGAAGTGTCAAAATTGTATGAGAAGACTTTACGCTTCTTTATTCAGTGTGTATTCAGGGGATGTGTGTGGAGTCCAACGCCTATGTGAAGCCTGTTGATGGGCACATCTTGATGACTGTTATTTATGTTGATGACTTGATACTAACACACAAAAGTGTTTCTCTTATCTAGGATATGAAGCAGGAGATGAAGACAATGTTTGACATGACAGATTTTGGCATCCTTCAAATTTACCTTGGTTTACAAATTATGCAGATGGAGGATGGAATTTTGATTTCACATCCAAAGCATGTCATAACTTGCTTAAGGATTTTGGAATGGAAGATTGTAAGTCTTGAACTACTCCATATCAATCAGGTGTCAAGTTGGAGAGCTGCACATCACCTTTGGTAGATGCTACTTTGTACCAGAATCTCGTGAGCAAACTCATCTTCTTGACTCTCACACGTTGGGATATTGCACATGCACATGGTATTTCTTCCAGATTTATGCAGGAACCTCATGAGGATCATTGAGATGTTGTGAAGCAGATTTTGCGATACTTGAAGGGCACTTCACATTTGGGCATCAAGGATACATGTGAAGCAAAGGTCTAGTTGATTGCATACAATGATTCAAATTATGGTGGATGTCCCGACACTATGCAATCTACTTATGGCTACACCTTCGGTCTTGTTTCAGGTCTTGTCTCTTAGGTCTCAAAGAAGCAACCATGTGTCACTTTGTCTACCACTGAAGCAGAATGTCATGGAGCACTTAATGCAACAAAGGAAGTGTGTTGGATCAGGAATTTTCTTGAGGAGCTTGGATTGCCCCAAACGTTGGCAACAACACTCTCCTGCAACAACCAGAGTACAATCAAGGTAGCTGAGAATCTCGTGGAGCATTGCCATACCAAGCATATGAAGATCCATGCCTATTTACTGAGATAGGAAGCCCAGGAAAATATCATCTCCCTGTAGTACTGTCTGAAAAAGGATATTATTGTGGATATTTCACGAAGCCCCTGTCAGCTGATCCTTCCACTCGTCTTTGAGGGATGATGGACTTCTTGATGCTGCCCTTTAAGGGGGATGTTAGGGATTGTGAATGTAATGTCAGCATTGTGGTCCCTCAAATTTTGTTTAAGGGGGGATGTTAATGATGTAAACCCATCTTAGTAGACCCCTTTGACTTGAATTTGGTCCCTTGGGATATTTTATAATATTTTATTAATTCTCTCTCATGTATTGTGGTCAGCCCTTATTTTTGCCACCCACATTTGTTGTCTATAAATGCGCATCACTCATTTTTTATTTAACAAGCAATTGCATTCATTCATATATGGTTGTAACATATTCACTCTTCATTTCTCCGTGTTCACTTGTTGCAATGTTCTTTTATTTTCTGTGAGTGCATCCAACATGTTTAACCTACAAAAGCAAAGGAAAGCCAACGGAATGCTGGAATGATTATAAACAAGAATATTCTCCTATCAAACCCTTGTAGCTGGAACTAATGAGATCATTTTAATCCTTATGACCCTCATTGTGCATATATGTGCTCCACTAATGACTGATAAGACACTTAATGGATCTCTAATCCATGTGGAAAATTGAGTTTCATAGTCACTATCAACATCACACAGCATTGCCTTGACCAAAGCAATCCACAATAACAAAGCATCAGTGATAAAACACTATGGCACCAATTCCTAAAGATGGCGAAATGCCTAATTATGACACCAAGAACCTGAAGTAGTGAAAGAGAAACCATTTTGTTTTTCCCAATCGCTACCCTTCATCTCCTTCAATGAGAATTGTATAAATATGTGATATATGAATCCAAGAGGGTTCAGCCACCTATTCTATGACTTTTATCATGTTTCCCTTTCAGTTTTCATATTTGTTTTCACAAATTATTGTACTAAACTATTCAATAGTACAAAATTCAATTAAAATTCTACATTTATTTTGCTCATGTAAATGAATGCCATTGTTCTTTTCTTTTGAATTTATCTTTGATTCTATTCTCTTGTCACATGTACTCAGAATGTTTCTTATAAGTAATAACACAAATAACATATCATAGGTGACATAGAGGAACAAAGTTTTCAAATATTGTCGTTGCTTGCACCCATACATTCAAACTAAGATGGATTTCGTGCTCATCACACCTTTGGAAGATGCCTACATGTATGTTGTTAAAGTTGAAGAAATATTCAGAAAAAAGGCCACGGAGGAGATTTCTCATTTCTCATAGCATAGCATAGTACATGCTTTTTTATGTTATGTTCTTGGCCTCCTCGAGAGTTTTATGTTTTGTATACTCAAGTATGGGAACAAATAATGATTAGCATATGTGTTTCAGGCATGTGTTTTTACAACCATACTAATTTACAGATAGTAAGTTAGGGTTTACCAGTTGTGTCTGATACAAAAGATAGTTATCACCCATTGTCCAACTAACATACGTTCTCACAATTTATCCTATTTATGATGTGTTCGGGTGCGTAGAAAAGGAGCTCGCTTATGTGTATCTCTATGGTCGTAATGTTGTCCTTTCTGTATAATCTTTATTGTACACAATACATTATATTAATAGTGTGTCAAGTGTGTTTATCCTATTTTTTATTACTTCTAAATATTTATTTTTTTGTTTAGATGTGCATATTTTCTTTACATTTTTGGCACCATTGCCTATATAAAGAATATGGTTTACTAACACCAATCACTGTTGATGGCTGATTCCGAAATCAAAGTTGAAGAACATGGAATTTGGAGCATGCTTCAGGATTCTTAATGTGCAAAGAGTTCAAAGACTTCAATCAAATCAAGAAAGGGAAGATTATTATCTAAGGACTTTCAGTTACTCTAGAACATTGCGGATAAAGAGTTTTAAAGAAGAAACTTGTGAAAGCTAGGTTTCCCCTAACATTGTCAAGTATCACCCAATGTAGAACAAGCACATAGATCGATTATTTTCGACCCTACCCTAACTATTAGCCTGAAATTACATGTTGATGCAAGATTTGCTTGATGAGCAAGAATGAGATTCGCAACTTGCACTAAGCCTACAACGATACCAAGACAGACTCCCACAAGAGGAACATGAACAATCAGAAGAAAGATGTCAGCGAATTCAAAGACTAAGAGCGTGAATGT
Organism: Torreya grandis; assembly: GCA_037957365.1. Taxonomy (NCBI): domain Eukaryota; kingdom Viridiplantae; phylum Streptophyta; class Pinopsida; order Cupressales; family Taxaceae; genus Torreya; species Torreya grandis. The sequence goes on along the minus strand of JARHVA010004915.1, from coordinate 623,979 downwards.
GACCAGCAAGGTCGGGAAGGTTTATGACCAGAAATCCCAACCCAATACAAATGAGGAAATGACTCCAAGGAGTGTAATCAACAAGAAGATCTGCACAACTAGTGAAGCAAAAAACCCAGAAAAGAAAGCCCTATTGGAGGTAGCCTGAAGATTGACTCTTACAAAGGAAGAATGTGCAAAGACCTTTGAATTTTTAACATCTGCAAAAGATCTTGAGAATATTGAACCAAATGTTGAGGCCCCTCTAATGGAGGAAAGTGTTGAGGCCCCTCTAGTGAAGGCAAGTCTTGGTGCAAGCAAAGGATGCTTCACTAATGAGAAGAAGAATTGTTACAACGAAAACATTCAAAGATTAAAAAAGTTGCTAAAGTTTCACCTATCCAAACTCTGGCACATAGTGATGCGTGGGATGATCAAGAAGTACGTCCCAAGAAAGAGAGAAAAGACGTAGAGGCCCGAGCTGAAAGGCTTACTCATATTTTGATAGAAGAGTTCCCAAATGCATATAGTAGTTCTTGGAATGGACACCGACCTCAGACCGTGGGGCAACTTTTGTCTACACATTTGGGAGTGCTTAGGAGGAGACTTCAACACGAGGAGGAGACAATAGTTTATCGAAGGAAGAGGAACTTATAGGTAGAGAAGCATCAAAGACATGCTCGAAGGGAGTAATTCAATCATCAACGTACAAGTTTTTGATAATGAACCAAGCAAGTAGAAGGATTGTGAGTTCACCTCCCTCAAACAAGTAGAAATTGTTGAAGTTTCATGTAGAGGGTAAAGAAGACCTTGTTTGACATGGTAGGATCTGTGACACAATTTTGACAACCAAAGGCTAATCATAATAAAACAATTGGCTCCAGACTTTTCTAGCAACCCTGAGAGGGATATCCCTTGATTGTCAACATAGTATGAAACACCCTAAACAGATATTTCAAATAATTCCACAATAGAAAATAGAATTCTGAATTTTTATTTAAAACCCTTACAGCTGAAAATCAAATGGATGTATTTTAATGATAAAACCCTTGCAAACTTCTGAGTTTTATGAGTTTTAATAAATAATTTCAGCCATGAATAAATACTATAAACAATTTTTTTTGTAGAATTTTAGATAAGGAAAGATAAGAATTTTTATTTATTTTCCAACTGAAAAAATTAGAAAATTACAGCTAGCCATAACAGCATTAATATTGGTCTAAAAACAGTCCAAATGATAGCGTCATGCTTCCAAAGTGTGACATCAGTCCTAAGGATGGTGACATCAGCGCTTGAAATGATGTTCCAGCTGCATAAAATGATACCCTAGGTACTGTAGATGATGCTCTCACTAATATGGTTGACCCAAAAATATTCAATGCTACCTTGGGTGTGCTGACAATGCAAAAATCTGATGGTTGAATTCCAATTGCAGCCCCTGAATGGAACCACCATAGAAGACTAGAGGGTTTTCGTCCTCTAGCCTAAAACCATCGGAGGGTTTTCGTCCTCTGGTTCCGAAAGCTAAAACAACTGCTCAAAACTTCACAAGTTGAAAAGATTAATGGCAAAATAGAATCTCTTTCAAATGAGCCCAATGCCCTTCTTTTATAGACACTTTTGGGAAAATAAAATATTATTTTCTATTTTCTCCTTTTCCCCAAAATATAATTCAAAGTGACTTGTGAACTTTCTTAAATAATATCACTTTGTACCCCACGTCTAGCGTCACTTAATAACATCACTTTACGTCCCATTTTAAGAACACTTTTCTGGACTTGAACTTTTAACAATAAAATAATATTAAGCTGTCATTTTAATAAGGTCACTAAAACAACTTCAAATATTATTTTTATTATTTCCTTAGCTTATTTAAAAAAGGGACATGACAATCCGCTCTTTCCAAAGATTGTTTGTCCTCGAGCAATGTTGGTTCACCTCATGACTCCAAATGCCAGGATCCCAAACCAATCTTTTTGTTTCTTCCATTCCTCTTTGTGATGTAGTTGGATTATGTTGCGCTACTCTGATATAATTAGGAATTGGAAGCCCTGCACCAGGTGATGCTTCTCCAACAGTCTTACTAAGTGAATCCATGATAGTTGAATCATAAATTAGCCGAGATCTAGAGAAAGTACTACCATTTGTGATACCCTTCATTCTATTTGTTGAGACCGAGGTTGAAACTGTGTTAGTGATCCATTGGAGCAGGCACACCAATTGTGTGTGATGAACCTATTGAGGTCAACATACCCCCATTTCTGAAAAATGGGGACCCATGTGTCAAATTGTACAAATTTGTACCTTGAAGTTGAAGATTCACTTGATCAGAGTGTCATTAGCATGATTGCACATTATTTTTAATTAAAGATCATCCACACCATGGTCTGGCTGATTTATTTGTTCATGATTTTGGTTTAGTCTTATCTAAAGTGCCAACATTGGATATTTGTGTTTTAGGTTGTAGGATCAATGGAGCCCATTTGGGAATGAACATGCTTAGGGCTTTGTGCTTCAATGTTAAATTGATCTTTTACTAACCTTGTCTATAATTGATTGATTAAATTCATATTTTGAAACCCTAGCCTAATGTTTTACCTGGACCTTTTAATTCAAATTTAAATTTGACGAGAGCTTTTTATTTAAATTTAAGCGGTAACAAATTAATCATACCATGGACTTAGTTTAATTTTTATCCTAAAGCTTGATCGTGTTTTTCAACACAACCAAACCTTAGGCTAAAAATCCTATGCTTGGTCTCTTTTATCTCCATGATCCCTTTGTTCCCTACTATCCTAGCTTGGTCTAAATAATCCCCTGGTCCCTTCGTTATAAAGCTTAGCCTAAAGTCTTATCCTAAGGCTTATTGTATTTATTAATACAATAAAAACCTTAGGCTAAGACTTTCCGCTATGTCTTTGTTATTCACGGGGTCCTTTCGTTTTAGGTTTCTAACCTTGGTCCAAAGTCTTTATGCCTTGGTCCCTTTTAATTCATGAGGTCCCCTTTGATATGTTTAGAACTTAGCTTAAATCTTTTATCCTAAGTCCTTTATATATGCTCTCAAGCTTAACTTTCATTCTTGTATGCAGGATCAACGATTCGCAATTGCTCGTACGAAATAGATCCAACAGAGCATGACAAGCATTGAATTGTCAAACGTCCTATGGAGCTCCATGGGGGTGACAAGTGTCACCATCGCGGAAGCCCAATACAGAGATCAAACGATGTGCGAGAGCCTAGTACAAAGAGCACAAAAGCACCGAGCAGTCGCCACGTGGCACACAAGAAATAGGATTAACCCGGAAATGACAAGTGACAAGCTTGGCAGACAATAGCGAAGACATTAAAACTGACGATCACGTGCCCGTCAATGAAGTTCACGCGGATGTCAAATGACGGTCGCATGGACGTCAATTTCAAGATAGTTGCTTGGATCCAAATAATCTAAAGATCTACAATCCACATTGATTCGTACAAAAGGATTGAATGGTGCGAGATAAAGACAAGGATTTTAAAAGGCGACAATTATTTTGTTTTTGAACATTGATGAGCAAAAGTGCCACGAAGGCACCACATAAGTAGAAAGCAACTGAACTGAAGATTTAGTGGACCAGGTGGTGCCAAGGTATAACTGCTCGATCCAGGTAAAGTCTGGGGCACGAGGCTTGTGATTTAAGCTCAAGGTAGTCATTGAAGCACTGTTCAAACCTGCAGGAGTGCCTTGGAGAAGCACGAGGACCATAACCAAACCCTATGAGCAGTCGTATGTGTAAAGGTAATTCGGTCCAAAGTCCACCAATGAGCAGTCTAATAAGCCATGGCAGCTCGGAGGGGTGTTTTCTGAGGGAACATGGAATTCTATTTTTGACTTTGGATGCTGAGAAGCAAGAACCAGAGGAAATATGGATAGACAATAGCAGGGTTATGGATATAATAATAAACAGAAAGAGAAAAGGATTAATGAAGGCCAAGAGCATCAAAGAGCCATGAGGATCTTGCAGCAGCACAAGGGTCTCAAAGATTAAGAGACATAGGAATATTCTTCCTACAGCTAAATATTGTCCATTTTGAAAGTGGAATATTCGATTTCCAAAGGCATGTTTGGTTTGTAAAACACACTGCCTATAAATCAGTCCATTGGGAAAGTCTAGTGTATTTCTAGAACATTTGTGGAAAGGATAGTTGTCCCTACACTTGTACTTTTTTAATTGGTTAAGCCTGACCGACATGCTGCCTTGCATCTTATAAAGAAAGCATTGTCAATTGTAAAGAGGGGGTGTTCTTAGAGCCAAATTACTTTGTAAACTTTGAGCAATGAATACAAACAAATAATTCTGCAAAGTCTGTCCATATTTGCTTGTGTGAAGTGCTATATGGTTTCTCTCTCAGTTGTCCAGTTTCACTTTCAGATTTGAATGGGTCCTATGGATTCTAGATGTGTATCTTGAATGCACAATTGCTAATTTGTGCCACTACTAGATTAATTGAAAGTTCTTAAGCTAATTTCGTTTTCTACACTTCTGCATTTGGGCTAATGTTGTTTGCTTGCATAAGTGAATCTTTAAAGTGACCTGATTCCTATTTGCATCATTTCATACCTTCCTTAGAAGCTTGCCTAATGTATGTTGTGATTTGAGCTTAAGTTGTTTTCACTTCATACATTGGTTAAATGCATGTTCAGATGAAGTTTGAGCTTTGTCATGATGTTTGGAATGAAGACCAGCAACATCCTTCTTTTCTGCCCTACCCTTCCTCTTGCTCTCTTTTTGACCAAGTCACCTTAGATTAGCTCCATTGTAAATATATCCATATTAGATAAGCTTTTAACTTAGTTCTTGATCATAATTCACTGTTCTTAGCATAAATACTTCATATTTTGCATAGATCTACTATTTGGCCATGGTGGCTCCCAACCACCAAATATTATAAATATTGTGAAACAGATACTTGTTCTGCCTTTGTTCCATCAAAGATAACAAGATTATCACAACTTGCAACTCATGCGTTGAGTTCTTAGGAATTCTAAAATGAGAAGTGTTTATTAAACATTCTGGGCACCTATGGTACATATTCAGGCATCAACAGAACCATTGGGTGGATGAGCTCCAAATGCAAGGTACATATGTGTAACCTGTTGTAGCATGCAATTTACCAAACTTCCATGCATTGCAATTTCTACCTTTAACCTTTTGCAAATTTTGAAACTACTAGTCTACATTAACCAAGTCTAAAATACCAAAACCTTGAGTTCCAATGGATCCTTCAATACTATGGCCAAGTGTATAGCCCGCCATTTAGTGTAAATCGGACTATGTATACGTTGGAAACAAGTTACAATAGCCACAACCCACCTGGAATTTCACCCAAATCAAAACTATCGTGTCTGAATTGTTCGTGCCCTTTAGCTGAAACCTACCGTCGCCGTCATCCAATGATAACAACCCCTTAAAATGTGCAAACTTGCAGCTGTACATGATTGATAACAGTGGTTCCAGCACCCTGGCAAATATAACAGCTAAACTGATATTCCTTTGCAAAAATCAAAGGTGTGAACAATGTCGGAGCTGAAAATGTTTTATCAACGATCATAGACTATAACCCCTCCCTTCTCATCATTGGGAGTGCTGGCAAACCCAAGCATATACAAGTAATTGAACTACTGTAGGCGCTGATAATGATTATGGCAGCAGCATTGAGGCTGGAAATATTGAGAACAGCAGATCCAAGGTTGGAAACTGCAATCATGTTGGCCCTCGGTTCATGTTGCAGCCAACACTTATCCCAACAATGTAACGTTGGTGACTTCCAACAAGAGAGCCACATTTTGCAAATATCTCATTTGGTGGCCACCTTAGGGGTGTAATATTGAGTATATCCAAAATAGACCAAACATTATCATAATGAAGTATTTTACCTAAGGATAGACCCCTGGTTGTCTCTATGCGTTGAGTAGCTCGAGCAACTTGGTTTCTTTGAAAATATACCTCCTTTTTGTTGTAGCCATGCTTGGGACTCCATTCACTATACCTTGAAGTATTACTTATTTCTCTTCATCTTTGAATTTCAGCTCCATAATGAGTTCTTCATGAGGATGCAACCATTGCAAACCCCATATTTTACTGATTCCTCCTAGACCCATGATATAGGAATCATTGCATACCTTGTGTCTACCCCAAGTATTGAAAAGTTGTTGTGCCTTTATGGTGCAAGGGATGGTAAACTTATCAGCGATAATGGTATTGAAATTAGTAACCCTACCCTTGATAGACCTCGAGATATCAACCGAATCCCATACTTCTACGCATAACCCATTTTGGATTTGAGCAAAAAGATCTATGTGCCCTTTACTTTAAGTTGTATCCTTCACTCTATCACCCATTTTAGAATGCTTTCCATGATGACAAGAATCTTTCAATAACATAGTAGGCAGCAATAAATCTGAAATATGACCCTCTTTTTCATACCTTAGGCTACAATCAAGATGCTCACCTTCTTTTGCTGAAATAGGAATTGTTGTGATATCCTCAATATCTCCATCCTTAGACTCAAAATTTCCAAGTTAGGATCAGCATTCTCCTCCATTGCATGCTTATCAACATGACTATCCTTAATTTCGATTACATAGGGCAATGACTCACCCTTCATCTCACCAAAAACTACATGCAGCAATTTGTGGTTCTTTTGTCTTATGAAGTGAAGGAACAGAGCTAAACTTCATAGTGAGGGCCTCAACCCTTGCGTGCATTTTATCGGATGCAGTTAAGGCCTCTTCTGCAATTCCAATGACCATATACATGTCTTAAATCACATGCAAATATTATGATTTCACTATTTCCAATGTACTCTTTAGTCTTTGCAAATCTGCAACAGTGATTGTATGCTTAGTGCTAGCAACATTTACCTCACCCATACTGTTGTTCTCTATTGCAGTTTGAGCACTTTGCAAGCATAGAGTTAGATCTTCAATGAACCTTTTCGTACTATCCAACTCTGTTAGGAGTTGCACCTCTTTCTCTTATGTACCAATAGTTGTAGTTCTTCAATCTTTGTTTGCCTTTGATTGAACTATTATAATTCAGCTAAATTTGATGTTCCTAAATTCTCCACAATTTATGTTGCATCTAACACCTTTGGTTCTTCCTCTTTGCTCATCATAGTGAGAGAATTCTTTCCCTGTCGATCAGTAGAAGTCCATCCCTCAACTATCAAATATGGCTTCAACTTCCTTACACACTGTTCAACAACATTTTTAACTAGTATGGGCAACTGGTGAAGCTTCTTGCTCAAGACCAACCAATAATAAAAATAATAAATGTTGGGAAATATCATCACTCTCATTCAAAACCAGAGACATAATTGTTTGCATTGAAACTACTACATTTTCTATATGGTTTTTACTAACAGTTGCAAGGAATGTTGAAACATTTCAATAATAAGATTGTTACATTCAAGATCCAACATCACAACACACCCTGATTTTTGCCATAGTTTCTAAAATTGTGACCCTCCTAGCAAAAGGACTTTTGATTGCATCTAGACCTTGAAAACTATCCACAATCATCTGAAATCTCTCTCATGGTTTTGTTGTTATATGGCTTTTTAGGAGTTGTCATTCTTGTAATTTCACTAATACAATTGATAACTACAAGTCTCACATCGGGGTTTGGGCATCTCAAAAACTTGGGCTTAACCAAATGAAACATCATTGGATTTACAGTGCATTGCATAATTTCAAAATCTGACTGCTCTACCATGGATAGACAAATTTCCACTTCCTCCAAAATGTTGAGTAGAACATTTTTTGATTGAGGTGGCTGCTCCAGTTTCTTCCCTACCCTATAAACCTTTATTCTCAAATCATCTTTACTAATTAACTCCATGATTTCATAAGCTATACATCAGGTAGTACCTGCAAAATATTTCTTTCCCACAAGTTTCCAATAATCAGCTATGATACCACTGAAATATCCCTAAACGGATATTTTAAATAATTATGGATTTACTAGAATCCCTTGCAATAGAAAATAGAATTTTGAATTTTCATTTAAAACCCTTACAGATTAAACTCAAATGGTTGTATTTTACTAATAAAACCCTTGCAATTTTCAAAGTTTTAATATATAATTTCAGCCATGAATAAATACTATAAGCAGTAATTTTTATAGAATTTTAGATAAAGAAAGATCAAAATCTTTATTAATTTTCCTAACTGAAAAAATTAGAAAATTACAATAGACCATCCCAGCATTAACACTAGCCTAAAAGTAGCCCAAATGATCGCATAACCCTTCCAAAGTGACATCAGCCCTAGGGATGGTGACATCAGCCCTCGAGATGATGTTCCAGCTGCATCAAATGATGTCTTAGTTGTTATCGATGATGCCCTAGTTGATATGGTTGACCCAAAAATATCCGATGCTTTTCCAGTTGTGCTGAAAATGTAGAAATTTGACAGGTGATGCCCACTTGCAGCCCCTGAATGGAACCACCACAAAAGACTGGAGGGTTTTCATCCTCTAGCCTAAAACCACCGAAGGGTTTTTGTCCTCTGATGTTGAAAGCTGAAGCAACTACTCAAAACTTTACAAGTTGTAAAGATTAATGGCAAAATATAATCCCTTTCAAATGAGTCCAATGCCCTTCTTTTATAAACATTTATGGGAAAATAAAATATTATTTTCTATTTTCTCCTTTTCCCCAAAATATAATTCAAAGTGACTTAGGAACCTTTTAAAATAATATCACTTTGTACCCCATGCTTCGCGTCACTTAATAACATCACTTTATGCCGCCTTTTAAAAACACTTTACTAGACTTGAACTTTTAATAATAATATAATATTAAACTGTCATTTTAATAAAATAAGTCACTGGAACAGCTTAAAATATTATTTTTATTATTTTCTTAACTTATTCGAAAAAGAGGACATGACATAGCACCCAAGTAGAGCTCCTAATTTGAACACTTCGGAGACAGAATAAAGCATTCCAAGCTGAGTTCAAATGGTTGCACAATGATAATGAGATCGTGGCAGAGATATATAATTAGAGGCAAGGAAAGAGAGAGACTGTTCAAGCATACAACAAAGTACAAACAGCTCACAGAGTTGCTCGAAAAGTAAGAGGAGCCAACAAACATGTTGAATAAAATGCAATTTATCAAGGGACTTTCTACAAAGTTGAGTAGAGAGATGAAGTGATAGTTTCGACATCATATCAAAAAGCTTGCAACTTGTCAATGAATATTGAAAGTGAAGAAAAGACAACTGCCTTAGGCCGAGAAGGAAGCAACTCAGAGGAAGATGAAGGAAGAGATGAACCAGCCTCACTAGAATCACTCCGTAAAGACATGATGTGAATGTTTAGAGAATTTCAACAAGACTCAAATGTCATAAAAGAGGTCAGAAATTGTAGGGTCAGAAATGCGCGTGTCAATTTCCCAAAGAACATATTTTGTGACATTTGCCGAAGTATGGGCCATATAGTTAAGTATTGTTTGTTTAACATAAAGAATATAAGCGCTCAAGTCTTATTGACTCAGGACGAGTACACAAGTCGAAACTTGAAAGCAGACAAACTTTGGACTTGCAGTCCCAGTAAGTCGTTTTAGGGTCCCTAAAGGTGGTTGTATGATGACTGAGTTGGAGGGAAGAGTACAGTTGCGGTCGGGATAAACACAAGGGTTTTTCGTGTTAGTACAACAAATGTGGGCATCAAGGGAGTGGCGAATAATGCTGACATTGGTTGACTCATCACTGGTTAACTAAATGTCAAGGGGTTGAGCATCAGGGAGTTGACCATAAGGCGACAAAGCATCGGTTGACTGAGTATCAGGGGGATGAGCATTGAGCAACGGAGCATTGGTTGGATGAGTGCCGAGTTGATGAGTGCTAGTTGATTGAATGTCGAGCCGTTGAGCATCAGGGGACCGAGCATCGTGCAAATGAGTGTTAATTGACTAAGCATCGGATAGCTAAGCTTCAGTTGACTCAGCGTCGGGTGATTGAGCGTCAATTGACTGAGCATCAAGCAACTAAGCAATGGGCAAATGAGCGTCGAATAGTTAAGCATTAGGTGGCTAAGGAGTGGGCAAATGAGTGTCGAGTGGCTGACCATCAGTTGACTGAGTGTCGAGAAGTTGAGTTGCAGTTGCCTAAGGGTCATGCAGTTGACCATCAGTTCGTTGAGCATCAGTTCGTTGAGAGTCAGTTGGCTAAATGAGTGTCAATGGATGCAACACCAAGTGATGCAACGCCATGAAGTCAATGCAACTTAGTCAACTCTAAGAACTTCATGTTGATTACACCGTCAAATGGGTGAGCCAACTTAGAAGAAAAACTGTGCATCCCTAAATTTGTATTCTTTGAACGTTGGTGGGTAAGTCGACTATGATGTTGATGGTTCAAAAGAAATTCACATCACTAACCTCTACTTTTGGTCATCTCGTTCGAAGCTTGAGCTTTTTCAACTTCCATAATCTCGATGCTATTGTAATCAAATTGGGACACTTCATAGTCTTCCATCTACTAGTGGAACAAACCATTAAGGGAGATCAACTCATCTTCAAAGCATGACTATAACTCCAAGACCCGTTCATCAATCGGCTCCATCGTATCTTGATTGCCATCCACTAAGCATTCTTCTTCAAAATCTAAGTCTGATAAGAATACTTCCACACCGATTGCCTCATTCTTCAAATCTTTGAAATTGTTCCATCATTTATTTTCAATGGAAATGAAAAATAACTTTGGTTATGATCACCTTTGGCTGCAATCAACCAACCTCGACCCAATAGTGCATCCTAGGCCTTCTTTTGCAATGAGATGACCACAAAATTCAACAAAAATTGTTGGGTTCCAATAATTATCTTTTGTATCACTAGTAAACACAATACCTTAATGCCATGTTGATTTGCTCCTACCAACTAGAACGTCAGAGGCCACATGGGGTACTAAACTATAGATAACAATATTTACAGAATAATAATTGCACAACATACCATGACACAACAAAATCTCAGAATGATAGTAGTTTTGCATTCACAAAGACAAATCATATAGTACATGGAGGACCTGATGCCAATGACCTTTCCCTAACATACATCTTTGTATTTACATGTCAAGGAAGACCCAAAGGGTTGTCGACTAACACAACAGTCAACAACTAAACATACAAACGAGTCATTACAAAAATATCTAAAGCCAACAAAAAAATAATTAACCATGTGATACGTTGACTACTAAAATATGTAATTACATTGATAACCAAGATACTACTCATATGATGGTCTACATTATCCCCCCCTTAAAACAAATCGAAGTCCCTTCCAACATAACCCATATACAACATGAGAAAATTAAGACTGATGAGGGAAACAAAATTCCAACCATATACAGGGGCTTGGCAACCAAAATTTGAACTTACGGTCCCTAAAAGTGGTTGTAGGATCCAGAAATGTGGTCGTATGATGACCGAGTTGGAGGAAAGAGTAAAACTGCATCCAAATGAATGTGCAAGGTTTTTTTGTGTTTGTACAGCGAATGTGAGCATCAAGTGGTTGGCAAATGGTGTTGACATGGGTTGACTGATCATTGGTTAACTAAATGTCAAGTGACTTAGCATCAAGGGAGTGAACGCCAAGAGCTTGAGCACCAGGGGGCAAAGCATCGATTGATTAACCATCGGGTGGATTAGCATTGAACAACTGAGCATTGGTTGGATAAGCATCGGGTTGTTGGGTGTCAGTTGACTGAATGTCGAGCCGTTGAGCATCAACTGACCAAGCATCAAGTAAATGAGTGTTAATTGACTAAGCATCGGATAAGTTTCAATTGACTGCGCACCAGGTGGTTAAACATCAGTTGCTTGAGCATCGGACCGCTAAACATTGGGCGAATGACCATCGGCAATACGCATCATAAAGTTGAGCATCAAGCGGATAAGCACCAGGCAAATGAGCATCAATTGACTGAGTGTCGAGCAGTTGAGCTTCGGTTGCCTAAGGGTCATGCGGTTGAGCATCAATTCGCTGAGCATCACTTTGTTGAGATTAAATTGGCTAATTGAGCATCATTGGATGCTACACCATAAAGTGAGCACAATGTAGTCAACTCTACGAACTTCGTGTTGGTTAGTCCGTGATGTGTACAAAGTCGATCATGTCAAACACTTTTCATCCACGAGATGATGGCTAGATAGAAGCAGTAAACTGAATGAAAGTACATTCTTCAAAATGTACAATTCTAGGCACCAACACAAATGAGATGAAAGTTTGCCTTTAATTCAAAATGTCTCTACTAAACACAACCCTTTTCAAGTTTGTTTGGGGTTTCAACCTTTAGGGTGTAGAATAATGAATGTCTACTAGGATACTAGACTATCGATAACAGCATAATAATTGCATAACATACCATGGCACAGCATAGTCTCAACATGATAGCAATTTTGCATTCACAAAGACAAATATAATTACAATTCATACAATACATGAAGGACTTGATGCCAACACCCTTCTACTTACATATTTCTATTTATATGTCAAGAAGACCCAATGGGTTGTTGATTAACACAACCAAACATACAAGCGAGTCATTACAAAACTATCTAAGACCAACAATAAAATCATAAACCATGTGATACGTTGGCTACTAAAATATGTAACTACGTTGATAAACAAGATAATACTAATATGACGGTCTAAATTATCCCCCCCCCTTAATACAATTTGAAGTCCCTTTTGACACAACCCATATACAACATGAGAAAATTAAGAGTGAAGAGGGAAACAAAATTCCAACCATATCCAGGGGCTTGGCAGCCAAAATTTGGACTTGCAGTCCTTGTATGTGGCCTTAGGGTCCCTAAAGGTGGTCGTACAATGATTGATTTGGAGGGGAAAGTACAATTGCGGTCAAGATAAATGCGCAAGGTTTTTTTCCTTCCCATATAGCGGATGTGGGCAAATGGGTGGTGAATGGTGCTGACCAAAATGTTAGGTGACTCAACATCAGGGGATTGAGCATCGAGTGGTTGAGCGTTGAGCAACTGAGCATTGGTTGGTTGAGTGTCAGGTGGATGAGCATTGATCAATTGAGCGTCGAGTGGATGAGCATTGGGTTGTTGAGTGTCAATTGACTGAACGTCGTGCAGTTGAGCATCAAGTGATCGAGCATCAAGAAGATGAGTGTTAATTGACTAAGCTTCAGTTGACTGAGCATTGGGTGATTGAGCATTAGTTGGCTAAGTGTTGGTTAACTAAGCATTAGATGGTTGAGCATTGGACAAATGAGTGTCAGCAAATAAGCGTTGGACAATTAAGCGTCAAGTGGATAAGCACCAAGTAACTAAGCATTGGTTGACTAAGTGTCGAGCAATTGAGCTTTGGTTGCCTAAGGGTCAAGCGGTTGAGCATCCGGTTCGTTGAGAGTTAGTTGGCTAACTTAGCATCGGTGGATGCAACGCCATGAAGTCGGTCCAATGTAGTCAGCGCTACCAACTTCATGTCGGTTACACCGTCAAATGGGCGGGCCAACTTAGAAGACATTGTGCATCCCTAAATTTGTATTCTTTGAACTCTAGTGGGTAAGTCGATCGGGACGTTGATGGTTCGAAATAAATTCACATCACTGACCTCCACTTCTAGTCATCTCGTTAGAAGCCTTGAGCTTCTTCAATCTCCATAATCTCGATGCTATTGTAATCAAATTGGAACACTTCATAGTCTTCCATCTGCTAGTGTAATAAACCATTAAGGGAGTTCATCTCATCTTCAAAGAATGTGTGCAACTCCAAGACCCCATCATCATTTGGCTCCATCGTATCTCGATTGCCATCCATTGAGCATTCTTCTTTGGAATCTGAGTCAAACGAGTCTGATGAGGTTGCTTCCTCACTAATTGCCTAATTCTTCAAATCTCTGACATTCTTTCATCCTTTATTTTCAACAAAGATGAAAGGAAACTCTAATTATGATCAGCTTTGGCTGCAATCAACCAACCTCGACCCAATACTGCATCATAGGCCTTCTTTTGCAATGAGATGACCACAAAATTCAACAAAAAAGGCCAGGTTCCAATAATTACCTTTTGTCTCATTAGTAAACCTAATACCTTAATGCCATGTTGATCTACTCCTACTAATTGGAATGTCGAAGGCCACATAGTTGGCTTCACTCTTCCAAGTCTCTTTTGGGAGAACATTCCCGCCAAAACCACCATCGACGTTAGTGTTTGTTAAATCCCTACCCATAATTTCCATATGCACAACTGCCAACTATCGAGCTAGGTTCATCATCAGGAGCATAAAATCAATCTCTTGGTCACTTAAAAAGGGGTGCTTGACTATGGGTTTATTCTTCTATGTTTTTATCTCCCCATTGCCCACCATTAGGTGCACCATTGTATGCTCCATGTTCAAGCTAATGTCTTGTATGGTGGCAGTTAGAGAATTCTTGAGTTCGGGGATGCTTTGCAATAAATCAACTATCTTCACAAGTATAGTGGTCTCTAAGACATGTCTTGCAATAGCTTTGTCGGACTCTAACTACTCATCATTGCGATTACATGTTCATTCAACTAAAGTCATTCTTCGACCATGGCCCTCTCGACTTCCACACTTGTTTTTGCCAACCTTTCCTTCTCCATACGTGGGTCAAGGTAAGGGGCTATCTTCACATGTGCTCTAGTTATTGCAATAGCCCTCAGCGATGTCAATCATATTGACATTGGCTTGCTTTGGATAATTGCCATCGCCATCATTATGGTCCCCGAGTCCACACCATCTATTGAGAATCTCGTGTCATTTTTGTTAGAGCAATTTCTTGCAAAATGGTCCCACTCATTGCACTTTCAACACCGTACAATTTGTCGTCCTCCAGAGTCTTATTGAATCTGACTCCTGCCACCACTATTATTCTATCGTCAGGTTTTCCTTGGTGGTGTGGTGGGCAATGTTGATGGCTCTCCTTGTGTGAACAAACTTAGCTACTATATTCCGCAAATCGTATGTGCAGTCCTTGACTAAATACCTATAACTTGACAAATTTCGCACAAAATATCATTGCCTTCGTTCTTACGGTCTCCCTTTAGTTGCTTCATCATCCGTAGCATATCATTTCTCAAGGCTCGTAATGATCTAGGTTCACTGTCATCGCTGAAGTTAGGGGGCATCTTCATGTCCTTTCAAGCGCGAGGACGTCTTTTTCTCACTTTTAATATCCATGGCTCAGTTGTATGCATATTTGTAAGATGAGGGTGGGATCACCTTCGTCGTCCTCTGCAATGAGGGCACCAACCCTTCAATGAACCATTGCTTCTTCAAGCCATCGGCAAGTTCTTTTTCAAATTTTCCCAATAGTTTTTTGAGTCTTCTATTATAAGCATAGACATTCTCATGTTTACCATCCCAAGTATTATAGATTTCTGTAACAATCTCATTGACATCCCTCAAGAGTTTGAATTCTTTCTCAGAGGCTTGTCTGAGTGTTTTCCATGTTGCTTCCTCTAAGCTTAGTGCATCTACATCATTCGTAGCATATCATTTCTCAAGGCTCGCAATGATCCAGGTTCAGTGTCATCGCTGAAGTTAGGGGGCATCTTCATGTCCTTTCAAGCGTGAGGACGTCTTTTTCTCACTTTTAATATCCATGGCTCAGTTGTATGCATATTTGTAAGATGAGGGTGGGATCACCTTCGTCGTCCTCTGCAATGAGGGCACCAACCCTTCAATGAACCATTGCTTCTTCAAGCCATCGGCAAGTTCTTTTTCAAATTTTCCCAATAGTTTTTTGAGTCTTCTATTATAGGCACAGACATTCTCGTGTTTACCATCCCAAGTATTATAGATTTCTATAACAATCTCATTGACATCCCTCAAGAGTTTCAATTCTTTCTCAGAGGCTTGTCTGAGTGTTTTCCATGTTGCTTTCTCTAAGCTTAGTGCATCCACATACCAATTAATAGTTACACACATATGTTCATCTATATATCCACTAGCAGTGTAGATGGTTATGTGTGTTCTACTATGTTGTACGAGATCCTCCAAACCATCACCAATGACCTTTGGCAGCTTTTGCTTTTTTGAAGATGAATTTGATGGGGTAACCATGGCTCTAGTTACAGGTTACTTCTAACATGGTGCTTCAAATACAAGATTTCCCCTTAAGAAGCTTTGCAGTGAACGTTCTTATGTTTTTTTAGCACTATCAGACACGTCTCTACGCTTGACGCTTCCTTCAGCAAGGATTTTCACTCTATCTTGCACATTGTCAAGTGCCCTTTTTATGCGACTCTCTCCAACTTGATGTTCAGATTGCCCCGAACTTTCCATGTGATTCTCTTCCAGCACCCCCTCAACCCAATCTGGCCAGCAAGGTCTACATTTCCTTCCTCCCAAAGGAGCTATGGAAATCTCTACCCACTCCTTACTTGCGAGTGGCATAGGTTTCACAAGTTCTGGTTGAACCCTTTCTTGCTTTCAACTCTGGATATGGCTATGACTTCTTAAACATCGGCCTTGGATTTTGCATTGTCTTTCATTTCTTACTTTGTACTTCGCTTGGTGGGATTTTTGAAAGGGATGTCGGTTGCAGCTTTTATCTTCTTTGGTGTTGCTCCACCAATTAAGTAGACCATTTAACTTTTTGGTAGCCTCAATCAATTTGTTTCCATCTTTAGTCTCCCCCTTCTCCATCTTTATTCTGAGTCAATAGCATGAATTATTTCTTGTACACATTGGTCACCTTCTTCTTGAACTCTTTATACAGTTGTAATACTTTTTTATGTTGTGTTTCACTTTGTTATGTTCAGCGCATAGATCTTATAAGATAATGTGGTGCCTCGTCGTGCTTTTCTTTTGAACCAACTTTAACTTGAACCAATGTTCTTTAAAGGAATGGCACCAAAATGTAGAATGAGTAAAGTCTACTCAGATACTAGACTACCAATAATAGAATGTACAGAATAGCAATTGCATAACATACCATGGCACAACAATGTCTTAAAATAATAGCAATTTTGCATTCATAAGATAATTATCATTACAACTCATACAATACAGGAGGACCTGATACCAGCGCCCTTTCCCTGACGTACATCATTCTATTTATATGACCCAATGGGTTGTCGGTTACAAAACTGTCAACAACTAAACATACAAACAAGTCGTTACAAAACTATCTAAGGACAACAATAGAAAACTTAACCACATGATATGTTGCTACTAAAATATGTAATTACGTTGATAACCAAGATAATCCTAATGTGACAGTCTACATAGGGCTTGTTCACATAGCTCACCATGTGCCACCACCAGCAAACTCTCCATGAATTCATGAAGAATCTAACAAAGCAACCAAGTTCATTGAGAAAATTCATTATAGTCAACAAGTCTGTGATAACTTGCAAAACAGCACCATAAAATACATGCAATGCCATGATCAGCATCGCACACCACATCAATACGAGGTTGGTGATAGAGTTTGGCTACACTTGCAAAAGTAAAAACTCGCAATTCACTCAAAGCTCATTCTATCCTACCTTGGTTTGCACACCGGTTTCAAAGTGGAGCTTCTACGTCCATATTTTCCATGCTTGAGATGCACCAACTCTAGCAAAACAAAATCAGCTAGAAGAGTTGAATTTTGATTGCAGTGCACCTGCAAAAGTGCATAAGATCATGGATAAATATATCAAACAAACACAAAACACAGGTCACTATTTACAAACTTGTCAAAGCGGGTGAAATCACTCATCAATGGAAATGGTTCAACAAATCTCAATTAATAAGAACTTTCCTCAATTTCTCGTCTTGACACAATGGGAACCATAGCTTCTCAAAGAGGGGCAACGGCTTGAGTTTCACGGTCGGCATCGACATTAGACAGCATTACCTTCTCAGCAACAACCCACTCAACAAAGCAGCAACGCTAGTGCAAGCTCCAAAGCTAGTGCCAGCACTAGAATACTATAGTACCAATGCATGGCGATGGCACCAAGAACTCCCAATGATTACCCTCCATCCCTTTCAATGGATAAGTATGTAATATAGTAGCTTTGGAGGGTTTGTCCTCCTATTCCATAAGTTGTATCATATTTCTTGTGTGTTGTTTACCAGTTGTTCAGGGGTGGAGCTAAAAGCTTCAACTACTTGCAGACACAAGAGAGGATGCTGAAGAACCAGAGGAACCAGCGTCGGCAACATGACCGACGTCGGTCACAGACAGTGGAGAAGGAAACTGGCGACGGCAGGGAGTCGGCCGACATCGATAGCATCAGACAAGCAGGGACCGGCGTCGGTCACCTGTGCGGTCCATAACTATTCATTGCATGAACAGTTAGTTAGTTGAACCGAGTGTTTGCATGCTAAGGGGCTAATTTAAGTCGCGGGCTGTGTGTCTAATTTTAGTAGTTAGAGTTCTATTTTTGTAAGCATGGGATCCTATTTAAAGACCCATAAGGCATGTATTGTAATTATTCTAAGGCAAGTAAAAGCATTAAAGCTAGCAAGGTCAAGGAGATCTACAGGTGTAAGGTCAAGGAGATCAGCTGAAGCATTCAAGGAGGGATAATAACTCAGGCTTTAGAGTTGTTGTGTTGAGCAAGAGAGAGAGGGAAGAAGGTCTTGAGGTGTGGCAAGCCTTTGAGGTGGAGGAAGAAGTGGCATCTTCCTTATTGTATTTTCTTCTAGTAGTATTTAATACAAGAGTGTGTATTGTCTCTCAAATTCTTTGTTGTCTCACGTTTCTAGCTACTTTATCATTCTGGTATAATTCTGTGTTTAATTGCTAATATGAGAAGTAATCAATTGTGCTCTAATTGGTAGAGCTAGAGATCCCCTGACAAGTGGTATCAGAGCTACGGTTTTCAGGAAGTAGGGTATTGTTTTTTGATTACAGGTCATTCACAGGGTTTTTTGATTGAGTGGGAGTTCAGCAATGGCAGAAGAAAGTAGGCTATGAATGGAGAAGTTTAACGGCAAGAATTATCAACATTGGAGGATGCAGATTGAGGACTATCTGTATCAAAAGGATTTGTACTTACCATTGGGTGGGGTTGCATGCAAGCCCACATATATGAAGGATGAAGAATGGAATGTTCTTGATTGGAAGGCTCTCGGTTCCATAAGGTTGAGCCTTACATCATTTGTGATTTCCAGCTTATCACAGTGCAAGACAACGAAAGAGTTGATAAAGTCCTTGGCAAATTTATACGAAAAGCCCTCGGCTTCTAATAAGGTATATCTTATGAAGTAGCTATTTACTTTGCAAATGCAAGAAGGTGGATTGGTACATACTCATCTCAGTGATTTCCATGGTTTGGTAAACCAACTAGCTTCAGTAAATATTGTTTTTGATGATGAGGTAAAGGCTCTCTTGATTTTATGTTCTTTGCCTAAAAGTTGAGATGGTTTGGTTATGGCAGTAAGTAATTCTGCATCTGCTTCTAAAATCTTAAAAGTTGATGATGTTGTGAGTGTGATCTTGAATGAAGAAATACGTAGGAGAAGCACAGGTGAATCATCAGGGAATGCTCTAAGTGCAGAAAGCAGGGAAAGGCAAAGGGAGAAGGTTGAGCAAGGGAAATCAAGATCGGGAAGGAGATCCGAGTCCAAAGGTATTACCTGCTGGTTTTGTGGAAAGAAAGGACATACAAAGAAGGAGTGTTGGTTGAGAGATAAAGAGAATCAACATGCAGGTATGGAAGAAGCAAAGGATGCAAATATTGTGATGCAGGATGCTCTCATACTTTCTTCGGATAGTCAGGTAGGATCATGGATTTTCTTTCCTCCAAGAATTATCAATATTAGATTCTGGTTCATCTTTCCATGCATCCCCAAATAGAGATTTGTTCTACGAGTATGAACAGGGAGACTTTGGAGTTCTTTATTTAGGGGATGGTATGCCTTGTTAGATAGTTGGCAAAGGGAAAGTGCAGCTAAGATTGTAGATTGACAACACGTGGGTGTTGAAAGAGGTCATGCATGTTCCAATTCTAAAGCAGAGTCTTATTTCTATAGGAAGGTTGGGAGATGAGGGATGCACAATAACCCTCACAGTGGATTCTTGGAAGGTTACCAAGGGAGCACTTGTTCTAGTAAGAGGTAAGAAAGTAGATACTCTTTATCTGTCTACTTGTATTACTGATTCTATTTCTGGTGTAAATTCGAAGATGTGGCCTAATAGGCTTGGTCACAAGAATAGGAAGGGAATGGAATTTCTTGATTCAAAAGGTATGTGTTAAAATTTGGAAAGCATAAATACAGTTCATTATAGAAAGAGGAAATTTGATGCCTTTGACAGGAACAAAGAAGCCTTGGTGTTTTTGGAGGAGATGAAGGACAGAGATCAGTCACAGGGGCTGAATAAGTCTGAGCAGGGCAGCATGGACAGAGGTTTGATCCAAGAAGAGCTTGCAGATGAAAATCTCATCACTTACAGGAACACACAGACACCGATGTCGATAGCTTGGCACCGACGTTAGTCATCTAGGTACCGACATCAGTCATGTGCAGACCAGCGGGGTCGGTAGGTTGGACTGGAGAAGTCCGACGTTGGTCATAAGGACTGATGTTGGCAGGAGGGACACCAGCATCAGCCAGGGAAATGACGTCGGTAGTCAGGGTCAGTGCAGGGAACTGACATCGATCGGGAGCAGACTGGGAGATGGCCTAGATCGATCACTGGAATGGAGGTTGGGTGAATTTATAGGTCTCAAACACCCATGTGGAGGTCAGGAAAGGTATGTGAACCTCATATTCGTTGTTCACCTTCTTTATATTGCTTATTGATAGTCATGAACTAGGAAGATGGAAGAAGTAATGCAGGTAGAATCTAGAAACAGTGGGAGCTTGGCATGGATGAGGAGTGTGAGTCTTTGGAGAACCAAACAGGTATTTGTTGGTAGTGTTGTCAGCTGGAAGGAAGCACTGGATAGAGGGATGGATTCCCATTTTAGAGAAGAGAGTGGATGGACACATGAGACAGAAGGCTATGGTATATGGTCTTGATTATGCTGCAGAACAATGGAGGTTTGACCATTGTATTTTATCTTTACCAGGTTGGATAATATTAGCTACATTATCATGTTACTGTATTGTGTTACTTGTTGCAGGGTTTCATATACAGGGAGTTTTCTGAGCTAAGGGTAGAGTTGGTTCAGAAGTATGTCATGAAGAATTTGGGAGCAGCGAAAATTCTTGTGGCATAAGAGACAGGTATTGCATCACAGGTTTACGTGGTGGTTGGTCTTCAAGAGTGACATTGAAGAGGGATACATAGCCTAAGGAACAAAATAGATGGTGTACAGGTACAGGTACAAGTTACAGCTATTTATCTCCAAGTGGGAGATTGTTAAGGTGTGGAGCTAAAAGCTTCAACTACTTGCAGACACAAGAGAGGATGCTGAAGAACCAGAGGAACCAGCATCGGTAGCATGATCGACGTTGATCACAGACAGTGGAGAAGGAAACTAGTGATGGCAGGGAGTCGGCCGACATCGGCAGCACCAGACAAGCAGGGACCAGCGTCGATCGCCTGTGCGGTCTAGAACTATTTGTTGCACGAATAGTTAGTTAGTTGAACCGAGTGTTTGCATGCTAAGGGGCTAATTTAAGTCACAGGCTGTGTGTCTAATTTTAGTAGTTAGAGTTCTATTTTTGTAAGCATGGGATCCTATTTAAAGACCCATAAGGCATGCATTGTAATTATTCTAAGGCAAGTAAAAGCATTGAAGCTAGCAAGGTCAAGGAGATCTACAGGTGTAAGGTCAAGGAGATCAGCTGAAGCATTCAAGGAGGGATAATAACTCAGGCTTTAGAGTTGTTGTGTTGAGAAAGAGAGAGAGGGAAGAAGGTCTTGAGGTGTGGCAAGCCTTTGAGGTGGAGGAAGAAGTGGCATCTTCCTTATTATATTTTCTTCTAGTAGTATTTAATACAAGAGTGTGTATTGTCTCTCAAATTCTTTGTTGTCTCACATTTCTAGCTACTTTATCATTCTGGTATAATTTCTGTGTTTAATTGCTAATACGAGAAGTAATCAATTGTGCTCTAATTGGTAGAGCTAGAGATCCCCTGACAGAACTCCCAATGATTACCCTCCATCCCTTTCAATGGATAAGTATGTAATATAGTAGCTTTGGAGGGTTTGTCCTCCTATTCCATAAGTTGTATCATATTTCTATTTCTATTTTCACATCTACTTTCACATAATTATGTACCAATCAGCAATGCAAAACTGAATAACAGTTCCAAAATTCTTGTGTTCATGTGGATGAATGGCATTGATATTTGTTTCCAATTTCAATTCTGATTCTAATATCTTTTCCAATGCACTCTGATTGTTGTTCATTACATAATAGCACAAACCAAATCCATTTATAACACATTTAATTTTCGCAATTTTGTGTGTTGTTTACCAGTTGTTCCTATGAGTTGGATCATTCCCTTCCTTGTTCTCTCACTTTTCTTAGGAAAGTACACATGTTTCATTGTATTCTTATATGATTTGTATTGAAAATTCTATATTTATTTCGCCGGCTCCTCTAATTTGGAGTCGTGGATTCCAAATTGTATGTAAGGAAATTGTTGAGCCCAAAACATCTCATGTTGTTTGGTGTTTGTTGTACAAAGGCTTCTTGTTGAGGACCGACTTCAGCATTTATGTCGCTCAAACCCTAAATACCATGTAAATATTCAAAGTCGCATAGACACATTTTCCGGTTTTCTCCTAGGGCTCAAGATGGATGGAAGTCAATACATTCTTTTTTCAAACCCTTTCAACTTGAACTTTTCACTTAGAAAATAGTTTTGCTTGGAGATTCTACTTTGTTTTATGCAAGATTCACACAGATGTGGCATGTTTTTCACATTGATTTATCTTTTAACTATGGATAGATGGAAATACGACTATTTTTAGCACTACTACAAATGAATGCAATATTGATTTTAATAACATTTATGTGATTGCAAAAATTATGATGCAGACTCAAATACAAGCACAAAATGTGGCTTTTGAGATGCAGCACCTCTAGACTTTGATTGGACATTAGGGCAATGCCCCATGCACTGTTAGCAGCGAGCCACTTGATTAACCTCGGCAACACACTCTTGGTCAGGTTTGAGGCCACTATGACAAACCAAGCTACTCTTGTACGAAGCAGAGGACTAAGAGAAAGACAAGGTTCCCCCTCCCTCTTACCAAAGGTCATCTCCCCTTGTGGGGTGGAGACTAGGATCCTCTACCTAGGGAGGATAAATTCCCCATATTGGCCCTTGATAACTCACCAAATTGTGCCTCCTACCATAATGAATTGCAACTGAATAGGTCCCTTATTAGAGGGAAAAAATAACAATGCCCAACCAAGTTGGGAACTCATACATGCCTATCCTTCTGCAAGCATGAGTGGTTGGGGTCACAAGCAAAATGATCCTCCTACAACTCACTTGGTTATCCCAATGGCTTGATTTGTTACTTGTGTGATGTAATGACTAGTATTTTTACAAGATTATTCTTTAAAATTTTCGATGATCGATCACATTCTACAGAATTCATCCAAGGATGTTTTAAGATGTTCTATGCTAATTTGAGTGAAATAAACATCATTTTCAATCAACATTACATATGGTCAAACAATTGTACATTGTGGTTTTAAAACTCACAATTGTTCTACTAGTTGAGCAGGTTGCATGTGAAGAGTGGTGTACAGCACATTTGGATTTTCACTAAGAACAAGCATGGAAAAGGGGAGCATGATGGTGCAAGAGCATGTTTTAAAAGAGCCAAAGAAAAGGAGGAATCGAATTTCAAAAATGGCGCTAAAGTGACAGATGCAACACTGATTGTTGAATGGTGTGATAAAGCAATGTATCATGGTGCACAAAAAAAATTGTAATGTTCATAGATTTTTCTGTTTGATAGAGGAAGCACACTTGGATAGGTCTGAAGATTGTTGCACGATAATAGGATCGAGCGAGTTCCACTCATTTCGAAGCTCCAATGCAAGTTCTTGGACAATTCATACGAGGTTCATGGCATGCTTTGGTACTACATGTGAACTTTGTTTGGAATGAGCGAGTCAAAACAGTGGGTTCACAAATGTTGTTATAGACCTCTAAAGTCCTGTTAATAATATCAGCCTCTGGCAGTGCTACAAATTGTTGAAATAACATCATAATTGACTTTGACCATGTATCAGATCTAGTGCAACCAAGTACGAGATGTATCGTATCGTTTTTTTACCACTTACTAGTTTCTATATCCATGTATATTGGATAACAAAGTTTTTATGCCTCAATGCAAGGCATGTGTATGTGTTTATTGCAAATGAGAACAATGATGAAAGAACAGACTAGCCTTTGTGTCATTGTGTAGCGGGAATAACAATTGACTTTCCAAGTCACAGATGGTGAAAACATAGACTATCCCACTAGGTCTATGGTTGTTTGTGGAACTTGACTTTGAGGATACCCTATGTCATGTCCCCCTATTGGAAATAGAACAGGAAAATACCCTTAGCCTAATTTCCTTTGTTTCCCAAAGGCTAAGGGAAGATAAAAGAGAAACAAAACGTCTGGTTCTATTTGTGGAATTCAAAAAGTACTTTATTGTTCTAATTTTCACTTAAGTGGGGGCCTTTAAGGGTCATGAGTGCTCCAATGTCTTAAGTGGGAGTTATAAAGGAATTGATCTTTTTAAATGTTTTAAGTTTCCCTCCAAAATGGAATGCACTTCTTAACAGAAAAACATCTTGGTCTGCCATGGTGCTCTTTCTTATCTACAACTCAGTTTACTCCTACACAAACAAAGAATGGTTTTATGGAGACGGTGCCAATATTAAGAAAAATACAATGCAATTGTTTAATTCCGTAAATTTACACTAGAGACAGTGTACGCAAGCTCTTTGCAAAATCCCATGGTCATCAATGGGAGTCGCATGCCTATTAAATCCCATGACTAACTACACTAACTGTCTACAACTAGGATTAGTAGATTTCCAAAACCTTATAGAACTTATGACCATAGTTCAAAATCTCATTCTCGGCAATTTTTTCGACAGGGCAAAATTTGAACAAGGGCTCAGATCTCGACAATTTCTTGGCATTTCTCAACAAATTTATCACTACTTTAAAAAACATATAAATTCATGAAATAAACTTAAATTAAATGTAAAACATTGTTAAATGACATGATAAATGAATGTAGAGAATGCCATAAGTATATTTTCTATTAAATTAAGTTAAATGACATGAGAAATTAATAACGCTTACCATACTGCAGTATATAGAGTTAACACAGTCAACCTTGCCAAGAAATTGTTGAGAAATGCCAAGAAATTGCCAATAAATGCCGAGAAATCAAAGGATCTCGTCTCACGATAAACCCTATTGTTTCTCACCCTGTAGTCATCTCACGAGATTTGTCGAGATTTTGAACTATGCTTATGACCACTTGTTATGTCAAGCGTCCTTTAGATTTGCTTGTTGAGAACTATTGTGTGGAGGATAAAGGACAAAAAAATGTTGCAAAATTAAGGTAAGAAGACAATAAAAAAAGAATGGTAAGCAAATAATTTTGAAGGAATTTTTTGTGTAAGTTGTTAATTTTGAATGTACTCTTCAGAGTTGTTTCTAGATAATGAATTAAATATTTTCTAAATGTTATTCATCGTCTAACAGGATTCTACATTACGTTGTTATCCTGCACTCATGCTCAACATTGCAAGTAGATGTCTTTCCAGAGACCAATAACAATGAAGCGGAGATTTGATCAGCTAAGGATTTAACATTTAATAATTCCCGTTATATTAGTGTATCAGACAAGATGACACAATAAAGCTAAGAACACAATGAAACTATAATACAAAGAATGGACAAAACAGATTTGCATACTTACCCTTGCGAGATGATTAACTCCAGCTAAACAAGCACCATAAGCAGAAGCCCCTGGGTAAAGCCCTCTTTCAGTGCCTATGATTGTCGTGAGGAGAATAAAGGACCCCCCATTTGCATTATCTCGCATCCGCTTACCAACCGCCTTGCAAACAAGCCATGTTCCCTTGAGATTAACTTGTATTATCTTGTCCAATTCATCTTCAGTTAGGTCAAGAGCTGGTGTTACATTGCCTATTATTATTCAACACGAAAACCATTATAACTTATATAATTGACTCTAAAATTAGATCCCTTGAGTCAAAATACTAATATGCATGTTCTATACATTAAGAAACATGAATTGCAAAATGATATGATCTATGAATATAATATTAAACCCGAAGGCAACTAACATCTCTTGCAGATATCTTTTAATGCTTGTTGTTCGTTCACATTTCTCATACGTTCAGCAAACATAATGTTTAGAACTATCAACATATTGATGGAAATCTAGCAAAAGGAGCATGCCAAAGTTACAATAACAAAAGCAAAACCAAGATAACGATCTTTGAATTAGCTACAACTAGAGTTAAGAATAATATATTGAGGGAATAGACACATACAAAATCAACAATAGGGAAATTAGCAATGAGATAACTTCATTTCTATAAATATTATCCATGAAGAGAGAGAATCTGTCTAATTACGATAATGATTTAGTAAAATTTACAACCCTAAGAGTGGGACATTAACTGATCTTAGGATCAACCTTAAGCACCAAAAACTTACCATCATCATGATGAATAAGATAGTGCATGACATCTTCAAAGTTTCACTTATTTGCATCTTGGGAATGTTCCAAGTGCTACCAATGTATTGTATGAATGTAATAAAATGCATAATACAAGTGTAAAATACAACTCCAAAAAGAATGCATTTTAGCCATCATCAAAGTTACCAAGATTACAATAAGCCTCAATCCTTTGAGTTATGGTTGGTTAGTCTTAGAAATAATGGAACCTGTTGACAATATTCATTTATAGACCTTGATAGTTTAATACATCCCTTTAAACAAAGGAGCTCCAATGTCCTAATTTATTTATGGTAGGTTCAAACCCTGTAAACTATCCATTTGGGAGCTAATATAATATACACTTGACTGTGTGGCAGGAACACCCCAAGGTTGGTTTTGGGACATATGAGACCAAACTTCCATTACAAGCTGATATAATATAGACTTGACTGTGTGGCAGAACACCCCAAGGTTGGTTTTGGGACATATGAGACCAAACTTCCATTAAAATACCAAATTATCCACATCTAATTTCTGGTCAGGCCCCAAAAAAATTGGCATGAACTTCACATTTGCAAGTATTACAATCCCTCTAAAATGCAAACGGTGTCAAAACTCAACCAGCAGAACTTGTCCACATTAGATGCCCCCCTTCTAAAGCCATTCAACTGAAAAAAATGTTTTAAAGGGAGAAAAAGAGAAAAGCATACACACAAGTAGGACACCCAAAATAAGGTGGGGACCAAAAGTATACAAATAATCAAATAATCCTCGAGAGTATATTCTGTACTACATGAATCCAACAGATATACCATAAGACAAGGTGCTCTCAATATAGATACTTGCACGTAAGGTATCTACAAGTATAAGTAGAAGCATACACAAGTACAAGTATGCAAAGTACATGTGGAAGATTACCCAAATGGGAAAAAAAGAAAGAGGCAAATTATCCACTAGAAAATTAAGATAACACATAATAAGTTGTGGTAGCTACTTATGAACTATCTATGTAGATATTATCACCGACATGGCCTCATAATATTTATTTAGGTGAAGAAGACAAAAGCTGAGAGATGCTAATTTATGTGGGAACGGTGTCACTACACAATCACTACCCCCTAATGCCATCTCCTTTGAGTCCTAGCATGTCTCAAAATTTACCAGATTTGACTTTCGTCAAGGTCTTTGTAAAGATGTCAGAAACATGGTATTCTATTCTGCAATATTCAAAATGAATTGTTCAACCATGAATCAATTGGTCAATGTAATGTTGATGCACCTCAACATGCTGGATATGAGCATGAAAAACAGGAATCTTAGCCAATTGGAAACCATTCTGATTGTGACATCTGTTGATTGCAGGACATTGTGGTTGCAAACCCAACTCTTCAAGCATCTACAGAGCCCAAATTACTTGCACAGCAATAACATCTATACTCAAACTCTGCAGCAGAGAGCACAATAAATGCTTGCTTCTTTCTTTGCCAATCAATCACTCCAAAACCAAGATAATAGACGAATCTCAAAGTGGACTTCCTGTCAGACATGTCACTGCTTAAGCTAAGTTGGCGTACACAAGCAATAGAGCACCATTCTTAGCCCTATATTCAATGCCAAAAGAAAAAGTACCCTTAACAAGCCTGTCAGTACGTTTAACTTCCTTCCAATGAAGGTTTCTGCAATCATGCATGAATTTGGAGACTAAACCAATGGCATAAGCAATATGGTGCCTAGTATCAGACAGGTAGATAAGAATGCCAACCAACTGTTAGTATAAAGCTCCATCATTTTTTTTATTATCACAATCGGTAGTCAACTCGACCCATATATGAAAAAGGTGTTGGAGCTAATTTATAATCATCCATATCGAACCTTTCATTGACTCCAAAGCATACTTGATTTGAGAGAGGAAAATCCCATCTCTTTGTTGCCAAACCTGCATTCCAAGAAAGTAATGCAAAATACCCAAGTATAGCATGTCAAAAATTTAATTTAGAATCCGTTTGGTAGCATGAATAAGACCAACATGATTTCTAGGGATGCTTTATTTATCAGGATACAAGACCACAATCAAAATATGACCATTAATATATTGGATACAAGGACTGGTCAGAATGGTTACAGATAAAACAATGTTTAGAGAATAAATTGGCCAACGTTTTCATACAAAGCTCTATGAGCTTGCATGAGACCATATAATGATTTCTTCAATCTACAAAAAAAGGTATTCATGTCCAAGCATGATAAAATCAAGGGTCTTTATATATATGTTTCTTCATTAAATTCATCCATCTGATGTACTTCCCATGATAATTTATAGCTACAATATAAAAATCCGAATGGTATATAGTTTAGCAACAAGAGCAACAGCTTCATTGTAATCAGTTTATTCCTTCTGAGACAAGCCCTTCCCAACTAGTCGAACTTTATGCTTCTCAATCTCACCATTGGACATAAATATTGTTTTGTAGATCCTTTTAAAATCCACCGAAGTCTTCATTAGGGGAAGAGAAGCCAACTCCCAAGCTCATTCTTTACCAAGGAGTTGTATTCATCCAGCATTGCATTCTCCCAATCCTACTTACCACAAGCCTCCTCGTAGGTTTGGGGATCAAAATTGTTCATAACTTGTGCCATGAGTGAAAAATAGGCATACTTTGTCCCCGAGTCATCCTAGGATCAACCACATTACCAGTGTTTGGACTAGCGGACCCCCAATGAAGGAAGAGCTTCACCTACAACGTAAGGACAAGTAGGTGGAGATGCAAATGGCATAGTTGTAGCTCGGTCTCATCATCAAAATGTGATCAAACATCATCAAGGAATACAACAAGAGCATTAGAAGATGATTTAATGGGTATGGAGTGTGAAGGCTCCTTATATGGCTCTCTTCAAATTGCACATCCCTCCAAATAATGACTTGTTGAGATTTTGAATCATACAATTGTTGGCACTATTCTTAGGAAACCCCATTCAGTTAAGAATAACACCAAGGTATTCCCAACCACAAACCATTACACTACGCAAGACATATTCAAGGAAATATAAGCGAACCTCCTTAATAAGGGTGTTGCTAAAAAAGTTAATAGAGATGGAAAGTTGCAGGCCCAAGGGTTGGATGGATGAAACTAAATTTGGATGAAGTGTGATGAATTATCCGTGATCATAAAGGCAATTGGCAATTATGATATCGAGCAAGCTCAGTATCCAGCTTAACAATGTGGCTTAAGTAATAGGAATTCAACAGTGGCTATGGTTAGTGAGGCAAGAGAAACGTGACATGGTTAGGATCACGATGGAGTTCCAAATCCATGCCAATTATCTCCAAAACAAAATATTTCAAACCCAGAAAATTGGAAGCTTAGGAACTTCGTCTTGGAAATTCAAGACTTGTTTTGAAGCTTTATCCAAACTAAGGTTTCTCATACCCCTAGAGAACACAATAAGGTAGCTGACCATATTTCAAAAAGGGCTTCTAATCTGCAAACTGTAATCTTTGTGGCAGGCCAACATGGGATTAGATTGGAAACTTCACTCTATGCCCACTTAGAAAGGCTTATTAGTGAAGAAGTTAACAATGGCAGCTAGAGATGAGGAATGAGGGATGGTTTCAGAGCACCATGGACTTAGGTATAAAGGAGTATTATTATAATTTAGGAGGAATTTACAACTTCAAAACTGAAAGACCTAGTAAAATCAGGTAGGGGGGTCGATAGTTTCCACAAATCTCAAACCCTCACCATTTAATCAGAAATGATTTTGATTCCAAAGTGGAAGCCTTGGAAGGCACAAGGAACGTGTCTTGAACCATTATGAGTTCCATAAGGCTGATATGGAATGGAGTTTCATAGGTGACCCACCTCACAAGCCAATGTTGTCTATGCCACCATAATGGGACTGTTGCATGTGAGAGGAGGTGGAAAGATAACCCCAGCTCCCATGCATCCATCCCAATCACCCCTCTTCATAATTGTTGTTACCATCTCATTCTATAGCCTTTTTTCTCAGCCTGCATATGTTAATTGCAACAAAAAAATCCTGTGTCTGTTACATTGTAAGATTTAAAACTATCCTATAGGGAATTGGTAGATTCACTGGTCTAGTATGCCTAATAATGTTGAGAATCATTAAGGAAGGAGACTTGTCTGTCAAAGTGGTTGTGGAGAAATGGAAATCTTCAGAGGATCTGAACTCCCTTCAGAGGCAGTTTAGAGACATGATAAAGGTGAAGCTAACCCATGAGATATAGAAACAAGGGGCTTTGTAAGGGCCAAAGAGACCAAAATACAAACCTTGGAATCCAGTTGATGGGAATCGCGAGAGACAGCACTGATGGCAGGACCCTGTGCTCCCTTAGAAAGGAGCTACGTCACAAGGTTTGGTCTTTTTTCCAGATAAAATTCAATATTTGCCAATTTTTATTTGGCCATTTAAAAATCAGAAAAAATCATCGGTTTTTTAGGTCTGCGTCTTTTTTCACTTCGGTATTTGTCTTTGTCTACATTTTTGTGCATCCTAAATTTCCACAAAGGACCTTGGTCCCTTGGCAACTCCTCATCCACTGCCTTTGCCCGGATTTCATCGCAGCTGCCCCGCAGTGACAAGCTCTTGACAATTTTTGTTTAAACTGCGAGATTTGGTTTTGAAGTGGTCTCCAAATTTTAAGTGAAATAAGCAGAACGGATGAAGGTGCTGGTGGGTTAATTCAAGCCGGGATGGGGACACTAGATGGCTTTGATGTAGAAGCCGATGGCAGATGGGCCAGGTAAAGTTTTGTTTTTTATGCCTTTATCATTTTGTTTGTTATTAAGTCTTCGGTTTTTAAATTTTAACTAGTTTTGTTTTGTTTTAATTTAGTTTATTTTATTTTACGTTTTCATTTTTTTTTTTTTTTTTAATTTGTCAGTTTAAATTTAGTTTTATTTTATTTATGTTTTGTTTTTTCTTTTATTTATATTTTATACTTTGTTTTATTTTTTTAATTTATTTTTACGACTTTTAAATTTTTTTAATTATGTTACATGTATTTTAAATTTTTTATTTTATTTTCAATAATTATGTTTTAATGTTTTTTATTTTTCGCATTTAATTTTTTATAATTATGTTTTTATTTTTTAATTATGTTTTTATTTTTTACGTTTTGAATTATCGGTGATTTTTTTTTTATCTGAACTCGAATTCAAATCGATTTTTAGCCTCGTTGAATTCGAACTCAAACTCGAAACTTGTGACTTAGAGGAGGAGTATTATATTTATGAAAGCTTGAACCAAGAATTCAATTCCATACATTTTCAACACAATTAAGCAAATGATTAATAATGACACGATAAAATCCACATTTTTTGCCTCCAAACAAAACTAGGATAATTCTTAAAACTCCCAGAAGCCCTTTGGATCCAAAGTCAAGCTAAGGAGGTTACCGCATTTGTTGTTCTTGTGGTCATCGTTACATCGGTGAAACAAGGAGAGCCTTTCATAAGAGAATCAAGGAACATCGTGCTGATATTCATCATCACCAAATAAAGAGCACAGCTTTAGCTCAACACTCATATGCATCAACACAAGAAATTTGCATGGATAAGGCAAAACATTGGTGGAGGATCATTTCATGACAAGGAAATTGAGGGAGGCGATAGAAATTAGAAGACATCCTAATAATCTAAACAAATATGACGGATTGCAATTAAGTCATACATGGAAGCCCATTATTCACAAGTTCGGGAGATTAAATAAGCCTAATTAAAGTTTGATGGATAATAATTAATGTAAACAAAAAAAATTAATTACATTTTACAATGCATTAATTGTTTCCCACTACCATTCTTGTAAGAGATTCTAACCTAATGATGTACTTGGAGTTATCTATATGAAGAGCTCTGATCTGAAAACTTCACCACTCATCCTAATGATAGGCCACAAAGTGTGGCCTGTAACGTTGATTCTTTCAATGCGTCTGTGCATTTTTCCCAATGTTTATTTCTATAGACACTTAGTGATAACAAGGATGATATGAGAGTGGAAACTGCCAACTGCATGGTCCATGCAGTTGGCCATCCACTTAATGAATGATGGTCATTACTAGTTACTAGAAATACTGAAAGCCGTGGTAATTGCAAGTTAGCTACCAGATTGAGGGGAAACATCAATGGTTATAGAACCGGTCTTGCAAGTTTGTAAAGACTGTTCATATGAACAACCTGCTGAAGATGATTACAGTTTCAGAGAGCATGCATTTTAATCTTGTTAGTAGGAATACTTCAAGGCCTATATGAATGAAATTTCAAATTCTCGGGAGTTTCTACATATTTTGCAATAGTATTAAGTTTTGTATTTATTATCTCAGTAATACTATTTGTAGTTTGGATTATCTTAAGTACTATGGCTTTGATGGAGGGGATTTTACAACCCATCTGGATTTATAGTTTGATTAAATCTAAAACTGCTACCTATATCTAGAAATCATCCAAATCCAGGGACCAATACTCTATGCATCATGCTCTGCAGTTTTTTGGGGAATTAATATAGTTTTTAGCATTTTTCTTAAAGGAAATCTATAGGAACAATCCATAAACATAAGGGAGAACAAGATCTGAGCATAAACAAACACATCATTTGAGGAAGCCAAACAAGGTAGGAATTATCATGATTTTAGGAAAGATACATCGAATTGGTAACTCCATGATTTGATTCAGTCACAATCATGTATCCTGAACCAAATGCATCTAAACTTCTCAAATCTTTATAATCAACCATATCTCTAGGACATATTTAATTGCACGTTTATTCTGATAAATTACAACTACAAACTCTAACTAACACTTATCATCTTAAATAATGATTGTGACTAAAGATTACGCAATTATATGTTTTTCAATGCACATTGTATGAAATATTAAAATTTGCCTTTAAACTTGTATACAATATATTTGCAAAACAATACCCTAACAAGCCACCCAGACTTGAATGGTTGTCTCCTATCGAGAAATTTGGCTTATCTCTGATGCATCTTGCTCTGCTTCCCTGCACAATTCCAATCGTTCTGCAAACTTACACTAATCTCAAAATTGAGGTTTTGTCTAACCCAATGCTGCACAAAATTGAAGAAAATACCCCTAACCACTCCTTTCCAAATTAGGGGTGGGCTTAGTCGCATACTTCCTGAGTTTTGGAACAACTGCAACGACATCAACCATGTTAAGTTCCTATTTCTCAAAGAATAATCAAGTTACTGATCCACGGACTTGTACTTGTGAAACCATCTGAACGGTATTGTCCTTCTTAACATCTATTAATTGTGCACGCCCTGTGGAGTGCCACCAAGTAGTTGAGTGACTTAAATCTTCTGCTTGCTGTAACCAATCTACATCTCTTCTACTCCAATCCCATATATGCATGGTGAGGTGCTTCTCCAATGCATTCATTCAGGATTGCATGTTCCACCTTCATGGCCTGCTCAACCAATGCACAAGGCTCTTCATCTAAACTGACACCCCAACACTTTGCTCTATTGTCCACTTCCCACTTCTTGATGCATGGCATGATTGAGGAAGGATTCCTTTTCCATGTGCAGACTAGACCAAGTCAAAAATGGTGATCCCATCCCATATACATCCCCTACCATGCATCCCACCTTCACAAATTTCACTTCAAATAATGATTCCAATCTATCCATTTCAACCACACACACTGGCACATTCTTCTTAACCTAGGCCACTATCTCCCCACTCTACAACTTCTTGACCAAAATATGAGCCAAGCTTCGAGTCTTCGCACCAATGACAATGATTCAACTTGATCTACATCCTTAGCCAACTTGGGGACACTTGTCTCAAAGGTTGCAGACAGTCTTCTTACCGTGTCCTCCGCAATTTCAGTGCATTGAGTTGATTGCTCAAGACTTTTAGATGTTGTCTTACCAAGGGTCCTTGCAGAATGCACTACAACTTATCCAGATCCACATTAACAATAGATGACCATTGCAAAGGATTTATACCTAAGCCTGTATTCACCAGGGTAACGCGTGCTCCCAACAACTCTGAAACTGGAAAGTGAATCTCTTTCCTCTTCTTTGAAACTTTTGAAGGTTCAAGAAAAAGGCATGTGAGTCCCATTTGCACCAAAATACACCTGGGACAAATTCTCAATTCTGCCTATACTTGAGTCTTAGGTCAGGTAAATATCAATGTGGGTCTTTATTCAAATTTTATTTAGGTTAAAAATCCCCTTGTAATGTAAACACCCAGTGTTGTGTCCAGGTTAAAAGAGCGTGTGGTCTTTAATTTTGACTCCATTTTGTTCATGTTATCAAATTTTAATGGCCTTATAAACATGTTTGGTGCCTTGGTCTATAGCTTTCTAATAAAAAGTCAAGATTGCAAATGGGATAACTCAGTATTACTCCGTTCTTGTAAGCCATGATTATTTCCATAATAAGGCAGGGTTTCAAATTCAAATTCACTTTGTCAAGTTATTGCCATGACCGAATCAGGCATGTCCACAATGGTGTAAATTTTTCCCCATTGCCTAAGTCCTACATTAGTCCCCGTTTCTAATAATTCCAATGCCTTTTCCATCAGTCTCTGCCTTGATCGCATTTTAATTTCACATAACATATCCAAGCCCATTTGTGTTATTCAATATTTGTCGATTTAAGATCCGTGCAAGTTTACAATCCCAGTTTCATCCTCCACTCTTGGATGAGATCTCAGGTGTATTTTAAAATAAGTGAATTGGGCCTTATTTGGCACTTCACCAATTTAAAGTCCATACCATTTGAGGATCCCAAATTCATTGTCGACCATTGATCTAATAAGTGGATGACCATGGTCATTCATTAATAACAATGAATATCTAAACGAAGACTTTGACATTAAGCAGGTGGGGCATATGAATCCAGGATTCACCGTTATAAAGGTCATGCTACTTTTTTATCTCTGAATTACTAACAATAATCGCTGGATCTTAAGATTGAATCATAAGTTAATGCACATGCTTAGTGAAATATTAAAGTGATCCCTAAGTTCAACTTAGGCATATATGTTTGATTTCTAATCGACTAGGCATTGAAGTGCCAATAAGGGAGTATCACATGGCTCTACGGCGTTGGTTTGCCTATTCAACAAACATGTTATAAGGAGAGCATTATTCGGTGATTCGTAAGTATAAATCTCGAGTGGTTCTTGGAACTCCAAATTAGTACAAGTCCTCGATCTTAGAGATTTGCTCACTAGATAACTGCAAAGAGTTTGGCATGCCTATCTTGGATATTTGATTTGGATATTTTGAAAGGCGAATCAGCGATAATCATTAATGGAGGAAGATCGAAGGTGTAGAAATGACACGAGAACTACTACTTGCCAACTTACCACCACCTTGCAAGAATGCTTTCAACATTAATGCTTTCTTACTCAATTAAAAGCAAAACAAGGCTCGAGTCCTTTGCATTGTATACTTTGTATAAGAATTGAAAGCATCCTATTGTGAAGAATTACCAAGTTTTGAAGCAATTTGCTAGAAAGTCTTATTGAGGTGTGAGTGAAGAAGCTTGCAAAGGGACCTTATCACGTAGTTGTGGAACGACAGTTTGGTCATCGCATTCATGTTCTTTGCTCAAATCGAGGGGAGGAGTACACCAGCAATGAGCTCTCTTTTTTCTAAAGGAGCATGGCATTCAACAGAAATTAATTGCTCCCTACATGCTACAATAGAATGGCATTGTTGAGAGATGAAACTACCATTGTGGAAATGATGCATTGTATGTTGAACGATTCCCACTTGGAACATCCATATTGGGAAGAGGTCGTTCACACAACAATTTACTTGTTGAAATGCACACCCACCAAATCTCTCAATGGAGTCACTCTAGAGGAAGCATGGTCAAGGATTAAACCTTTTATCTCCCATCTTCATGTTTTTGGGTGCACAACATATATGCACATTCCAAAGAAGCAAAACAAGTTGGATGAGAAATCCTTGAAATGTATCTTTCTCGGATTTAGTAATGAGTCAAAGGCCTACCAACCCATGGATCCTGACACCGGGGAGTTGTACATCAGCAGAGATGTAGTCTTTGATGAGATATAAGTTGGACTCGCATTCTACACCATCACCTGTTCAAGGTATTGCTCCTATGACCCTTTCTAATGATGATGAGGATGGTGATGATGAGGATGGCAACGATAATGAGGATGATGATGGTGATAATGATAGTCAACTAGGTCCTCCCGCACCAGCACCAACAAGTACCACACAAAGCATACCCAAGAGGCATACCAACACCATGCATGATGCAAAATTGGATAGAGTCCTAGACACATCAACTTTAGGGCCAAGAACTCATAGCATGGTGCACAATGAGGTGAACTTAGCACTCATGAGCACAATTGTTCAAACTTTTAAACCTTCAACGGTTCAAGAAGCCCTAGAGTCTACACCTTGGATAGAAGCCATGGATGTAGAGTATCAAGCTCTTACGAAGAATGACACATGGAAACTTGTTGATCTTCCAACAAGGAAGAAAGCCATCAGTTGTAAGTGGGTTTTCAAGACCAAGTACAAGGCAGATAGCAATCTAGGCAAGGACAAGGCAAGACTTGTGGCAAAGAGCTACACTCAAAAGGTAGGCATATACTATGAGGAAACTTTTGCTCCCACAACCAAGATAAAGACTACTAGAATGGTCTTTGCTATGGTTGTGCAATTTGGTTGGAAGGTCCATCAAATGGGCATAAAATGTGCTTTCCTCAACGAAGATCTGCCAGAGGATGTCTATATGACCCAACTAAAGGGATTTGCAAGATCTAGTCAAGAACAAAAGGTGTGCAAATTCATCAAATCTCTCAATGGTCTCAAGCAAGCTCCCAGAACCTGTTATATCAAGATAGATGAACATCTTGTGTAGCATGGAGTCCATCTGATCTAAACCATTACCTCAAAGAGCAAGAGGGGAGGTTGTAATTCTTATTGTGTATGTCAACGATCTGGTCATCACTGGCAATTCAATGAAGATGACTGATGCAACAAAGAATGATTTTAAGAAATCATTCAACGTGACCAATCTCTAGTTTTTGCCATACTGTCTTGGTCTAGAGGTATGGCAAACAAGACATCGCATCTTTGTGTCCTCAGATGAAATATGCTAATACCATGCTTGAGAAGTTTCAAACGATGGGTTGTAAGCCCATTGCAACACCCATGGAGACAAGATTGTAGTTGTCTCAATCTGATCCATCTCCTTAGGTCAATGCCACTCTCTTTCACCAACTATTTGGGAGCCTCATCTACTTGACCTGCACCAATGCAAATATCCACTATGATGTTCGTTATCTTTCATTGTTCATACAAGAACCAAAGTTATGTCACTAGAATGTAGCAAAGCGATCTAGAGATTATGTATGTGGTACTATGGAGCATGGCATGTGGTACAAGATGAATGATCAGTTATTCTAGACTAGCTACACGAATGCAAGCCATACAAGATCCATCGATGACAGGAAATCCACTTCTAGATATGTTTTCTTTCTAGGATCCAGTCTGATTTCATAAGAAGTAATAAGCAAAGCATTGTTTCTTGATCTTCCACAGACGCAAAATATCATGTAGAAAGTGGAGTTGTCTATGAAGCGATATGCTTACCTCATATGCTAGCAAGATTGGGAGTATCACAGAAACAAGCAACAATCTTGTACTGCGACAATTAGGGAGTTTTGCAACTTGTTCAAAATCCAATATTCCATGAGCGCACGAAATACATTTAGGTTTAGTGCCACTTCATACACACACATGTTCAACATGATATTCAATTCCAATTTTGCCCACTCAAGATTAGTGTGAAGATATCTTCACCAAATCACTTCACATGTGAAGTTTGAGGCATTTCAAAATTCTCTCTTGCACTCTTAAGAGTATGATTTATTAAGCGTGGAATGTTAGATAAATAATTATACATCATAGGGGATAGTACTAAATTTATTAAATAAGCTAACTACGTAGGTTGTCAGAATAATATATTGTTTAAATAGTATTGTTGGGTTGTTATACCCACACACGTAGAATGTTTTGGTTAGTAACGTGGTTGTTTGTAACCACACCCATTACACCTCAAATCCTTTAAATATGTAAGTATGTTGTGTTGATGAAGTGAATCAAACCAATTTTGTTCTAAATTCCAATTCACTTGAGTCGAAGTGAAGAAATGCAAGAACTAGAGCATGGAACCGTGACACCCCAAAAACATCTAGCTGAGGAAGAGGCTTGGGATCCATCCAGTTCGACTGGAGATAAGATTGCAAAGCTTCCTAGTGAAGAACCGAAAAATATCCCATTTTCAGTCACGACCCAAACATGATTTCAAAACCAAGGAATAGAGAGCTCCGGAAGAAGTGTGGATGTAAAAAATATTGAGGGGTTTAGGAGAAGAGCTAGTCATCAATCAAAAATTTGTAAAGGCCCAACATTTAGAACTTTCAAAAACTTTTGGTTCTAGGAAGGGTACCTCGATTCCCATCACAACAATGGTTCATATTCATTATGCATCATGCATACAAAATCAACTAATAAAGATCACACA
This sequence comes from Torreya grandis, assembly GCA_037957365.1. Classification (NCBI taxonomy): domain Eukaryota; kingdom Viridiplantae; phylum Streptophyta; class Pinopsida; order Cupressales; family Taxaceae; genus Torreya; species Torreya grandis. Next base: position 584,774 of record JARHVA010004915.1, on the reverse strand, counting down.
TTTTTTCTTAACAGTTAACAAACATCTACAAGTGGAAGTAGAAAAAGCAAGCTCGGCACATGGGCATTTGTGTTACATGAATCAAAAAGCCATCAAAGGGTCGTATGAAGACCCTATCACAAGACTTATTACGCATTCATACAAAACCATTTTCGTTCAAGAAAAACCATCTACACGCATTACCATACTAACCTGCCTCAGGTCGCCAATACAGTTTCTCATAAGCCATCTAAGGGTATTTCACTGCTTTGAACCTTCCACAGGTTAGGCATTCACTAGAAGCACACTAGTTACTAGCCATCCAAGGGCATCGTGTTGGGTTGTTCCCAAATCAAGCACACCAATATCAACAACAAATACAAGGGGTCATGGAGAACCTATCAAGGTTTCATACCCTTCTTCTAACAAGCAAATGAATCACTCGTACATGCTTGAACCCATGTGCAACTAATAGCCAACCTCCCCTTGGATTGCATAACTAATACCCACATCCATCTCTACAAGTCTAAAAGAGTCAGGAGCATGGAAAACTACACACTCATAAGGGCAAGCCTAGAATACCAAATGCTGCTACATCAATCTAAAAGTTGGATGACATTTCAAGACATCAATCATGCCTAGCTCCACTCATACTTATCATCGCTATAAGTTACACCCATTCCTATCTAGGTCCTTTATACAACCATCATGCTAATCTGATACAAATCAAGAGTTCTAAGGATCACACATCCATTTCAAATCCATTTCTTCATTCCAATGGAACTAATGGTACATTTCATCAAGGTTCTTAAGATTTTACAATCCCAATGGTTCACAACCACATATAGCAACCAGCATAGCTTAGGAGGATTACCATAATCGTTGTTTTAAACATCGTTTAATATCATTCTATATATGATCATAGCTATTATAATCCACACACATAATAAATAGTAAGTCTTTTTGACTGATTAAACCGCAATTTTCAGGTTTCAAAAAATTGTTTTAGGTCACAGTTGGCGATTAATCAAGTGTAAAACGTGTTTCTAGTACCTATGAGTAATATTATAAACATGGCCTTATGGGATCTAAGATGCCTACATATATGTTCAACAAAACCAGAGTTTTTTAGTTCTTATCTTATTTTATTTTGTTTGGCAAAAGGCATGACCTCTTTGCATTGGTTATAATTACTTAACACGAGGAGACTCTAAAGCTTCTTACTAGAACCCTCATTGCCATTAGCCATTCAAGATTTTTCCTAATAAACTTTGGAATGACCTTTCCTTTGAAATGAACCACTAACTACCCATAATTAGTTTTCATTTTCTCATTTTCAAGAATTACTAATCAACACAATTAGATTCGACTTATTATAGCAAGATATGCAAAAATCATAGTTTCCCCACAATTATATTTTTATTTCCCAACTAGATTTATTAGTTGTATCAAGGGAAACTTGTGAATCTCTATTCACTCTTTGGGGCAACACAGTTTAATTGACGATTTCTCTCAATCGTCAATTGCCCATTTCCAATGAACAATTTTGATATCTAACAATTTTCCATACTATGGCAATTTTTCCTCTATGCATACTAATTCATAGTCATTTGTCTTCTATGACAATGTCAATTGAACCTATCAATTAGGTTTCAATTTCTAAGTTAATTGTTTATAGGCTTAGAAACACAATTTCCCAAACTAATCAACAATAGCCAATTGTTGTAGCTTTACTAAGCCACTTGCTTTAACCGTGATAAGCCATTTACTTAAACAAGCCAATTGCTTTAAATTATAAGGAGTCGTATAAGAAGTCAAATGTTTTAATCTTTAAGAAACTATTTGCATTACAAATCAAATGCTCTAATAGTTCACACACACACACCATGCGCACTAATAGGTTATACACATAACAATGTACTCCCCTAGTTTACACATACAACCACGTGCTTTAAAGGTCCACCCATACAGCTATGTGCTCTATATGGTTTCCTACATAAACAATGTGCTCTACACACTCAAATGTGCTCTATGAGATAGTCGGAGGTATGGTGAGAAGGAAATGAATCTCTCATTAACACCGTTTGGAGGCTCTATGAGACAGTTGTAGGGCAATTTTGTACTTCTCACTATCTTTCTAGCTTGTTGAAGAGTATCATTGGGTTCAAGCAAGGAGGCCCCCTCTCACTCATTCTCTTCAGCATTTACATTGATGAGCGAGTGGATTTTCTTCGACAACATACCCACAAAGATGATGGTTGCATTTTACACGATGTGGTGATAGCCATACTTCTTTTTGCCTACAATGTTGTTCTCCTCTCTCACCTTGTCAATGGTTTACAGAGACAACTTCATGCTCTTGTTCATTTCTATGAGCTTCATAAATTGGTGGTCAACCTTATCAAAACTAAGGTCATGATATTCAACACCTCCAAACATTCTCTTTCTCGGTTCTAGTTCCTCTACAAAGAGGAACCTTTGGACAACACATCGGCCTACACTTACTTGGGGGTCCAGTTTTTTGGACCATCTTTTAGTATGAAGCATGCCACTCGATCACATCTTTTCAAGGGATATGCCTCCCTTTTTGTCTTCAATTGTTAATGTTTTCAAATCCACTTCCAAGATATCCCTTCAAAGATGTGCCTCTTCGATACAATCATCAAGCCCATTGTTTTGTATCGATTTGAGATTTGGGGACCTAGTTTGGGGTCCGTTGATTGGGCTCGTATTGAGAAGGTTCAGGCTCTCATGATTCGGTGTATGATCCATTGCAAACAGATCATTCCTAAGTACATCGTCCACCCTGAGTTTGCTACCCAGCGTATGCACATTGAGAGTGTCTTCAAGCTAACTTTCTACATTCACAAACTCAAAAATATGGAAACTATAGGGTATTCAACTTCAAGCCGTGAAAGGTATCCATACCCTTTGTTCTTCAAAGAGGATTACATTATTGGGCCACAATAGAAGTTGGCGTTATTGGTATTCTAAGACTAGTTTACTACTCCAATCTATCGGCATCTCTATTGATAGATTACCTCCTTTCAAGTACTCCTTAGAGGCCCATCCTTAGCTTCATCCGTTAAAGGAGGTCATCATTCAAGTTGTCAAAGAGGATATATACAAGCAGTACATTTAGGTCACTTGGACCTCTCCTCCTTGGTCGCTCAACCAGAACCCTGTCTTTTACGTTGAGCATTCTTAAGGGTGGTGGATAGTGTCATTCATTGTCCTAACTATCTCCAGTGTCATTGGTCTCATAACTTGAGGTTCCCCCTCAACCAGTTGAGGGTGGGCTCACCCTGGTTGCAGGTTGAGACTGGAGATTGAGGAGCACTTCAATTTTGGGAGCCCCATTTATTATGAGAACCATAGGAGATACCACTTCTTTATAGAAACTCTAGCAACTCTATATCCACTTTATTTAGATACATAGACCAACGATACCTGGCTCTTTTCTTCAGGAAGTTGTCACCCTTCGACATAGGTCCTTGTAGGGAGCCCCCAGGATGATCACCTCTTTCTTTCAGCCCATCATGAAGGTTGGCGGCATTAAGCACCCTTTGAATATCGTTGCTTCACACACTAAGACGGGTAGGTCAGTGAGGTGGCCCTCATCTTCGCACAATACTACCACTAAGGTGCCCCAGCACAATATCCGTCAGCAATGTGGATATGCTCCTTCTTAGTGTCATGGATCTGCTCCTCCTTAGCATCGTGGATCTACTTTTCAACGACTTCTCGAGCTACAGGGACATGCATACATTACGAGTTTCTTCACTGCCACGAGAGTTTCTTAGGCCTTGGATATTAGGAGGGATTCTAGGGGGAGTACTTTGCTTCCTCTTAGGGTTACCCAACCTGGCCTCCTTAGCCTTAGACACTCCCAAATGAACATTATAAGATCTAGCATTGGCCCTTTCATAATGATAGATGATGACACAAATGATTCCTTTGTCCTGGGCATGGCTAGAGATGTTTGATAGGACTATCATCTAGTCTTTCCAACTTTCATCAGCCCATACTCTTGGGCTTCCCTTACATGGCTACTTGTATTGGTGCCTTGACCACACGGGTTGGGAATTTACTCCTTTGGGCTTAACCCCTCCATTTATTTTCAGTGCTTTAATCTTTTTTATTTAGTTAGTCTTACTCTTTGATCCTAGGGTCTTTTCACCCTAGCACTTTCTATATTCATTGGAAGTATTCGCAAGTCCCATTGACCTGCTTTTGATCATTCATGGACATTAATATAATTTATTTCTTTCAAGCAAATCATATGCACATACAATGTGCTCAATATGTTTACAAAAGTGTAAAAACTGAGCTAAAGGCTCCCTTATCAAAACCACCTACGCTCCCTATAGGACTCTCAATCTTCAATGATAATGTGAAAGACCTCTTGGGAATGGTTGTAGTTTTTGGGCTTGAAAATGATAACGAAGCTCATCCTTAACAGCTTTCCATAATGCATGGGGTCAGCTATTCCAAAGAATATGCCCCCACCAATTATGATTTATGTAGTATGGTTGCCAATCAGATTTACATCCAACTCTCTCAATTCTCCACCCGCACAGTTTTCAGATATCCTGTCTACTTGACTTATTTAATCCTTCATTTCAACCAGCCCAAGTTTACCAATTTGAATCTCAAATTCTTGGATGAGAATGGCCAACCATTGTTAGTTGCAGGGGGGTGCTCATATCCTGTTTACAACGACTCTCTACACCACCTTCGTGACTCAATTCTTAGCTCCCACTATGGCTGCCATAGAAGGGAGAGATATGTACAAGCTTCCCCCTTAAGGGGAGCAAGTCTTGCAAGGCACAATCAAAAAAGGGCTGGCATTTTGCCAAGAACCTTACATTCATCAAACTCCATGGCCACACCAACAAAGTTTTTAGGATGCCCAAGTATGTATCTGGGAGGGTTTTTGCCTTAAAAAATCTTAGGCAAATGGACTACATAGACCATGCGTATAGATCCGGTAGGAAAAAGAGTGAATTCTGTACCCTTCCCAAAATCAGTTATGACATCACCCTGAAGAAGAGGAAAACACAGTAGCTACTGAGCAACAAACTAACACATCTCAAACTGGAGATTGATGCTTATAAGTGGGAATATGATCCAAAGGGTCTATTTGCAAAATAACTCAAACTCATCAAAAGTCATGACACATTTTCTCGTGAGTCCAAGACCGAAATTGAAGCATGCAGGAGCCCAAATATGTCTCATCCCACTCATCCCACTCACCACATAGACCAAAGGCTAGAAAATATTCTCTCAAATCTAGAACCCCTGAAAAGATTCTCAAGTCTAGAACCGCTGCCTCCAAACCTTGGGAGGCCACCTAGAGAAGAAAGCTCAATTCAAGCCCTCTTACAAGTTGAATCTTGCTAGGAAGGATCAACTTATTACTAGAGGATGGACTAGAGAAAAGATTCAAGCTTGGTGGAGCTCTAGAGTAAAATTCGATGAAAGAGATGCAGATGTTGATGAACTCCCTAAGGATGAAGAATTGAAAAAATATACAACAAAGGACAATCTGATTCAAAGGAGGATGAGGTGGTAGACCTCAACGCTACCGGATAGCAGCCCACAGATGATTTAGAAGCCAGTGAAGAACCCTCCAAAGTGCCAAACCCTGTACCAAAGGTAAGCCTTGGAAAAGCAATAATGGCTAAGCACGAGTACTCCGGAGTGGGTTTAGGAGCACATGGGCAAGGTATTGAAGAACCCCTCATTCCAATAGGCCCTAACCAGCATTGGAACAAGTTGGGATTAGAGTCGGACCAAAGAGGGGCCATGCCCTCACTAAATTCTCTCACAGTAAGTTTGATGCAGTTATACTATAACAAATCCTGCTAAAGGGGAAACAAGTAATCCCTCCGATACTGAAAGGGATATTCGAGAGGCATGTGGAAGCAGAACTCCATCCAACTAGAGATCGCAGTCGTGGACGAACACCACTAGATCCCAGAAGTGGGTCATATAGACTTTGCAACCCAAGGACATGGCAAGGGAAGAACAACAACGAAGATGAAGATCCTGGTGATAACAACAAAAGAAAGAGGGAAATTGAAGGCCATTGGGATATAAGCTCGAAAAGAACAAAGGAGAGCAAAGAGTCATAAAAGTAAGAAGAGGAGGATGTTGCAGTCATTCCAACTGGAGGTACGCCTGAAGATGTGAATATCCCTTGTGCTAGTGTTCCACTAGCTGATATTAGTGCTTCCCCAATCAGTGTTCCCCTTTCTTCCCCCTTGGCCACTCAGCCCTTGAGCACCCCCTTCCCCCTTCCTCCTATGAATACGTCTCATGTTGTTGGTGTTTCTTCTACTGTACATATTGTTTCTCCTCCTCTCTTGTGTTCTCTTGTTTCTCCTCAATTTCGGGACTATTCTTCTGGGACTCTGCTTTCTTCTTTTGTTCAAGCAGGCCCCACCACCTCACAATTACAAGTTCCACCTTTCCCACCGACTCCCGCCATCATTTATCCACCCTCACAAGCTATCACAATGGTACCTACACTATCACCATATTCATTCCCTCCACTCATCCTTCCATTTATCCCCCCAGCAATACAACCGAGCCCAACTGAGCAACTTGGAGGGAATCATGCTGATCTCAATCGGCATTTTCAAGAACTGCATACAAGGGAACAACTCTTCTTAAAGGAAAGACAAGCTTTTTTCGCAAGCCAGTGACAGCTACAAGGGTAAGGACTCATTACAACACAATGGTGGATACCACGTACTTTACCTAGATGGTTCCAAAGACCATCCAAACTGAAGGGGAGATGTCTCCCTCAAATTAGGAGATCACCTTGGTTGTTATGTTGTATAAGGATAGGCACCCAATGGACAGGGTGCAACACTTCCATGCTTCAGCGCATAATGTTTCTTCAAATTATTTGAAGGTGAATGAGAAACTGAGAAAGAAGAAAAACGAGGTTGAAGAACTGGTAAAGAACCTCAGGGACCAGTAAACTATTAACAAGGCTCAAGAAAACAAAGTAAAGGAACTGCAAACAGGCTTGGCCCAAAAGGTCCCATTGAATCCCCTAAAGAATGCACTGAACAAAGTGAAAGATTTGGAGAAGAAGCTCCAGGAAGAGCAAGAAAAGCATAAAGAGCTTGAAGGAAGAATGGACCCCCTGGGGCTAATAAAGGGAGTTAATAGTTTATCTAGGGATGGCATCATGCAAACAACTACAGGGTTGTTGCTGGCCCTAAAATTTATTAATGCGGCAATGGCCCAAATCCAAACAGTGGTTGCAGAAGTAGATAAAGTCCAATAGGACATACGGACCAAATCCAAGAAGGCTATGATATTCAGAAGAATGCTCAGCATCTTGCCTGAAAGCAAGTTGGCTGGCATGGGCATATTAGATAGGTCTGTTGCTGCCCAGAAGGTGATTGAAGTCCTTGATAAAATGGAAATGGCTAGCAAATGCAACATGCAGATAAGCACCTTGTCTCAAACTATCATCAGCATGTAAAGCCATATTAACCTGCTCTTATAGAAAGGGATTCCCTCACCTTTGGATAAAAACAACAGGTTGATTCGAGAAGAGGAATTCAATAAGGCAATGGAAGGCAAGAAAAGTGATGAATACATATCTGTGAAATGGCCAAGCAATCCCACCCCAGAGAATATATCAAGGATCATCAAGCCATTGACTGGGCTAGAGGTGCAAATACACCATGCAGTGAGAGCAAAATATGGTTTTTCCTTTAATGACAGTTTTGAGCTAACCAAGTGCCACCGTGCTCTAATGAAAATTGAACTACCCACTGAGTAGGAATGAAGGATAATTCAAAAGACTTTGATTCCTCCGCCGGCCACCCCTCAAAACACAGTCTTAAGGGAGATGATATGGCAAGTTGAATGCTTAGTAAACACCAAAAGGTCCAAAATATATTACCCAGTGGGTATTTTAGACTGTAGATCATCCCAAAGTTCAAGGAGACTGAACAAGGTACTCGGGATAATCCAGTTAGTAAAAGATGGCAAGACCTTTTCATCGCAGCAGTCTAAATGGGTGGGAAGTGATACAATCACCTCGTTGTCAATCATAGATAGCATTAATCCAATACAAACAGGAGTCTAGACTAGCCCTTTGTTGCCAATTATGATGGAATAAAGCTCATTTTTTAAATGCCATTTATGTCAAAAGCGTGGGCTCCGCAACAAAGGGTATTTGCAAAAGGATAAAGAGGATTCCCCTTTTCAATTTTTGGAGCTCCAAAGTGACTGGGGTCAAGTACAAAAGTGACCGTTTCCTTCTCCAAAGGGTTACCAAAAATGGTTTGCAGATGATCTCTCCTATGTACAGTTTGATTAATCAATAAACTTGGGAAATGATTTAAAATGTCCAGCTCCGCCCAGACTATCCTATTTAAGGAGACTGCATTCGTCCTTCTAAGTCACAACAAAGGCTCTCAAAATGGAAAGGAGGATTGTGCTTCCAAGCAAAAAAGGCTGATTCTCCACCGCATCCCATGGCCAGGTAGGACTCTAGTCCCTTTCACCTAAAAAATGAAATGGGAAGGTCCAAGAAGAAGGTTGAGTGAACATCAAGTTTGGCGCTTCCAATGATTGGAGGTGGATGTTGCACCTAGAATTTACTCAGCCACTATCATAAGCCCAAAATGGGAATATCCCTACCTTCACTAGGCTAGATCAAGCATACTAAGCACACAGGGGGTTAGCGCCTACAAGGCCCAATCAAACCAACAAAGCTTTCAACATCTAGGTCCCCATTGGAAAGGGGCATCTAAAAGTTCGTCTGATGAAAGACCACAATAGTGTTCCACCACCAAGAATTTTGCCACCAGATTTTGTTGCAAGCTAGTTCACCCAAAAGGTGTCCTGTTGCAATTGATCTGCTAAGTTTTGGCTTATGACCTCGAGATGGTCATCACTCTTCAAGCTCATAGCTTCTATTAGATGGATCAAGCACTCCACAATCTAACACTTTTTAGGGGTCTTCTATTGGATCTATGATTCGGAGACCACTCCAAATCAAATGGGGAGCAACATCTAGGGCAAGGACAAAACCGATTAGAGGAGGATGGTGAGATAGTAGAATTCTCTTCCTCTATCCTCCATTCTCACTATTTCCCCTCGCTTTGTAATCCCTGCAAATCGGATTGCTTTGTATCTCTCTCCCACAACTATCTTAGTTGAGTCTCATAAATGACTCCACTATGGAAAGAGTCCATGCCCAACGGATGGAGTAAAAAGGTCTAGATGACCCTTCCAAGATGACCCTTCCAAGAAAGGATTCCCTTGAAAGCCGCCAAAAATAAAGTGTGAAAACACTACGCAAAGTCCTCCTACCTTAATCATTTTTTCAAACTTTCGGAGGCAAAAAAATCAAAGGCTAAAGCCTTAGTCTAAAGTTTGCCACTGGGATGCAAGGGTCCATCGTCGCAGAGATGCTAGCCAATGGCGCAACACCCATACCATACCACTACTAAGTAGGCCAGACAGTTTTGTGTCGACGATTTCCATGATTGGACGAAGTGGAATGATCCACCATAATAAAGCAAAGGCAAGACTAACGGTGGGGCCCACAACCCAATCATCAGATGATGACAACCTCTAGTATTGCCAAGTGTCATCGCCAACCAATGGCGCAACTCAAGGATCTAGTCACCAAGGAGCAAGCCTTCACGATGCACCATTGGAGGAATTTAAAAAAAGGACCCACTTGGCCAAGCTAACCAATATCGCAACCTCCAAGTCTGCCATATGCCATGATGGATCAAATGGCGTGGCAACAGTTCACTCAAATTTGACAACTTTCACCACTTCAAAGTAATCGAATTGTGTAATCCAAGACCACTGACATTGAGGGCTCCAATCCTCCAAGTGTTCCAACTAACGACCCAAGGCTCCATGTAGCCATTAATGAGGTGCAACCAACCACCAGAGTGGACATCCAAGTGTGTAGAGCTATCCAAGGTGTCAGCCATGAAGACCTACCAACCATGCACTTCCCACGTCTGCCTTCTTCCATGACGAATCAAGTCGCACAACGGTGCATTCAAATTTGGTGGCCACCACCCTTGCAAGGATCTTTCCAAACAATGACCACCAAATGTGTCCATTCTCATCTACGAAGGCAGTAGAATCAAGAGGATCACAATACCCGAAGCCTATACGACATTGAAGGATAGTAATGACCGGCATAACTACCCCATTTGTAATTGATTCTACTCTCCAAGATTTTGCTACAAAAGTAAAGACCTCCGTTGGAGCAAGGGATCGGAAAATTTTCTCTCTATAACCAAACTCTGCCTCTCTCCAGATTGTGTAGTAGTGACCTTAGCAGCTTTGATTATCTCTTTCATGTAATGTAGCATCTTTTGAATTACTTTGCAACCATGTAATCAATTTCAGGCATTTAAATAAAGATATTGTGGTTGTTTGCTTCCTTATGTCTTAATTTAACCGCTTCATCCTTGGACTTATATATTGTTAAAATTGCACCCCTTGCATTGCACTTGATAGTGTCTTTTAGGTTTCAGACAAAGATAGATCAACTATTTTGTGTCTGAACTTTGGTACAAGGGAGATTCCAGTCCAAACAACTCAATGCATCGCTGCCCCTTTCTTTTAGCATTGTTTTATCTATTTCTCTCCACTTTTCCCTTGCAAGGTGTTTGTATCTTCACTAGGACAGAATAAGGAGCTGGCCTTTCAATCGCGGAGGTCACCTCACTAACAAGTCCCACACAATGAGGTTTCCCATTGTTGTGCACTATGGCGGGTGCCATATCAGAACATATTTGAGCATCAACAACGCACATATGCACACTTGTATGGTTGTTATTAACCCAGAGAAAACTGATGATAATACATTACTAAAAAATGGCACCCAACATACCACCAAAAATACTTGTAAACCATACAGCATTATCATGTGTACGTGTTAAGGGGTGTGATAGCTTATAAAAACCAGAGCAAAAATGAAAAGTTAAGGCTATCCTCGGAACTACAACACATGAATCCAAGAGATACACTATGAAAGCAAGTTTTGTTATTGTACCAGAGATCAAGAAGGTTGTTAATGGGTACGTTAATCTGGTCAAAAGGCATTAGTTTTGCATATAGATTTTAATAAGGCCTACGACAAGATTGAATAAGATTTCATTTTAAACATGTTGGATTGGCTAGGACTTCGTAATTTCTTCCATAAGGTTGTAGCGACTCTCTTTTCATAGACTTTCAGCAAGAGACAGTGGCATTGGGATACCTTCGGATCTTACCCATCTACATAAGTTCATCCACTTGGGTTTCCCTCTTGCACCTTACTTATATATGATTTCCACTGATGCTTTGCGCTAACTCATCAAGCCAACTACAATGCAAGGGCAAATTTGAGGAATCTTGTTGCCAGGAGGCAACCATTTACTTATTATACACTTTATTAATGATCCGCTTTAACTCATAAGCTTGCACTGCAATCAGAAGAGAGGAAAATGGTGCTTTTGGACACCTTTGCTAAAGTAGCTGGAGTTGGGGAGTTGGGGCAAGGAAAAAAACTAAGGTTATTCTCATTGATCAGAATGATTCTCCGAATAAGTTAAACCAATAGCTAATGGCTCATAAAACCATGTGAAATTATCTGCTATTTAAGTATTCCATTTGTTGATCAAGAGCATTGGATGATTGACAAATTTGAGAAAAGGCTACAAATTTGTAATAGCCTTGACCTCCCACTTGCTGGAAAAGCTACAATTGTTGACAGAATCTTAGCAACAAGACACATATCATTCCTCTTGCCTTTTCCCCTCTCAATCGGACTACAGATTATTACCAAAGGTTTTTAGAAACTTTTCTTGGGCCAAGTGGGCCGAGGAATTTTTGCATGAATCCAAGGGCCAACTGAAGTTGTCCATGGAACCCTAACACTAGATAAAATAGACTAACCCTTGCAGAGAAATAGATAGTTAGAGTAGCAGATGGTGAAGCTCCTTAAGCGACTCTTTTTAGGTACAAAATCATAAATGCTCACCATACAAAGGGTATTAGGGATCCTTCCAATTGTAACTCATTATTGGTAATGCTAACACTTTTAAGATCAAAGGGTTGCACCACTTAAGTGATTATGGAATGCATGGCAACTTGTCTCTAAAAATCTACACTTGCAATTTGAGGGCCCATGTGATGCTTGCCTTACATGATCCAAGGCCTAGGAGAAGACATGTTGGACAACCCCACTTAACGAATTAAATGGGTTATTACGGAAGCTTGTGATGAATGACAAAGGCCAAAAGATATACCAGATTGCAATATAACAAAAGAAAGAGCAAAGAAGAAAAATGGACACCAAAAGTAGAATTGTAATAGCACAGTTGTATTATGCTAAGTTTTGTTCAAGATCCGAGAGACCTGATGTGTGATGTCTACATTCTCCTAGTCTATCTTTGTATCTAAAACCCTTGCAAAGAATAAAAGAATGCATTAATATACAAATGAGGAAGATGGAGTGTTGGTTACACTATTGCAATGGTTGGTAACAACCGCTTCATAACCAATCATTAGTCAGACGACTTTTGTTGATGTTGTGGAAGAGTTGCATTGTAGTACTAATATGCAGGGGTTGTGCGGTATGATAAACGTGGAGTTAGGACTTGAGGTTCCAGACTTGTGAGCTGAAGATGATGTTGAAGCTAATGGCAGAAACGCACAAAGTGTCAAGCAACACCCATATACCACGAGTTGTGTTAAAGTTCGTAACTAGATATTAGTTGGGCATTAAATAAAGGTTGGTTATCAACCTTTCCAACTGAATATAACTAATTTTGTGCTCAATAAAAGAAGGATGCACACGAAATACAATGTGTGCCTTATAGTTTTCTCTTCATTCTTTCAGCATCCATATTTTCTAATATCGGTATGAGAGCCACTGTTCGAGGAATCCCTAGGTGAAGGGTTTGAACAATCACTTGAAAATTTTGAGGAAGCACTAGTCAAGTATGAACTACAGAAGAAACAAAGGGGTCATGAGAATCAAGCATAAGAAGTGCAAACAAATCAACGCCAGTAACAGAATCGACAAACCAAAGGAGGACATCATGGAAAATCAACAAACAAAATAGAACATGAAGAAAGACATCAACCAGATGCAAGGAAACGAGAGAAGACTGTGAGAGCAAATATCGTAATGAATAAGGATGGATGTTGCAGGGGTCAATTTTAGTCACATTGTTGCAAGGAGTCATGAAAGGTACGGGTCGTGAGGGGTTCAAGGACATAACGGAGAAGAAAATCAATGTTGCACAGCCCTACAAAACACCGATTTATAGTGCACCGGATGCAGAGATTAGGGCACAATTTTGTTAAAAAGATCTACAGACCTATAGGGCACAAGACACTTGACAGTCCTAAATTGCAATTGAATGAATTTTTTAACCAATCACTGAACAAATTTTGACTCTGTAAGTACGTGTTTTTAAGTTCAATTTATAAGCAAATTTAGAATATAAACTATGTACCTCAATTGTATTAGGTCAGAATTGTCCAAGTTAAAAATGTATTTTTTCTTGTGTATCACTTTTCAGAGTCAAAGGTTAAATATTGTGTGATAAATGGCTAATATTCAAAGTTTAGTTCTACTGGAAGCGCAGAATTTAACTGGTCATAATTATAATGTTTGGAGTCATAAGATTTTAACAATTGAAAAATATCGTGATTGTGATAAAACCATTCTCAGCACTAAAGCAAGCCCAGTTACAAACTTTGTGGATTATAACAAGCATCATAAGGAGGCCTTGATATTGTTGTAATTATTTGTCAGATGACATGATTCCTGAGGTCCAAAATGCCACTATGACAAGTGCGTTGGAGACCAATTTGAAAAACAAGTATCAAAATTCAGAGAAAAGTTGAGTCTTGTGTCTGAAGAATCTGCTATTTTCCACAAATATGTATGAGGATGAGTCTCTTTCAGAGCACCTTCTTTGGATACAAGATCTTCGAGACCAATTAGAAGCCATTAATAAAAGGTTGATGATGACATGGTGGCTCTTGTCCTGAATAACTTGGCGCCCCCATATGAATATTTCATGGAGGATTTACACTTGATGACCGAAAACCGGAACCCGATAGTTGATCAGGCAGTTCCTATTTGATGCAAAAGGAACAAAGATAGACACAAAATGAGTCCAATGTTGGACAAGCAAAGAGTGCACTTGCTACTTAGTTGAAAGGGAAGTGCAAACATATCTGTGTTGATTCATGTCCTAAGTATCAATTAAAGTGTTTTAATTGCCATAAAGTTGAGCATCTCAAAAAAGATTGTTCGAAGCAACAATATGCACTTTCCCAACAAAAGCATTCAAGCAGCAAATATGGCAGCAATTGATGACAGAGTTCTGAGGAAGTGTATGCCCTTGTGGATTTATATTTGAATGTTAGTACTACTATTTGTTGGTTCATTGATTCTGACGTATCCAGACATTTCACATGTTGTAAAGACTTATATGTCAAATTTACTACAAGCACAAACTTTTCTGATTCAATTTCATTAGCTAATGGTCAGGCATACGCAATAAAAGAAGTGTATGCCCTTGTGCAATTATATTCAAACATTAGTACTACCAGTTGTTGGTTCATTGATTTCGACGCATCAAGACATTTCACATGTTAGGACTGATATGTCAAATTTACCACAAGTACAAACTTTTTTGATTCAATCTCATTAACTGATGGTTAGTCATACGTGGTAGAGAGTATAGGATATATTTGCATAGTATTGAATAATGCTAGAAAAATCAAATGAATGTTAGGTATGTTCCTAGCATGAATAAAAATCACTTGTTTGTTCGTCAATTAATAGAAAATTCCAACATTGTTGTACATTAATTTGGGAAACAATGTATTGCATCTAATGTAAAACAGGACAGTAATTGCCCTGGGTACTAAGCAAGGTGGCTTGTATAGGTTCGTTGACCCTGGCACAACCAACATAAATGCACGTGTGGAGGGAGACTTCACCATACAAGATGAAATTATTCATGAGCTTGTTGACCCTGCTCCAGTCAACTTATATGCACTAGTTGTGGAGGGAATATCCACTATAAAGGATGTGCAAGAGGATGCAATTCCTCGATCTCAGCCAAATGCATAGGTAGTTGTGCAGGAAGATGGCATGCCTTAGTCACAAGCACTAGCTCCAGGGACCGAAACAAGGTTGTTAATTAAGCAGAGCATGGTCATTTTACTCTCACTTCAAACCTTTGTATGGTACTTGAACTATTGGTTACAGCGTACACAACCCGTTGGCTGCAAATGGATGGACAAAATTGGTACTTTGGACAAGTACATAGTTCATCTTGTTGCGAAAGGCTTTTTCCAACAGGAACGAATAGATGAGGAGATGGTTTCATCTCCTACTGCAAAGTGGATTTTTACTCCCGTTGCTATTGCAAAGTGGATTTTTACTCCCACTACTACTGTAGAGTTGGTATTTACTCCAACTACTATCACAAAGATGGTCTCAATTCGATTGCTTCTCTCTAGAGATATGGACGAGGAGGTCTACATGGTACTGCCTGAAGGTTTTCGCACCCCTGGTTGTGATCATTTAGTTTGCGGGATGATAAAGTCCTTGTACGGACTTAAGCAGGGTCCACAAACCTAGTATATTTTATTTGATCAGCATCTCCACGATTCTAGATTTAGAACTATGGAGGTCAGGGTAAAGTTATCAACAAAAGATGATTCATCAGTGAATGAATCACCCAACAGTAAATTGGTGGGCAGCTTGATACATCTTATGTCCACATGACCTGATCTTTGTTTTGTTGTTGACTATCCTTTTCAATTTTTGTCTACATCAAAACCCCTACATTAGACAGCAATAAAATGTCACGAAACTGTAGATTCCCTGTTGATATCTAAAGAGCAGCCTATAAATGTAATGATTAAACTATTTGGCCCCACTTTCTTTGTAAAATTCTGGGACAAACTTGGAGTATTTTTCGGTTTAGTCATTAAGGGAGGGTGTTAAGAGTTATTAACTAGCTATAAGTTAAGCATTAACTAAAGGTTGGTTATCAACCTTCCCAACTAAATGTAACTACTTTTGTGCTCAATAAAAGAAAGATGCAGACGCACCTCAATGTATGCCTTCCAATTTTCTCTTCATTCTTTTAGCATTCACATTTGCTAACATATACGTGGCAACTTTTTTTTACTTAATAAAAGACGGACACACAAGTGCCTTTCAGTTTTCTCTTCATTCTTTCAGCATTCATATTTGTTAACAAGTCAAAGTGATGACTCGGATCCCCCTGGACCAATTGCCCCTCGTTGTAGAGCAATGGTCCCCATCGCATACAATTGCGGAACAAAGATGTTACAACAAATTGGCAGCTCGCTCTTTTATAAACCATTCCCCTAGGAAGGTAGTTGCCCTGCTTTGACGATCTAAAAAAGGGGATCTCTTGTAGGCGTGCCCGTTTGACCCTAGCATCAATTACTTGATCTGATTTTGTAGGGGAACTGCAACCTATATTGATCTTTGATTGCTAAAAAGTCTCTGCAACATCTGAAGTATCCAACAAAGATAAGAAGTAATGGCGCAAGGGTTTTGTGTTGAAGACTAGATGCAACCCAAGGTAAGAAGGAAGACTAAGCTTGAATCCATTATCTTCTATTTGATTATTGATGGTGTAGGGCTCGTACTGAAGTGGACAAAGCTTGCAGTGAAGTCCTTTTTTGTAATAGTAGTAGCAGCTATACTCGATCACCAATCTGAAATGTGTGAGGTATTCAATGTTGATCATGGAACCACTTGTACTTAGCATTTGCTTCTTGTAAAGTGGTTTGCACTTGCTAATGTATGTCCTAATTGTGTTGAATGAATCGAACAACTTTGTCAACTTTATTTTAAGTTGGAGGAGTTGTTGTTGATAGCAATACAGGATAAGCTATGTTGATGGGTGCCAGAGGTGGGAAACAAGAGCAAACCTGAAAAAGGTTGTGCGTAGTAGAGTTATGCAGAGCTTTGTTGTAGTTGTGCTAAATGAAAAGAAGACTTTCATCCCAAGTGCATTGTTTCTTTGAATTGTACACTCTCAAAAGATGCACTTATCATCTTGTTTACCACTTCCATTTGTATATCAATTTGTTAATGGAATGCAGTAGACTTGTTTAACTTTGTGTCTAGCATAAGACCAAAGTGCTTTCCAAAAATTGCTCAAAACATTGTATCCCTATCAGAGAGAATAGTTTACGAGATTCCAAAGTGGATCCAAACATCTTGAAAGTACATTTCATTTGTTCCTAGCGCTGAGGTTGTTTTTTCTCAAAGTATAAGAATTGTCATCTTTGAGAATCTATCAATTACTACATGAACACAATCATTACCATGCTTGGTAGTAAGGTACCCTAAGAGAAAGTCCATGCAAACAGATTCCCACAATCTTGATGGAATCAGCAAAGGTGTGTACAAACATTGCCTCTTGTTGCCCGATTTGGCAATTGCACATGTTGTACAAGACCTGATGTATTTGACAACATCTAGCCTAAGGTGTGACCAAAATAAATACTTTTGTAACATCATAAAGCTCTTTTCAACTCCAAAGTGTCATGCAACCTTGCTGAAATGAGCTTCTCATATAAGTTTTTGTCTCTATATCTCATGAGTTACGCACAAGTGCCCAAGATGATATAGGAGTCCATCCTACAAGTAGAAATTTGGAATTGAATTACTGCAAAGCAATTTATGATAGATTTCTACAAAGTCTAAGTCAGATGAATACAATTTTGACCAAGTGTTTACTTCATGTCCACATGCATCAAGCACATTGTCGAGATCTTGAACTGAAGGTCGGCTCAGACAATATGCTATTGGATTGGTACTTCCCTTATCATGCTTAATTTTCAAATGGAACTGCTAAAGATAAGAAAATCATATCTAATGTCCTTGTAACTTGTTTTGAGTCTACAATAACTGAAGTGGCTTGTGATTTGTGTGAATCACTATCTCCTTACCCAATTATATAATGCTTCCAATGTTTACATGCTTGAACAATAGCATAAAGTGTGCAATCATACGTTGGGTAGTTCCTAACTGGCGCAATGAATGCTTCACTGCGGTAAGCAACCGGATGACCATATTGAGTGAGGACTACTCCAAGTGCAAAGTCAGATGAATCAATCTCTATCTCAAATGGTTGTTGAAGATCATGTAATGCAAGTACTAGCATAGAACAAAGTTAGAATTTTAACTCTTTAAATGCTCTCCATTGTGTGGTTGACAAGATGAAACTTGCTTTGGCACCGCCTTTGGTAACTTGGTTCACAAGGCAAGTCACAAAAGATACCAAGAACAAATCCCCTATAGAAATTTGCTAATCCCAAAGTTGCGAAGCTATGTGAGATTCTTTGGTGTTGGCCATTCCTAAATGACTTGAGTCTTTGTCGGGTCCACATGCACTCCTTGTGCATCTACAATGTATCCCACATTATATCACCCGCATGCAAAATGAGTATTTCTTCATGTTAACATACAACTTGTGTTGTTGCAAAGTGCAAGACACTTGTTCAATTTAAAGCTAATGTTCATCCCATGTTTTGCTAAAGATTAGGATGTCATCAAGGTAGACTACAACAAATGAAGTAGTGAAGGGCCTAAAGATGTCATTCAGCATCCAAATGAATGTAGCTCATCCCATGTTTTGCTAAATATTAGGATGTCATCAAGGTAGACTACAACAAATGAAGTAGTGAAGGGCCTGAGGATGTCATTCGTCATCCGAATGAATGTAGCAAGTGCATTAGCTAAGCCAAAGGGCATAACCAACCACTCAAACAAACTTTCCTTTGCTTTGAGGGTTGTTTTCCAAATGTATGTAGGCTCAACAAAAATCTAAAGATACCCAGATTTAAGATCAATTTTGATGAAGAATTTAGCACCGCGGTGTTGGTCCAGTAGATCCTCGATCATTGGAAGAGGGTAGCAGTTCTTCACTGCAATCTTGTTGAGAGATCTGTAATCGATGCACAAACTCCATGTGTCGTCCTTCTTTGGTGCAAGCACAATTCGGCTACCACAAGACGATCAGTTGGACTTGATGTGTCCTTTATCCATGAGTTCATAGATTTACTGCTTGATCTCTTCATTCACTAGAAATGATCTGCAGTACAAAGAGGCATTAGGTAGAGGTAATCTAGGAATCAAATCAATAATATGCTTGACTGCACAATGTATAAGCACTTCTTTAGGTGACTAAAAGATATCCTTGTATTCTTCCAACTTGCAGTTCCATTGTTTTGTCTTTGTTGTTGTTGGAGGAATTGTGGTATGCATTGGTGTTGTAAGGATGTTCTTACGTTTAGGTCTCACCTACAAATGATCTGTGCACAACGTTGCAATCTGCTTCGCAACCACACAAGCCTCCTCACTCTTGCAAAACTTGAGCTCTTCACCTTACGACATCTCATAGCAAGTACACAACCTTGCGGTAATGTGTGGCATTAACACAACTCCTTGCCACATTCTATGCAACTCGCCCACCACTTGGTGAAACCTATTAAGTGTCGCAATTTTTTGATGCATTGCCCTATGCAGTTCCATGCATGTCGCACTTTGGTTTTGCACTCCTTGTGGCTTTTGCAATTCTGTGCAAGCACTTCACAATGCTCGCAGATTTTGCAGTCTTGCATACCTTATGTTGTAGTGCACACAAGTTCTGCAACCTCATGCTAACTTCCATGCATAGTGTTCACATCTTCTGGAATGTCGTGCATCACCTTGCAACCTTACGACGCGTCAACCATCTTACACATTGCTTCTCCACATGCCAATTGTCACCGCAGATCTATGTAGGACCATTACAGATCAACATTCGCTTGCCAACACTTCACGATCACCAGGCACACTAGATGACACACTTTGCACCTGCACCATGTCAGAGCATCTTTGTAGCATGCCACGTTTTAGATTGCAATTGTCACTCAATTAGGGAAGATTAAGGACTTTGTAATTGCTCTTCCAACAACTGTTGTAAGTTGTAACTGTCATCTTGTATTCATACATATATAAATATGTATTGTAACCACATTCAGCATTTACCTGGTAATCTAGAATCTATGCGCCTACATATATGCATCCATTGAGCCAAGAGATCACACACAAAACAGAAAGGAGTTTGTTGGCATTTGCTCCAACACTCAAACACATTTATAGTGCAGCATACTTTCCCATCAATCTGGGCAATCAACAAGGAAGCATTCCCTTTTTAATACAAGAGCTTGCACTCTTGGCCTTACTGACTCATTGTACACTTTTATACTTTTCCCTAATCTACATAGTGAATAGAAGTTGAATTTATACATATAATCCTTCCGCTTATCTCAAATATGCTTGGCTAGATTAGTCTAGTTAATCCTTCTTGCGCATTCTACAAACCACCGCTTATCTCTTAGTCTGGGTTTGTCCATTGCACACTCACTTTGGGGCAGCGTCGTGGGGATCATTGATATCAAAGCTTAGCTCTTTCTTATGCCTGTAAACACATGAGCACAGCAAGAGAAGGAATAATTACTAGTCAGCTCTATTTCATCGGATCCAGAAGAACGTCTTAGCAAGAGTAAGACGGTCAATGCCCAGACGCAACTTGAGACAACCCAAACATCCAAAAGCTCATTGTGGACACCCTGGAAGCACAACACACTGAACTCTTTAAGCAATTCCGTGAATTGACGATTCAAATCAACTTGTCCTCCACACCCTCCTTCCCACCAGCCCGCTCACCGGCAATTTCAGCAACTAGCCCCCTTTAAAGTGCAACTCAATCTTGACACCCCCATGTTTGAAAGCGAGATCAACGCCCTAGCATTAGTTGCTTGGATTTAACAGCTTGACGCCTACTTCTCAGTCCATCGATTCAATGATGCTAAGAAGATCACCTTGCCTTGTTGAAAATGTCCACTATGGTGGTTCACTGGTGGGAGATTTTCAACGCATGTGTACAAGACTGCATTCCAATCAAGTCTTGGAAGACTTTGGTCAATGCACGTAAGGAGTACTATCCTCTCTGCCACTTTAAGGATGGATACATCAAGTTCTAATAGTTGCGCCAACACAAGCAGCAACCAATGGAAGACTTCAACAACAGGTTCCATAACTACAATGTGAGTCTGCGCAAGAACTTGAGTGAACAACTTAAGGTGCTGAACTACATCAATGGACTTTCACCTTATATACGTGCAAAGATGAAATTCTTGACTTTTGATTCTCTAAGGAAAACTTATCACAATGCCACCAAGATCGAAGCCAAGGCAAAGATTAAGCACCATTTCACCTCTTCATCCAGTAGCGTGTGCAAGGGTTAACCCGTGCATAGCACACCATCTCAACCCCCTTTGCAGAAGCAGAATGCACATTGCAAGGGAGAGCAGCCTAAGTAGGCCGCACAATACCAAATGGCTCATGTGCCTTCTAACTCAGACATAGGAAAGAAGAAACCCACAAAAATTCTAAATGTTGTATGTAAAAAACTCTATTTGCACAATCTACATCAATTCCTACAGCCACGGATGACATTAATCCAAATAGTTCCAATTTGAGCACCAGTGCCACTGCACCAGACACTTCAAAGGAGTGCGAGCACCTCTTCCATACAAAGTTTTGGGTCAAAGGACAACCTCTCCATGTCATCATCGACAGTGGGAGCCAAAAGAACATTTTGCAAGACGTGTTCAACATCTAGCACTTCCTACTGCAACACATTTGCAACCATACTCACTTGGGTGGCTCCATTCAGGTAAAGATATATAGGTCTGGGAACAATGTACCTTCTAATACAAAGTCAAGCCAATGGAGGATAATGACACTTGCAACACCCCCTCTTAAAGTTTGTGACAGACTACTAGGGAGGCCATACTTGTTCAATCGTGAAGCTACATATCAAGTGAAGCCACAGAAGTGGACTATTCATATCAAATACCAATTTTTCAACCTCTTTGAGCCATCGCCTACCATCAAGGTCACATTGATCTCTACCAAACAATGCCACAAACTCTTCTCACACATGCAAACGTTTGTGTTGTTCATGGTTCGTCCTGAGGCACCTGTGCAGGTGAGCAAGAAAGCATTGGCAACGCACATCACACAAACATCATCACAAGAACAACAACATGACAATTCACAAAAGTAGTATGGTGAAGTCTTTGCATAAACAAAAGGCCTCCAACACACTGTGTACTAAAACACTGCATAGATTTGGTCCCTAGATCCCCTCTTCCAAACAACCCTCCATATTGCAAATCAATTTGGGAGATTGATAAACTCTTGAGCCAAATACAAGAGCTCCTCAATCGGGGCAAGATCAAGCCTAGCTCTTCCCCTCGCTAGAGTTTGATAGTCCTTGCACCCAAGAAAGATAGGACTTGGCGCCTTTTCATAGACTCTTGTGCACTAAACAAAATCACGATGAAAAATTGGTATCCACTGCCACGCATTAACAACCTTTTGGACCAACTCCAAAGAGCTCAAAGCGCTCAATACTTCATCAAGATCGACTTAAATTCAGGGTACCACCAAGTTCCAATCTATCCTAAAGACGTCTAGAAGACAACTTTGAAGACACAAGAACGATTGAACTAATGGATGGTCCCTTTTGGCTTGACCAATGCACCAACAACATTCAAGCGCTTGATGGATGATATACTCCAGCCATTTCTCAACTACTACACCATTGTCTACTTGGATGACATCCTTGTCTACAGCAACACTTGGGAGGAGCATCTGAAGCATGTTTCGCACGTCCTAGATACTCTGCACAAGCGCAAGATGTAGATCAACTTAGCCTAATGTTCCTTTGACATCGCAGTGCAAGCATCTAGTACTTGGGCTACATCATCAATCGCAATGATATACATGTAGATCTGGTGAAGGTCAAGGTGATCCAAGTTTGTCCTACTCCGCACAATCTCATAGAATTGCAAAGTTTTCTTGCACTTGCCAACTTCAACCATAGGTTTGTTCTCATGTTCTCAAATATCGCATGGCCTCTCACAAGCAATCAAGCAATGGCGGAACTACATTATGAGTAAGGAGACGGTCATTCACTCCGATCATAAGCCACTTTATTTTTGCAAACGCAAAGCAAGCTGGAGAATTCACACCACATGAAGTGGATAAATTCCCTATGGCAATTCCATCTCGTGATAAAGGACAAGAAGGTAAAGGATAACAAGGCAGTAGATTGCCTTAGACGACTGCTAGTTCACACACTCATCATAGTGTTAGACACATGTGGCCAAAAATTCGCAAATTTCTACCCATCTAACAAGGACTTCGTAGATGCCTACACTATCATCGCAGCTAGTAAACAGGTTCAAGAGTTCTACTTGTCCGGCAAGCTTCTCTATATGCTTGAACATCTTTGTGTTCGTGATGGTGCACCTCACCAAAGACTCATTTGGGAGGCACACTACACTAAGACATCCAGCCACTTCAGCGTCACAAAGACTAGTTGCATTGTAGTCACACTTCTACTCTCCACACAAGAACACAGATGTGGAGTGGAGCACCACATCAAGTCTTGCATTTCTTGTTGCATCACAAAGCCCACGAATAGGAAGCTGGGACTTTACATACCTTTAGCTGGTTATATCCAGACCATGGGAATCCATCAACATGGATTTCATGACTACATTGCCTATGATGAAGAACCAACATGAAGCAATGTTTATTGTAGGGGATAGGTTTTAAAATATGGCTATCATGGTTGCTTGTAAGAAAAGTCTTGACGCAGCTAGCACTACGCAAGCTTTCTTAAACCATGTAGAGGTTCACTTTGGACTCCCAAGATCCACTGTATTTGATTGAGATCCGCACTTTGGGAGTCATTCTTGGCAAGCATTGTGGGAATCGACATGTACGCAATTGGATCGTTCGATGGCATTTCATTCCCAGACAGATGGACAATAGGAAGTTGTCAACCGCACAATTGTTCATCTTCTACGAATGTACAACCATGTGCATGCTTGCACTTGGAATGCCAACATGCTATACATCCAACATGCCTACAACAAAGCTCTTCACGGTTCTACAGGGCATAGTCCATTCCAAACATGTTTTGTGTTCCAGCCTGTAACACCCCTCGATATATTTTACCGTGCACCAGCCAGCATTGATTCGCACACACAAAAGTGAAGCGGGCAAAGCACGGAAGTTTCTACAACACATACAATTTGGCCATCAGCAGGTTCAACAATTTCTTTTGCGTTCACAATAGAAGTACAATGAGCACCATGACGCACATCGCACACTTCATGCATTCTAATTTTGTGTGAAGTCTCGTTGCACCTTCAAAAGGAACGCTTTAAGGGTCCACACTAAAATATCAAGCCTTTACACCATTCTCCATGCAACTGGTGAGAACGCATTCATTCTTGATCTACCTTCATACTTGGGCATGCATCCTGTATTCAATGTGGAGCTCCTTAAGCCTTACTTCTCTCCACTTCTTGAGCCACCAATGACATAACATCCTTCTGATTTGGATCCTAAGCACTTGCATCCTGCAGACAAAGACCAAGTCATTAAAGGGATGGACACATGCAACCACCATGGCACTCATCAATTGTTTCAAGTGGTCAAGGCCAAGCACCATGCTAATCAAGCTAAGTGGTACAACCTTCAGCAACTTGAGGTTCGAATCCTGCAGCTAACCAACAACACGATGGATACCATTGCTTCTCAAGAAAGAGCGAATGATCTATGTGCAACCTTGCAGTCTACTTCGCAGTCGCGCAAGCCTCCTCACTCCTCTTGCATAACTTGAGTTCTTCACCTTTATGAAGTCTCATGACAATTATACAACTTTGTGGTAATGTAAGGCATTGGCAAATCTCCTTGCAACATTCCACATAGCTCACCCAACACTTGGCGAAACCCATTAAGTGTCATAGTATCTTGATGCATTGCCCCACGTAGTTTCGTGCATGTCGCACTATGGCTTCGCAGTCCTTGCAGCTTTTGCAATTCCGCACAAGCACTTCACAACACTTGTAGCTCCTACAGTCTTGCGTACCTTATGTCGCAATGCTTGCAAATTCTACAAACATGAGCCAACTTGCACCTGTAGGGTTCATAGCTTATGTAATGTCACACATCACCTCACTATCTTGTAGCATGTCAACCATCTTTCGCTTTGCTTCTCCACATGCCAGTTGTCACTGTAAATCTTTGCATAATCGTTACACCTCAGTGTTCGCTTGCCAACAATTTGTTGCCACATGGCACACTACATGGCACACTCCACACCTACACCATGTCAGAGCATCTTTGCAAAAAGCCACATGTTGGATCGCAACCATCACTTGGTTAGGGAAGATGAAGTGACTTTGTGACTGCTCTTCCAATAACCATTGTTAGTTGTAACTATCATCTTGTATACATGTGTATAAATATGTATCGTAACCATATTCGACATCTACCTAGCAATCTAGAAACCATGCACCTGCATCTATGCATCTGTAGAGTCGAGAGATACAGACCAGAAAGAAGTTTGTTGACATTTCCTCCAACACTTAAAACACATTTGTAGTCTTGTATACTTTCGCAGCAATCTCAACAATCACCAAGGAAGCATTCCCCTTCTGATACAAGAGCTCACACTCTTAGCCTTACTAACTCATTGTGCACTACTATACTTTTCAGTATTTTGCATATTGAATAGAAGTTGCATTTCTTCATATCAGTCTTCTGCTTATTTTTGAATGTGCTTGAGTAGATTAGTCTAGTTAATCCTTCTTGCACATTCTACAATCCACTACTTATCTCTAAGTGTGGCTTTGTCCGCCACACACTCAGTCCTAGGCACCGCCATGCAAATCATCAAAAGCATGAACTTCTTACTACACAAACTAGCTTCTTGCACTGTTTGGCACTTATGAGTGAAAGCTTAGGAACTACTTCTGGTATGCAGTATTTCATATCACCAACGTCTATGACAACATTTCTAGGATTTTCTTCATAGACTACATGTCGATGGTGAAGATATGGTTGCTCAAGTAAAACATCACATACCTCCAATGGTACTACGTTGCAAAGGATTATATCTTGAAAAGGCTTGATTTTGTACACTAGGTGACACTGTTGAGTGATGTGTTTCTCGCCCACATTGAACCATCCAATGGAGTTAGCTATGGGTGGGGCATCAATGGAAAATTCACTCTTTGAACTACTTCAGGGGAAATCAAGTTATTATGACTTTCATTGTCAATGATAAAGGGTAATGGTTGATCACGAATTCACATTTGAGAATGGAACAATCTTTCTCCTCCCTTTGAATATCTTTCTCCTTCCTTTGAATCCATGTTGGGGGACACAAAGATGTTTGCAGTACTGACCATAGCATTAGGTTCAGAATCAAAGATCTAGTTAACTTTTTCCAATGCTGCAATTCTTGTACCCGCTGCCGCAAGTTGTGCAAGTATAATTTTCCGAGCACAACACTCTTCATTGGAGTGACTGCTGGAGTTATGAACTAAGCGCCACTTGTCAATCTTCGAGAACTTACTTTGGTCATTTGATGATGTTGGATTCTTTTGAGGAAGGCACAAACAGCCATTCCTTTGTTTTGATTTTCATTAGAAGGCTTAGACTCTGACATTTCTTGAGACTAAGAATTTTCTTTCTTAGTCTTCAATTTGACCTTTGCTTCAAACTTGCAAGCAAATTTGTAGGCTCCTCCAATGGAGGAGATCTAGAGAAAATCCATATCAAATTGAATATATGGTCTCAAACCTGACTTATACTTCAAAATGAGATTTTGCTCGGATTCCTGACACTCAATTTTGAAACCAAAGTATGAAAAGTGTCTAAGTAGTCCTACAAATATTGATCACGGCCTTAGCATAACTGAAGTTGATATATTGGTCATCATAGTTCACGACAAGGTAATAGGTTATACTTTGAGTGCCTCTACAAAACCATTCCATGCATCTACAGATGTGTCTAAGTCAATACCTTCACATGTTTCTCGTGCTTCACACACAATGCACTAGTTATCCTACTATTTCTTTATTGATAAAGAAACTTTAAGAAAAGCGAAAGTAATCTTTTCTTGGTTATAGAAATGATTCACTACATAGTATAAACAAATTAGATTAAGCCAATTATCTAGGGCATTTACATCTATTTTGCCTTCAAACATAGAGATGTCTAGATTGACTTTTACCTTATAGGATGTCTGACCACCAAACAGTCGATGTGAATGAGATGCGTTGGAAGGAGTCTAAACATGCTTGAGAAGTTGAGAAAAGTGATCGACAATATCCGCTTGTTCACATGCATGACATTCTTCCAATTCTTCTTACTGTCATTGCAATGATTCCTCTATCATTTTCTTAACATGTCTGAATTCGGAGTCTTTGTGTTCAAGTTTTCTATAATCAAAGGACATGAAGGAATGTATGATGAAGCGTGACAAATTTCGAGCCCTAACTTTTTGTAATCAAACCATGAGTGGGCAGACAAACAAAGAAGGATTTCAGATACAACCTTGATAGCACTCAGAGATGATATGAAGTGTGTATACTCTGATACCCACTAATCTGAGGCCTAGGAGGAGACTCGGTGGCCAACCTCGCTTAATAGATTAAATGTATTATTGGAGACGCATAGAATGAATGACAAAGGCCGAAAGATATATCAAAGTGCAATATGACAAAGGAAAGAGCAAAGAAGAACAATGGACAACAAATGTAGAATTGTAATAGCAAAGTTTTATTATGCTAAGCTTTGTACAAGATCCGAGAGATTGGATGTCCGATGTCTAAGTACTCCTAGTTTGTGCGATGTCTATGTACCCCTAGTCTATATCTATTTCACTAACTCTTACAAAGAATAGAAGAATGTATTGATATACAAAGAAGTAAAATGAAGCATGGGTTAAAATATTACAATGGTTGGTAACGACTACTTCATAACCAATCATTAGTCAGACAGCTTATGTTGACGTTACGGCAGAGCTGCGATGTATAGTACTGACACTACACGAGTTGTGTGGTACAGCAGAGCTGCGATGTATAGTACTGACACTACACGAGTTGTGTGGTACAGCAGAGCTGCGATTTACAGTACTGATACTGCACGAGTCTTGTGATGCGGTAGAGGAAGAGTTAGGACTTGCAGTTCAAAACACATGTACTGAAGATGATGCTTAAGCTAACGGCAGAGCTGCACAAGCCATCCAGTAACATCTAGATTCCACGAATCGAACTGATGACTTGGATCATTACAGCCTAATATGGACTTTCCAAGCTCAACGCAGTCAGCTTGGCCTCATAGCTTCATTTGTCAGTAAGAAGTTGGAAAGATGAGGTTGTTTTGTTGGGAGCATCTTTGGAACTCAGATTTGCAGCAATGGCATACTTGGTGTGATCTAAGCTGATGACAAGTGTTGAGCTTGGCAGATAAATCTGCTATTCACAAACTTTGCAAAATGATCTCCAAAAACTTATCTTTTCAAACTACAGCACATTATTGGGGGGATTAGAAATAGAGCAATTGGAAGGCTTTCTATAATTGAAAGTCAAAATGCTTGTATAATGAGGTGAGATCACTAAAGATATTGCCTCTATCCTGAACAAGCCAAAGGAAGTCAATAATCATAAAACACAATGGCAAAGATGTTGCCAGACCATCTAGGAAACAAGAGCCTCTTTCAAACACAAGGTTTTGGGATGGCTATTGATCCATCAAAGTTTACCAATCAAATCTAGACTCCATAAAGTAGGTATTTTTTATTTTTCTTGCACTAGTTGAGGCAGGGCGGATTCAATTGACACAACTTCTGGAAATGTCCTCATGCAAGATTTGTTTGGAAATGGTTTCAAGCTGAGTTCAACTTCCTCTTGACTGGACCCTCTCTTGGTGAGGTCCTCTCTTGGGGGACTTTTGGATAATCATGGATAGCTATAGAACTCTTTGGCAAACTATTTGGTTGCCTACTATTCCTTTCTTGTAGAAGAATAGGCCTAAGGAAACTTTTCAGGAAGACAAACCCCCAGTCAGTTTAGGTGAAATGCAAACTTTCAAACAGGACTTGGCTTTGACTGTCAAAGCTAAACTTGCATGGTTTCATAAAGATGTTGATTTTTGGCCCATTGGGGCACAAGCTTTGGCGATACATTTCCTTGCTTTTATAAGAAGCGATTTTCCTTGTAATCATATTGTTCAGCTGGTGTAAATCTTCTGTTTCTTTTGCATAAAATAAGATGCATCTTCTTGAAAGAAAAAAAATTAGGACAACACATACTAAGCCATTTGATAGCTAGTCTTGCACTACCTAAGAAAATATTATCACCAACAAAATGCAGAGCGAAAGGATTGGGTGTTGAAATGCCAAAATGCCTTTTCAATATTCAAACACTTTTTTGGAAGATAATCTGACTTTGACATAAACTGATTGAACACAAGTAACCTCTTGCCACGTTGTCTTCTATTCATGCGAAGCGCTAACTCTTATAGCGGTCCCGCTAGTTTCCAATTCACTGGAAGCACCGGTTTTCAGAACTGACTTGCAATCTGTACTTTGCTTTCTAAGTGATTCTACTTGGCCTTGACCAGACTTGACCAAAGACTGATTAAAATAATCCTAAGATTTTATTTTTTTATTTTTTTTAAAACCAAAATTATATTAAAACAAATTCAAAGAGTACATATTCAAATATGCCAAGCTTGAAAGCTAATAGTCCAAGCTCGGGCATTGAACACAAAGGATAACCAATAATCACTCATTGATGCAGATCCAGCTCCAGAATCTTTCTCAAATCTTCTTGCAATTTGCTTGACCACCAAATTGGAGGCACACCATAACAAAAAATGTTGTAATTTTCCAACGCCCAATTAGCCAAACTGTCAGCCACTTTATTACTAGCTCTAGGAACATGACAAAAATAAGTCTCCTGAAACTTTTCTTGCAAATTACGAATTTTCCCCATTTCTCTAGCTATTTGCCAATTGTTACTAGGAGCTCCTTCAGGCTCCAATAACAATCCCACAATCAACTTAGAATCTAGTTCAATTTGCAATTTTTGCCAACCAATTTTTAAAGCTTCTTGCATCCCTCTATAAATAGCTTTGATCTAGGCCATATTGTTAGTAGTATATCCTAGCTTTTCTACAAAAATAAAGGCAACAGATCCATCCGATATTCTACCAATACCTCCAACACTAGCTTGTCCCAGATTTCCTTGTGAAGCACCATCTGTGTTAAGCTTCCCAAACCCATAAGGGGGTGCTATCCAATGACTTTCCTGCTAAGCTTTCTTTTTATGATTAAAAGCATGCCTTGAAGAGATAAACGATTGCATTGGGAGTTGGCTACATAAGTGTTCCCATTCTAGTGTTAGGGGTTATGTGATGTACTATCAAATACACATATAGCATAACTTCGTAGCTTCAGCTTTCACATCCTTCAATACAATATTTTGAAACATCTACATATATGTATCACTTTGTAGAAATAAACAGGGTTGATTAGGATACAACGCAACTACGGATCCAAAAGTTGCAATGCCAATATCAGATGTAAAGCCTCATATAAAGAACAAATGTCAAACCTCCATGTATGCCAGGTAAAAGCAAGTGATATAAATAACCACAGCACTCTTAGTCTTCTTCAAAAGATTCTTGAGTTTAAAATACTCTTTCTTAAGTTCAATATGCTCGGGATCCAAACGCAAGCCTTTCTGATAGTGCCTCATAGCAACATCGTGATCTGAAAGGTAGTGATAGGCCTTTCCATGCAACAGCAATGCCTCCAGATCATTTTTTTATTAGCTTTCAGAATAAATCCAGTTTCTGCAATAGCTCCAGAATCGTCTTTGACTCCTATTAAAAGTCTTGATTTTAACAGCTTTGCCTTAGAGCATTCTGATGACAAAACAAGAACAACTTTGTCTAACTTAACACAAACTCTGTCGATCCTATTCATATACCCTTTGAATGGTAGGCATACAAGAAAGGAAGGTTTGCTACGGCATACAGTAAGTCAAATACCTTTGATGTTACAAGTCTTGGAGAGAAAGAAAAACCAGACCCTTTCCCATTCAGCGTTCTCTTAATATCTTCGGATGCATTATCTTTCAAAGCAGCGTTTGTATCACAAAAGCTTCTCTGTGGTAGTAAAAACCAAAACAATGGTGGTCCTGAATCAAATGGACTTCCTGCACGGAGAAGTGACTGCAAGCATTCATGAACAAGAGCACTTCTTTCGCTGATGACATCAGGGGAAGCATTCCCAAAGATCTTGCGAGACTCTCTTTCAACAAGCTCCCATCTTCGCTCGGGTCTATATGACTAACGAGCTTCTCTCGTGAGCTTCTCCATGGCTATATGCATATTAAGCTCAGGTTCGAGTCAAACTGAACTGACTCAGGTTGTTCCTTTTCGATGGGATGGTCTAATCGATGCCCAGTTCATTCATAATGGTCTCTATACATGTCAAAGAAGATAATTCCCAAGAAAACGAACAGAATGCCAAAGCCTGTTAGGCCCATCCCAATCTTTTTGCGGTCATGCATCTCAAAGGAAGATTTGATGTGATGTCTTGAGCCTGGTGCCAATACTTTACTTCCTCACACGCGAGCCTTCTTTTCACTGCTAACGTAGCCTTTACATTATCAATTGCTAATCCAAGTTGGGTTTCTACTCCCTGGCCTAATGCTTGGACTGAAAGAGCTTGCAATACACCTTCGTTCAGGTCTGCTGGAAGCTTCCTCTTGATTTCATGTGGTAACTGTGGCAAGACACAACGGACTGTATAGTCTAAATATCCCGCTGCCTTTAGAAATATGTTGATCACTGCCTTCTTGTTTTCTTCTGTCACTTTCGGCTGCTAACCATCACCAGGCGCTTTTGGAATCACCAAAAAATGTTTTCTTGAGACAAAGACAGCATAGCCATCATGTGTAGAACCGATAAAACCTCATACCAAGCATTGGATATAGTTGTTTCCTGTTCATCATCCTCCTGATTAACCCAAACAAATTCCACCAAATCTTTAATTTGGCTTCCTCTCTAACTTCTACGCGCAACTTGGGCTCCAAAAACAAAAACAGTTTTAAATTTGCAACAACATTCCAAGGTTGAAATGTTTTCAACCATTCCTCCTCTAGTTTCTCAACAGCGCAACAATTACCTTTTTACTTATATATATATTTTTTTTTACAATTACCCCTCATTAAAAGCATATTGGAGGGAAAAATACAAATTATTAAATTTGAATTTAATCATGACCATGTCTTGCCAAGATGTCTGTAGATGCTCCTGCATCATTATGGCAAACCAATCTCATGCTTATAGATTCAGCAATATTGATTTTGACCATTTCCCAAACCAAATTAATCTCTGCTTTTCTGGCAGAAGATCTTATGCTTGCATTCTTTCTAAAGATTCCATAGCAAAAGGGAAATTCCAAACCACAAAGCTGGAAGAAGATTTTGGCCTTTAGCAAGTTGACATTGCCATTTTTTGTTGATATGTTCTAAAGACTGAATAGGAATCTAGGTAAGATTCAACATTTGGGCTAAAATATTCCACGAGTGAATCCCCATAGGGCACTAGACGAAGAGATAAGATATAGTCTCATCATTGTCCAAACACGACACATCGAAAGGGACCATATATACCTCGCCTCATGAGGTTTTCTCTAGGTAAGACTCTTTTCTTCAAAAGCAACCATAAAAAGAAACAAAACTTAGGCCATAAAACAGGCTGCCAAATTTGGCTAAATATACCCTTGAGAGGATGAGGCTCATGCCTAGTAAGAGAGTCATATCTTGAGGAAACCATATAACCACCTGTAGAATTTTTCCCTATGAGCATCAGGGTTTAGTAGTGTTGAAAGGGGGCAAACTAAGATCATCTAACTAATCCATGACCTTTGGTCTTCTAGTATTTGAATTGGCCACTCATTCGGAGGAATCCAACATTTTGCAATCTCCCAAGGCTGAGTAGTTTCTCTATAGTAATGGCAATCTTAATCCATCCCTTTTCATGTAACTGGTCCATCATGGTCTTAAATTATGGATATTGAGAAATAATTGGTGGGTAAGCATCGCACGAATCATTCCAGAAGTTGGCTTGTTGGCCATCATTCACAATCCAAAACAAATTCTTTTTCATTAGGTCCTCGCCTGCTTTAAGGACAACAAGAATAGGTGACCCTTTAGGAGGAAGAGATAATCTAATAATTCTCTTTGGAAGATTGTTTTCTGCATATTTAGCTCTAATGTTAATAGCCCACAAATCATTTGGATGCATAAGCAGTGTCTAATAGAGTTTGGCCGCCAAAGCCTTATGGTGCTTAGAAGAGGAATGAAATCCTAAGCCTCTTTCCATTTCGGATAGGTACATACTTTCCCATTTCACAAGAGACCATTTGCTTTTCTGTTGCAAACCATTCCAAAGAAACTTTTGCAAATAGAATCCAATTGCTTTAGAATTTTACTAGGAATATTCAAAATAGAAGAAGCATAAATAACCAAGCCCTGAAGGATTGCCTTGACTAAAACCATTCTTCCTCCTATGGACAACCATTTATTAGTCCACTTCTGAAATTTCATTTCCACTTTAGTAGTAAGCCACTGCCAATCTTTACTCTGTTTAGCTACAAGAGGTACTCCCAAATATCTAAGAGGAAGAGATCCTTTCTAATATTGGAAAATGTTCAAAATCTATTCGTCTTGTCTACTAGAACAATCAAAAAATATGATGCTAGATTTATTTTTATTGATAAACTGGCCCATGGCTTTGGAAAACAGCTAAAGAATTTTCTGCAACTGTTGATCTTCCGACCAAGGGGTTTTAAATAATCGTAAGATTATTTTGCTAAAACTACATCAATTTGTGAGTGTAAAGAGGTAATTCCAACCAATTTTTTCATGTCCCCTTTTTTTATAAGCTAAGAAAATAATAAAAATAATATTCTAAGTCGTTCAAATGACTTGCTTAATTAAAAGGACAACTTAATATTATTTTATTATTAAAAGTTTAGGTCCATTAAGTGTTTCTAAAAGAGGGCCTAAAATGATGTTATAAAGTGACACTAGGCATTGGGTACAAAGTGATATTATTTTAAAAAGTTCTTAAGTCACTTTAATGTTTTTTGGGGGGAAAAGAGAAAATAGAAAATAATATTTTATTTTCCCAAAAGTATCTATAAAAGAAGGGTTTGGGCAAAAGTTATTTTATTATTAAAAGTTTAGGTCCATTAAGTGTTTCTAAAAGAGGGCCTAAAATGATGTTATAAAGTGACACTAGGCATTGGGTACAAAGTGATATTATTTTAAAAAGTTCTTAAGTCACTTTAATGTTTTTTGGGGGGAAAAGAGAAAATAGAAAATAATATTTTATTTTCCCAAAAGTATCTATAAAAGAAGGGTTTGGGCAAAAGGAGAAGGGATTCAGTTATTATTAAATTCCCTCTATTGATTGAGCTCTCCAGTTCATCAACTTTTCAACTCGAGGACAAAAACTCTTTTGTTGGAAGCTGTGAGGACGAAAACCCTCAGGGTAGGTTGAGGATCAAAATCCTCTAAACCTTCAAGGTAATTTCATTAAGAAACTACACATGCATTTCATTGAGTTTTCAGAAAATTTGGCATTAGAGTTTCAGAATATTGGTACTAGGGTTTACCAACAAATCTATAGCAAGAATTTAGCATCAAATTTGTGACTAGGATTTACCAGCAAATCTACAGCTAGGGTTTAACATCAAATTCGTGGCTACAATTTACCAACAAATCCACGGCTAAGGTTTTATCAACAAATTTGAAGCCTGGGTTTATGTCAATAAATCAGCATAGGGTTTACATCAAAAATCAGCACAGTATTTACAATTGGCAGACAATAATTTCTGTCAAAAATCAGCAATCAATGTTGTGTTTAAGATCACAGCCATTTTCAAGACAGCTGCAGTCATTCCACACAGCAAAAAATTAGTACAACAGGGTTTACAACAAGGTTTTAAGTAGAAACAACAGCAGCGGCATCTAATTCACCCATCCACGAACAGCTAAATCCTAGGAAAGTCATTCATCTTTTTGTCTATCATTGTACGCTGAAATTCCATGCAAAAATAAAGAATCATATTGTAATCTCTTTGAAAGTTTTAATAAACATATGATTCTCAATTATATGCGTTGAAATAAGTAGAGTATCTTTGGGTTGATTTAAAGTTGCAAATTAGTCACTTGATATTTTAAAAAAATTAAAAGGGGTTCTCCGAAAATTCCATAATTATTTTAATTGGTCTGGAAAAGGACATTTCAATGGTATCAGAGCATGATACTGCCACCCTGCAAGAAAGTTAACATTATTGCATGATTCTGCCAACGTGTGAATCATGGCATTATTTCCAGAGAAGAGAATTATGGTGGATGATGTTATTGCCTGTTATGCTATATATAGAGCTCTTTTAGCAGAGATTCGGAAAGGAATATCTTTTCCAGACTTCATGAAATTAATGAAGACAAAAAGTGGACAAGTGCACTATGAGGACGTGTTGTCAAATGAAGACTTAGAAAAGCCAAAAAAGAAGACCATAGAACCAGGGAAAGTGTTGGATACATCAGAACCTCAAGAGGAAGACATTGTGGAGGAGCATGAGAAAGAAGATAAACCAAAGTCACAAGAAATTGCCCAGATAGAGACCAATGAAGAGCAACAAGAATCCGACGTACAAATAGAAGTTGGAATTAATCTACAAGGCACCAATGTGGAGGAAAATAAAATTGTGGAGAAGGTGGAATTTGGCTTCACTAATATTTATGCTACATATTTAGATCACACGGATATGATCACAATCAGTCAATGTCATGAGGCTAAAATGACATGCATAGAGGCAATTGAAAAAATAGCCAAGACTTCAAAAGCCTTAACTCTTAATGCAAACAACGATTTATATGAAGATCAAATCATAGTAGTGTAACAAAAGCGGAATGAAGAGATCCTTCTCCATGAAGAAAATTTATCAGGGAAGCCAACAGTTGCGAGTACAAAATTGGGCATTACTAAAATAGTTTTGCAAGGAATTGAATATCAACAAGACAAGCAACTTCAGATACTCACATTTGGATGGAAATCAAAGAGAATGACTTGGGATCTTGGTATTCGGAGTCATGAGGTGAACAAACATTGCTTGAGGACAATCAATCTTTGAGACAAACGGACTGTCATGTCCCCTTTTTCAAATAAGCTAAGGAAAAATAAAAATGATATTCTAAGTTGTTCCAATGACTTACTTTATTGAAAGGACGGCTTAATATTATTTTATTATTGAAAGTTTAGATCCAATAAAGTGTTTTTAAAAGAGGGCCCAAAGTGATGTTATAAAGTGATGCTAGGCATGGGGTACAAAGTGATATTAGTTTAAAAGTTTCTTAAGTCACTTTAATTATATCTTGGGGAAAAAAGAAAATAGAAAATAATAATTTATTTTCCCAAAAGCATCTATAAAAGAAGGGTTTGGGCAAAAGGAAAAGGGATTCGATGATTATCAAATTCTCTCTACTGATTGAGCTCTCAAGTTCAACTTTTCAACTCAAGCATGAAAACCCTTTTGTTGGAAGCGGATTGTGAGCACGAAAACCCTCTAAACCTTCAAGGTAATTTCATTCAGAAATTACGCATGCACTCACTCGGTTTT
This sequence comes from Torreya grandis, assembly GCA_037957365.1. Taxonomy (NCBI): domain Eukaryota; kingdom Viridiplantae; phylum Streptophyta; class Pinopsida; order Cupressales; family Taxaceae; genus Torreya; species Torreya grandis. The sequence goes on along the minus strand of JARHVA010004915.1, from coordinate 548,097 downwards.
AGAAGATTTGGCTCTAGGGTTTCAAAATATTGGTGCTAGGGTTTACTATAAAATTCGTAGCTAGGGTTTACCAGCAAATCTGCAGCTAGGGTTTACCAACAAATCTGCAGCTAGGGTTTCATCAATAAATTTGAAGCCAGGGTTTATTCCAATAAATCAGCATAGGGTTTACCAATAAATTTGTGACTAGGGTTTCATCAACAAATTTGAAACCAAAGTTTGTTCCAATAAATCAGCATTGGGTTTACACCAAAAATCAGCACAGTATTTACAATTTGCAGCCAGTAATTTCTGTCAAAAATCAGCAATCAGAATCAGCGCTAGGTTTAAGGAGATCACAGCCATTTTCAGGACAGCTGCAATCATTTTGTACAGCAGAAAATTAGTGCTGTAGGGTACAGCAAGGTTTTAAGTAGAAACAATAGCAACAACATTTAATTCACCCATCCATGAACAGCTAAATCCCAGGAAAGTCATGCATCTTTTTGTCTATCATTGTAAGTTGGAAGTCCATAAAAAATAAAGAATCATATTGTAATCTCTTTGAAAGTTTTAATAAACATATGATTCTCAATTATATGCATTGAAATAAGTAGAGTATCTTTGGGTTCATTTAAGGTTGCAAATTGGTCACTTGATATTTTAAGAATTTTAAAGGGCGTTCTCCAGAAATTCCGTAATTGTTTTAATTGGTCCAGAAAGGGACATTTCATATTTGACCATTTATACTGGTCTGTGATGTCTCTCTTTACCAATACAGGACAATTGTCCTTAATGAACCCTATTTTTCTAACAAATAATGGACAACTATGTAGCTTCTTATTTTAGTTGTATTCACCACTCCATTAATTGCTTTATGATTTCCCTTTTCATGGTATTTGCTTCATTCATCAATAAACCTAATAGGGTCATGTACAACCTACTACTTTCACTCTTTCACATGTTGGAATTTTATCAAATCTAGACAAGGCTTTCTTCAAGAATCTAATATGGAAGATCATATGCATATTTAGAAATGATCATATGCATATTTAGAAATGGTGTTAATTGCAATGTTAAACCAATTTTTCTGTGAAATTGTGAAGGTGTTAATTGTATTCTTATACTAATTTACTACATCTCATTGTCGATAGAGAAATATGGCATTAGCCAAAAATGTGTTTAATCTACAACACCAAAAGATCAAGTAAACATACTAGATATGGTTGGCATCAAGTATTGTCCTACATGGAGCATAATCAATGGCCATACTTTACTGAAAGCTGGCATTATGAACTTTGGGATGATTGTTAATGCCATTCTGGTCCCTAAATCTGCTCCTTTTCTTCTACAAGCAACCTATAATAATGGCTGAATTTTTTAGGGCATTTCTACAGCCCTGTCTCTCTTTGTTTATGAAATTAGGTTGTGAAGTAAGTTCAATTTAATTTTTACATTTTTCAAAATGAGTATATAACTGTTTATTTATTGATTCGTTGAATGACTGCTTGATCATGAGCCATAAATTATACAGCCCTGAAAAACCTAAGCTATAAGCTGACTGAAATGGGGGAAAGAGGTCATTTAGGAAAATCATAATGTCATAGGAGGGCTAGTCCCATAAGGAAGTGCCCTTTAGCTGGTGGTAGGCCCAGTGTGTCTTTTGACACAGATTTGCCTCCTATAGCTGTAGCAAATGCATGATGCAATTGTCATAATTGCATAGAGTTTGCTGGTTAACGCACTAACCATGGGCAGGCATATATATTATGCCAAAAAATACTAGCACTTGCACAAACTATGCATTTGCACATTCTCACTTGTATGAATTTAAGCCTACTGGCTATCAAACGTATACTAATGTTAAGCTTGATGATATTGACACTTTTTTATTTTATGACCGGTGTCTGGGTCGTTATCCATTTCAGCCTTGGTCATTTGATGCAATGAGATTTTGAACTTTCGTATATCAGAGCAATATTTATTTAATAACCTAGATTCCTTCAACCGTATCGGTATCGCTGGTACATTTCCATTTTTCATGGTTTGCTTTATTTTTCTTTTTGTGTTGTTTTATTTGCCAAAGTTTTGGAGGTGGCAAATTTCTGAAACTTGTTCCAGCTTTGAAAACCATCTCCCCTGTTTCTGGATGCAGAATACAAAAGCAGGCACTTACCGATGCTAATTGCCAAGTTAAAAAACAGCTAGAACCTGATATTTCTTCAAGCTTGCATGAAGGAAAGATCATGTTACCACATGCACTGCAACCAAAATTTTGCAAGATGTAAAAAGACACCAGGCAATGAACCAGTAATAACCTAAGGACAGTCAGCATCTAATACAACTAAAAGCAGAAGAAAGACTTCCTTCGATTGCCATGATAAATGAGTAGCAAAAGCGAAAGTATAGCACAATAAATTACTTCAACTGTAGAGAAAAGATAAGCCACTATAATTTGTACAAGCACTGCCCCGCACAAAAATGAGAATACAAGTCTAATATGCAGAACATGAACCCGTACAACAATGAGAATACAAGTCTAATATGGGGAACATGAACTTGGGCCAACATAGTTAGAAAGTGTGTTGTAACTCAAACAAGGGCCGCAGAAATAGTTTCAATGTGCATTATGTTTAAAAAACCCTAGCTGTGGAAACAGAAGATTTCAACTGACTCAAAACCAAGTTTTTGTCCCAAAAAAACCCTAATGACTTCTAAGTTCTAACACTAGGAAACCATTTAAACATCACTGTATAGAATTCGAGACCTAAGACACTGTTGCATGGTCCATGAGGTAACGGAGAGCACAGGCCTCCCAGGGATGAAATGCCACGGAGGCAATATAACAAGCCTAAGTGGGTCATTTCAATTCACCCTTCAAACCATTAATCAAAGCAATATAATCTCCAGTAGTAATAAAATCGACCACATAAAAGAAACAATCAAAAAATGGCCATCAACAACGTTAAAGGCGGCACATAACCTTGCCCAAGAGTCATCAAACAACATCAAAAAAAGAAAAAAAAATTACCTTCATAAGCGTAACAGTTGACTAAGGCATCAATCTGACCGAGGCTTCGCCATGCTCTGTGAATTGCTTCATCAACTACTGATTCAGTGCCATTCATATCCAGCTCCACCACACCAATTATGCTATCACTGACACAATTCTTTAAACGCTTCGCAGTATTACCAAAATTGGATCCATTGCCAGCTAACACAAGCCTGTCATTAATGTCAGTGCAAGCCACAATATTGAAATCATCGTCCAAATCTCTTGGAATTTCTCAGTTTTTTTAATTTTCAATTCAGGGTTTTAAGATTAAATCCAGAAATCAGGGTACAAAAAGGGAAACATCTAACCTGCAGCCAGTCTTGGACAAATTGAGGGCTAAGTTGAAGGAGATCTCGTCTCCATTACTTGTGACCAGTACATTTTTACCAGTCAGACTCATGCTCCTTGGCTCCCTCCCTCAAACTTTCACCACCCAAAAAAATCATAAGCTTTTCTTTCAATGGTACACAGATAAATCCAAACACCCAAAAACAAGAATTAACAGTCAATAAATTCATAAACTTTTCTTTCAATAGAAGGTGCCCCAAAGGTGCGAGCTAAGTTGGTGAAGCCACGTTGTGTGAAAGGAACATAGCGCGTGTAAAGGGAAAGCCTATAAATAGATAAATATATTTTATGTAAAATTTATTACGTTCACCGAATTTAATTTGTCGTGGGTATAGTGTGATGAAATAATAATTATTTTATATTTTTGGTGGAGGTGAAAAATAAGGGGTTGTAGTTATTTATACAATGTTATCGTGTGTTATGTCGAGGGAGACATTTCATTTCACAACGAATAATGGTCAAATGGTGAAGAAGAGAAAAGTTATACAAAATATAAAAATAGATAAAGTTTTCAAGGTGATTTAGGTGGTGATGGTAAGGGGCGATGACAACGTATTTCAGAAAATGAACTCAATGAACTTTAGCCATAAACATATACCAAATTGAGTGACATGACACATATTTCAATATAATCAATAACTTCCATAGAATTATTTAAGTTACCTAATATATAATTGAAATATGTCCTCTTAAAAAAAACAGAGGTTTTTTTAGGGATTTTGTCAACTACATATTGTCATGGCTAATATATGGTTGAGAGTGTTTCATAAAATAGTATTTTTAATGTAGATATTGATGAATTGGTTTAAAGAGACGTTTAAATTTATAAGTGAGAATCAAAACATTACGACGTAATGGTTAAAAATTATTGTAAAGTGTATGGTGAAAAATAATGTTGGAAAGAGGAATTATATGTCGCAAAACATATGAAGTACTATGATATTAATATTAATATACATACTACTCAATCTAATGGATTATAAAAACATTAAATCTCTTAATAATATATATATATATATATATATATATATATATATATATGTAAATAATATTATAATATACATTAATAATATAATATATATTTATATATATCAATTATATTGTAATATAATATAATATACTATTGATAATATAATGGTATAATAATAAATATTATATACTATACATAATATTAATTATTAATTATAAATATATAATATATATTATTCACTAATTTTGTGTACATTTTGGTTGACGTTAATTTTTCCTTAACCTCTTGTAAATTATAATAATATTTGAAGAACCATGTTAAATAAAATACCTATCATCAAAAATAATTATAATATACATGAGTATCATCAAATTAACTCCTTGATCGGAGAGTCTTGATACACTCTACCTTTGATATTTAATTTTCTATTCATTTTTCAAGCATGCCTTCTCATCATTTTAAGATTCACTAATCCTCCCACTAACAAACGCTTATGATCATTGTATACTAAAATGGATCCCCTAAACTTATACTTAAAAGAAAAATATCATTTGATCATTTAAAAATTTTAAAACATAAAAGATTAAAAATCCAAAAAATAAAAAGATAATAATAAATAAATTATATTTTATTTTATTGCATGATATTACATTATATAGAATTATGAGACATGTCAGGGGTTTTCTTGCAGAATATTGAAGGAGGTGTTGAGGGTAACAGGGAAAGCGTAATAGTCCCTGAAGAACATAGTGTTGGCTGGTGGTGCTAAAATGTTTAGTGGTTGACACAGATCAACAAATAGTTTCTAGGTTTTTTGTCTTAGGGTGTCAGAAATCTTATCATGTTGTTTATAGTTTTCATCATGTGCTTCCAGGTCTTGGTAGAAATGGACATTCTTGGACTAGATCTTCCACTTTTGAGAATATGGCTCAGGGCTTTGATCTTTCTGCCTTGGCATACAAATTTTGGCAATATTTTACATTCAACTCTCCCTATGGTGTCGTATCGTTATAGAGTCTCTGCACACAAGAGAGATCATAAATCTGCCTCTCTGAGCTCAAATAGTGTTGGTCGGGTTTTTCCCTTCGATTTATTACTTTGTGTAGCAAAGGTGGTTTGTCCCAATGTCTATCGGGCTTTTTCATCCGACATAGTTGAGAAGGCTGTAGAGGATAAACTTTAAATGAATTTACCTGATAGAGGATCAGAGTGGTGAATCCTAAATGCATCGATCTTCAAAATCAG